>OZ007499.1:166432420-167032420 GCA_963931805.1 Microdon myrmicae
CGAGTTCTTTAGGCTACATTATAAAACAGGCACATACTTTAACTCATTGGATTCTGAAAGTAATGGAATTCAAGAGGTCGAATGCAGCCTTAACGCCTGCAAGCGCTGTGTTTTGACATTTAAAATTCCTCTGGAGCACCGTTGATAACAAAACCCAGTGTCAAACCTTTTGAAATTCGGAACGTATCTACAACGTCCAGCTTCCAATAGATATAACTTTGATTATATCATTATTCAGTAATAGATGCTATTAGCCGTGAAAACTCCTTCGGTGAATTACTGGTCACCTAACTGAAAGAAGATGATTCCGAATATGCTACCGCAATAAGTATCACTAGTTAAACGAGAATGTCGTAAAATAAATTAGCTTGCTAGACTCCAGTCGGAGGGATACCTAGTTCATTAGAATGGAAAGATACCAAACAGTCCAGAAAGTTTTTTTTGCAATTTATGGCAAACGACAGTGGGGAAGCCTACACCTATGTTTATAGGAACCTGTTAATTAACGCGCAGAAATCGCTGGACATCAAATAGCACAACGGGATTGGGGATGATGGATTAGATGACTAGCAATTCGTGGTTGTGGATACGAATTGCTAGTCATCTAATCCATGACTAGAGTTCCTATTTACGAAAGTAAATAGGAAAGCTAGTCATGGATGAAGAGGCCAGTGCGAGTGAAACTAATGGTGTTTCAGTTGTTTTCTATGCTTTTATTAGAATTATTCCATTTAAAATAAGGATAGTTCAAAAAGCAAAGTGTTTACTGCACAATGGTTTTCATTATCATTTTCATTTTTGCAACATTTTTAATTTTCGTTTTATATTCTTAGATTCTAAATTATGTGCTTATCTTATATTATAACTTACTGATCTTACGCAGACTCTCTTAGCTAAAAATGACATGACTATTGTGTAGTTTGCCTTTCGGAGACAGAAGTTTGTTTGTGGCTTTAGGTATGAATATTTGTGACAAAGAAAAATTTGAAAAACTTTGTGCCGATTTTTTTTTTATCTTAAATTTATTTAAAAGAACTTAACTTAAATCTTATACTACCCTAATTCTAGAAAAGCTAGGTCTGTGTAAGCTGGTTGATGATGAAGTTATTCTACCGACATTGGTATTCAGCTCTTTATTTCCTATTTAACCACAAGAACTGTTGGTGCTGTTTACTATTATCGTCCCGGACTATGTGGGAAACAGTCCTACTGAAGCGCAAGAGCTCTTCTTCGGTGCGCATGACTTCTCGAATGTAGCATGGTTGGCGGTCTACGGATGATCTACTAACATGATAAATCAAGGAAGTTCCAGATCCATTCTGCATAAGCCCATTCATGTCCAAATCAAGGAACGCCTCTGGTGGAACAAAGCCGTTGCGACGCACGCTCTCATAGTACAGGGTATTTGGAGTGTATGCCCCGAAAATTAGGTCATTGAATGAGCTTATTCCTCTCGCAATATGTCCTCTGATTAATTTGATCATAAAATTATCCACCCTATTTATGTATACTTCATCATATAAATTCTCATTTCAAATAATACTTTTTATAGTCCGATTCCGGTGTTCGATATAATCTAGACAACTTCTGAGACACTTCCTTTCGAACAACCGAATCTTTTCCATCAAATTTGGACCTATGTTAAACCATACTGGACAACCATATATGAGCATTGGCCTGATTAGCGTCATGTAGCATATGACTTTTACCCTGCTGTCAAGTTGGCTACTGTGAAATAGCCTCCTTGTCATAGCGAACGTTTTTCTAGCCTTGACCAAAGCAGCCTCTACATGTCTGTTGAAATACAGATATTGGTCTAGCCAGATGCCAAGGTATTTAACTAAACTCGTGGTTTCCAGTTTACCTCCATGCGGTCCCTCGATAACTTACTTTCGCCCATTTTTCTTGTGTCGTTCGTGGCTTTATATAATGAGGTTCTAAATAGGATGGCTTCACATTTCTGGGATTGATCTTAAGTTTCCAGTCGTCGCAATAGCGCACTTTGTTGAGCTGTTCTGTAAATTATGAGATCGTCTGCGTACGCAATAGCATGCGGAAGTGCATCTAATATGTCGCTAATGTAAATGTTAAAAAGAATTTTAGAAAGTAACGCTCCCTGTTGCAAGCCATTCTTGATATTATACGTTTTATTAGAGGTCACATTACTACTTTTAACCACGAACCTCTGTCCTTTAACATATCGTAAAGTACATTGTCTGACCAGTTTGTATTATAACCCTTCGATTCAGACGGTATCAAGGGCTCTTTCCAAGTTGATAAGACAGGCACCTGTGCATTGGTTCCTACATTTATTACACTGTATGTCGGAGACCAGTTTAGCTGCGGCATGTGTGGTTTAATGAACTGCCTTAAAGCCAAACTGGTTATTCGGCATAATGTGGTTGCCGTCTACCCATTTTAGAAAAGCTTTGTTAATTGTTTTTGTAAATACTTTACTGTTGCTTGGGAGTAAATTTATCGAACGCATGTCCATAGGGTTTGTATAGTCTTTGCCCTTTTTTTGGGATGGGCTGAATGATAGCCGTTTTCCAACGCGCGGGATAATATGCATTATTCAACGCGTTGTTAAACAGGACCTTGTATATATCTATTGCCATTGGGGGCAGGTTCTTGAGTACGTTGTTAGGTACTCTATCTATTCCCATTGATTTTTTGCTTCTTAATGAGTCGAGGATACTCTAGATTCCTTCCATCGTAATTAAAAGGCAATTAGCCCCACCATTGACATTATTGTCAATTGACAGATTATCGTCACTGAATTCGGTAAAACTCGGGTTCTCCGATTGCCAAAGTGAAATTTCATTTCGGAGGTGCAGGTGATTCAGTAGAGTTCTGTCCTCCAAGTCGTGATTTCGGTGAATGCTTTCATTCACCTTGTACATTTCCTGAAAGACAGCTCCCACAGAGTTCACCTTTTCGAAAGGATCTTCGATGACGAAGAGCTCACTATTTAGGATCGCGTTCTCCGTATTTATGTCAGTGTTGATTAGCAGCTGTTTGCTTACATCAGTACGTGGAATGTGGAGACACTGAATCTCGTTTTGATTATTACTCATGAATATTTTATTTATTTGTGGGAACATATTCGGGTTATTAGTTTTTATAGCTCGAATTCTGTTGTTCCAATACAAATTTGTTGCTAATCTATAATTTGCTTTAAGTAATTTTGGAGGTTTTTTAATTCGGTTTTCAGTGATATTATCTCCTGGTCTTGTCTGGCTGTAAATTGTCTGTGTAAGTGTTTTGGTTTCGATAGCAGTCTGCTCTTTTTCTTGTGGAGTGCGTTTATTGTTGTGTTAGTGTGATCTGTAACTCTTGTTTTGAGAATTGTTTTGCCCATTGTTCGTTTTACGGTTTCGTACATTTGTTGGATGTATTTGTCGATTTCGTCATTTGTAAGGTTTCTGTTTACTGGGAGATTAAAGTCGTTCGAACGAAGTTCTCTTGTTAATGATCTGGTGAAGCGCGGCCATCGCATTCCCCCGTAGTTGTGGGGGTGGTGGGATCACGAATTCCTACAGATCTGCGAGCGTGCATCATTATTCAACGCGTTGTTAAACAGGACCGTGTATATATCTATTGCCATTGAGGGAGAGCTTCTTGAGTACGATGTTAAGTACTCCATCTATTCCCACTGATTTTTTGCTACTCAACGAGTCGAAGAGACCCTGTGATCCTTCTCTCGTTACACTTATTTCTGTGCTTGTAATTGTCAATATCTTCAAACATCTGATGCAATAAGTTATTGTAATATCTCTATTCTTGTTTGGATGATGTATTAATAAGTAGTGGCCGGCACGGTCTCTTCAAGATTTTTACTATTAGTATGAAAATATTAACGTTTTGTTGTTATAGAAAAATACATCGTATGGATTTACAGCTGTCGACGTTAATATGTTAGAAATCGCAAGAATTTTTAACCGAAGCATCTAGATATTATTTTTTAACATTATTCTTATTACTAATCCAGCTTTGCAAGAATAGGTGAACAACTCAAAATAAAATGAAGGTAAAGTTCATTCGATAAATGATTAAATTTTATTGCAGATTGCATAACCATAAAGAGGCAAATAATGTTTACGGTAAACCGAGTCTACGTTCCACTTTGATGAGACTATAAATCTGAAATCGTTGATTTTACTCCACACCAATAAATACCGGTAATACCCACGGTATCGAAATGTAAACAGATTAACGCATCGCAATCGCTACAATTAGCACTTAAGTTCTGATCTATACACATACGGGCTTAGTACTGCAACCGTATTTTATTGGAGAAATATGTTGTCCTCTGCATCTCCCAAGCCCAACAGTCATCACATGTTCCAATAAGGCTCAAATACCGATGTTATGAGTTTAATGCTAATTACATACTTTTAGCCTAATAAAGAAGTTATTAGTTTTTGTACGCATAAATGCAATTGTTCTGGGTTTTGATGGAATTATACTGTATACTGATATATGGTGGCACTTGTTTGTCCCTAGTGATTGTGTGATATATGATTACATCACCCACTTGAAAATGCAAATTATGAAGTGAATGGAACAATAAGAGCCCTGATGTCTGTAGGGGCGTCCAAGTTCGTTCTGCCAACTATACATGACCGTTTGTGTTTCGATTAATGCATTGCAGAATCTACCGATGGGACTTTGAATGCGGACTGGCGGATGCTGCGCTTCTATTCCAATTGATGAAATGAATGCGTTCATTCTGGTGGAGGTTCCACTTTACACCTGCCGGAAGTACTTTTAATCGCCGGTTTTCCTGCCATCATTGGCGTTTAAAGATTTAATTAGTTGGTAAGTGGTGATATAATTACATTTATTTAAGTACAGTTTGTATAACAACTCTGGTGTAATCGAGTAATGATACTAAACTCGAAATATATTGAAGGAAGAGAAGAGAATTTAATATTCGACGATCGTTGTAATGCAGGAAATTACAATTGAATAGGCTGGTGTATAGTCATTTACCCTACAAGGAAATAAGAAAACATAAAGATCCATCCACATATAGATTTTGAAGATAACGCCACATTTCACATGTAAGATATGCTGTCTGCTTCCCAAGATTAAATTATTTTCACACTCAGTGGAGCTGATGTAGTGATCAACACATATACGTAAATACGAATATTGACGAATGATCACTCTCTGCCACCGAAGTAGTTGAGTAGGAGGTCGTCCATTAAGCACGTAACCCACTTTTGACCAATTTTAGTACCTCCCCCGTATAACGATACAAAACTTCAGCCTGTCTTGTTTTAAGTGTGTTATATATTCACATTATTTTCGCTTTACACAGATTGACTAAATATTTGAAAAACATATTTAAGACCCTTTTAATTATACAGATATATCTAGAATCTCTTATATAAAATACTGATTCATGCCTATCATCTCCTGTGCCGTAAAACCTATTAAATGCTTTGTTTTGTATAATGTACTCAATACTTTCCTTTATTAAAAACACTCTTTAGGGTTTGAATTTATTATGAATAAAGACACTTTTAGCAATATTTTTTACAGCCAATATGTGGCTCTAAATATACGAATCAGCTGGGCTCAATTTTGGAAAGCAGAAAATCCCATGTAATGTGTAATCTATGTTCGCGAAGGATTAACATAAATCTGAGCATTTGATTACTACTCTTTTATTACAAACCGTCTTGAGAAATGAGCTTTTTAGCATAGCGTACGCGACATCGATGTGCATTTGCTAATTAAACTTGTTCTTGTAATGTAATGTGATCCCCTTTATTTGTTAATATTAGTATGATCTTCAAGGAGACATTATAGCGTTTTAAATAATAGTGAAGAAGATCGTGTGATTCGAACTGACGCTATGACAGCTCGAATCACGAAAAAAATTTGACCTAAGCGTCACACACCAGGCTACTAACCGTGTTTAGAATTTGATTTCCAAACTCGACTATATGCCACTGGTATGAATTATTTATATTTTATCGCTTGGTATACGGTTCTGATGTATTTTTCTTATTCGATTTTTTTTTCGTTCGGTGTTCTTCACTATTTTTGCTTGTGAATTGTGTGTATCTGTTAGAATCGCTACAACATAATCATCAATCCAACTAGTTCATTAAAAAGAAGCCTTCTCGAACGTAAAAATTATAAAAATCTATCCATATAATGCGCATAATGTGTATTACAGAAGAAGTAAAAATAACCTTCGTTTTCTGAAAAATGCACCACTGAAAATTTTCGAATAGTTTCTTGTATGTGCTGTGTAACACAAAATATGTTACATTAGCACTCATGTGTCAAATAAGGTCAGATTGTCGACCGATACCAGCAACAGGAACCTCGCACGTATGTATTCTAAGCGTATCATATACTTTGTGAAACCTTAAATGTCAACGTATAGTGTGGTCGGAAGGTGAGGAAGAGTACCCTATCCTCTTCAACCAAATGCCTCACGATTGAAATCGCGAAGAGGTATGGTTCGTCTGAAGAAAGATTTTCGTATATTTAAAGTTAATATTTAAAGCTAACCAGTGCGCCCTTCCCGATTGACGAGCGCCTCGTGCAAGTATTTGGAATTGAGGAATTCATTGTTGAGCAATGACCATAACAGTGGCTATGAAAAAGAGATAGTCTTTTGCCATGTAATTTTATCACCAATCTGCAGCTCTGAATGTAACGTAGGAGCTATTGAAAATTTAATTGTTTAAACACGAATTAACCTGACGCAAGATGTTTATTATTTATTATTTTTATATAGGCTCTTGAGAGATTTAAGATATTTTCATGCGTTCATATCCGGCAGCAAATTCCACGACGTATCTATATATAAAGCTGACATCAGTATCAGAACGAGCTTAATCGGCGCGGAGTAGCACGTAATCTCTTTTTCCGATATGCCACATATCCAGCTGCTCTTATCGATCCGTAAGTTCATGTTAAGATTAGTGCCTGAAAAATGCGTACACAAGTGTAGTGGAGTGCAGAAAAATTGTTCATTCTTTTCCATTGTATCTGCTTTTTTTATTGCTACACATTAACTTCCAAAAAAACTGAAACTATCCTATTCACGACGCCCCTAAGCGCCGCGTCGGCTGATACAAAAAAAATTGGAAAAAGTTTTCCATTACTGGACCAAACGATCTGCCTTTGGCAGTGAAAGACGTAGTAAGATATCTGGGCATCCAGGTCAACCACTTTTTAAATTTTGGTAAACGCATAATAATGGCTCTCTCTAGAGCTAAAACTTTTTATGCTATGGCGAGCCGATTATTCCGCAATAGTCTTCTTGACTCTAATGTCAAAATTATATCATACACGTCACACATACGATCTTTAATGATGTACAGTTGCCCGGGAAGGTTTAACATAGCCCCTAACTATATGGAAAAACTTCGTGTATTTGAAAGGCAATGTCTGCGTTCCTGTCTCCGGATCTACAGACCGCCAGAATCACAGTATAAGAGTATTATCATAATAAAGACATGTATAACATGGCGTGCTTAAATAGGATAGAAATAAATCATAATAATGTAACAAGATTCAAGTTTTTCTTTTTTACTTGTCTGATATAATTTGTAAATTTTGTTTAAAGTAAAAACAATCAAAAATACAATTACTGTACACCGAAAGGTAACGTATTTGTATAGAAAACAAAATAAATGTACGTAGAATAATTTAGAGAGCTCATACAGAGCCAGTGAATTACATCAAAATGTAATATGATAAAATTACTTTAGCATTTAGTTGAATATTGCAGAAAAGCTTATATTGTGGCAGCACTTCCCAAAAGAAATCAGATGTTAACAACCTTACCGGCCGACGAGCTGAATGAGGCGAGACTGCCGGTTAGGTAGGAGAAAGAGAAGGAAAAGTCAGTCGATGAAAAGGAGTGTAAAAAGAAAGATGCGTACGTTGGTGCGATAAGTGTATAATAAGTGTTTTTATTCAGTAATATATATTTATTTAATAATAGTAAAAGTAACGAGTGTTTTATACAGTTCAATCCATATATTTCTTTGATCCTACAACATCAGAAGCGGGATTAGTGGACTCCCCTCGCGGAAACATAGACAAATACTCATTCTTTAGTTCGTGGCCATGATGAGAGATGAATTGCAGAAGTTGTCGGCGGTGCAATTAAAATACTGGCTACAAAGACTTAGGCAGAGAACGACAGGTAACAAAAGAGAGCTATTATTAAGAATAATGAATATTCCAGAAGACCAGCGTGGCAGTTTCCCTTCGGGGGAAAAACATAACGAAAAAAATCGACAACGATGACGGTGCAAACGAGGGCGCCGACAGCAATGATGACTGCGATAGCAACAGCGACAGCGGTGCAAAAAATGATAGCATCACCATAGAAGCCGCCAATAAAAAGGAGATGTCAACAGAATTGTCTTGGCAAAGTGAACTCATAAAATATGAGAGGGAAATCCTAAAGAAAGAAAAGGAGCTAATCGAACGAGAGAAAGAAATCTTAAAGAAAGAAAAAGCAATGAACGAACGAGAGAACAAATCATTGCAATAAACAAAGGAAAAGGACCCCCGGAACGAGCGAACAAAGAATAAGATATCAATGGAAGTGGAAGCCCGAAATGCCTCTCAAGTGTCGTTAAACACCATCAAGGACTTGTTACCAGAATACGACGGCGGAGCGATGTTGGACACCTGGTTGCAGCAACTCTCAAACTATCTCGATGACGCCATATTAAGGACACTGATGCTGTTAAAAGTAAAAGGAAGAGTTCAACAATGGTTATATACTAAACCGAATTTCGTGGAAGAGAACATAGACGAATTGACACAGCAAATGAGGGAATTATACGGCCAACGAGAGGACAAATTGACACTGAGGAGACGATTAGACGCTCGCTAGTGGAACAAAGACGAGAGTTTCACTGACTACTTCAACGACAAGGTAACACTCACCCATAGACTTGATCTCGAAGAGGAGGAATTAATCGACTACATTATCGAAGGCATAACGGACGAGAACCTTCGATTGCAGGCACTCACTACTTGTTATACCAACCGGACTCAGTTGCTACGTGCATTCCAACGGATCAAGCAGAGAATGACACTAAACTCACCGAGGACATCCGCAAAGGAGAGAAGGAGAAGTAGCACAAAGGAGAGTTAGATGCTACAATTGTAATGGGACACATGACAAATGCATGCCGAAAACCCAAAAGAGAGATGGGCGCCTGCCATGTATGCGGAAAACAAGGTCACCATGCAGCCGTGTGCCGAGATAGGAAGACGGAGAAGCCGAGGACCATTCATCAGGTAGAAAATGAAGAAGAGGAATATGTAAGGAATCATCAAATTATATTAAAAAATGACAAATACTTATATCGTATTAATTTAGTAACATTGATAAATACCGGCTGTCCTATTAGTATGATAAAGGAAAATTATTTACCCCCCGTTGTAAAAAATCTTATAAAAACTAATAATAAGGGACATTTTTTTTGGAATCAATAAAACTAAGTTGTCCTGTAAAGGGAACATAAATTGTATGATTACCTTCCAAAATAGAGAAATCGAAATTAATTTGTTAATAGTACCAGATTACACCATGGGATACACAATGCTTTATGTCGGGATTTTTTAAAGAAAGCAAACTTAAGAATAAATTTAGATGGATGGGATGTAATTACAAATGAATGTACGAATTTAATGAACATCGAAATTGATAATGATTTGCAAAAGAACAAAAATAATTTTGTCAATAATGAAAATATTAGTTACGAAAACAAAGAATTATTCTATGATATGTTCTATTCAGAGTATTTATATCGTAAACGTCCCGAGAAGCTGGAACAGGAGTGTGAAATGAGATTCATTTTAAACGATTGTTCACCTCGACGGTTATCACACTATGAGAAAGGTCAGGTCCAGATAGTACTAGATGAGATGCTGGAAAAAGGGGTCATTAGGCCCAGTAAATCAGAATACGCGTCCCCTATCCTATTAGTTAAGAAAAAAACGGGCGATATCCGACTGCGCGTTGACTACCGAGTCTTGAATAAGATTACCTTAAAGGATAATTACCCTTTACCACTTATAGACGATTTGCTTGATAGATTAGCTAACGAAAAAGTATTTTCATTACTCGATTTAAAGAGTGCGTTTCACCATGAATGAGTGAAAGGTCAATTAAATATACCTTTTTGTGACACCAATGGGACAATACGAGTACGTAAGAATACCTTTCGGATTGAAAAACGCACCTTCAGAATTCCAACGATTTGTGAGTACAGTGTTCGACGACTTAATAAGAGTGGGCAAGATAAACATTTATATAGACGACATATTATAGCGACTGAAACAGTAGAAGAACATTTGGAAATAATGAGGTAAGTTTTCGATAGACTGGTAAAGAAGAAATTGGAATTGAAATTAGATAAATGTCGGTTCTTAGAATCTGAAACACGGTATTTGGGGAACACCGTTACGAATGAGGGTATTAAATTGGATCAGAAGAATATCGAATCAGTAATCAACTTCCCAGTTCCACGGAATTCGAAGGCAGTACATAGTTTCCTAGGTTTGTGTTCGTATTTTAGGAGATTTATTGAAAAATTCTCAGTAGTCGCACAACCATTGTACAACCTGATAAGAAAATATGTCAAATTCCAATCGGCGAAAAGGAACTGGGGTGTTTCGAAACTTTGAAGAGGAAGTTGATTGAAGCACCGATATTAGCATTATATGATCCGAGAGACGAAATCGAGCTTCATTGCGACGCGAGTTCATTTGGCTTTGAGGCTATATTGTTACAAAAAAGAGAGATGGCAGGTTCCATCCATTATTCTATTTTTCGGGACGTACAACGGAATGTGAATCATTAGGGAGATAAATCCAAGGATAGCCAGGTGGGCTTTAGAGTTGCAAAATTATGATAATTACTCATGTAGACGCCCCGTACGTCAGGTATACTAATTCTCGAAGAAAACACTTTCGAGCAGAACTTGTCAATCAGCCAGTACAAAGATAATGAGATAAACGCGATTAGAAAAAGATTGGAAAATGAGGAGAGTAGTTTTTACGAAATGAGGAATAGCCTAGTTTATAGGAAATTGAAAGATAATATTCTGTTTTACTTGCCTAGCAAAATGGAAACGAATGTCATACGGCTATATCATGATGAAATGGGGCATATGGGGTGTGACAAAGCGGTCGATGCTATACGAAAGACCTATTGGTTCCCGAAAATAAGAGATAGAGTCAAGTCGCATATCGCCAATTGTCTGAAATGTATTGTCTTCTCCTCGAAACAAGGAAAGCACGAAGGGCTTCTCCATAATATTCCTAAAGGGAATCTGCCTTTCGACACAATACACATCGATCATTTTGGATCTGTAACACTGAATAAGGGAAAGGAAAAGTACGTTTTTCTGGTTGTAGATGCATTCACTAAATACGTTAGACTCTATGCAACCCAAACAACTGAAACTCCCGAGGTAATTAGTTGTTTACGGAATTACTTCAATTCATACAGTAGGGCGATATTGATTGTGTCCGACAGAGGTAGTGCTTTTACTTCAAAGAATTTTGCGGAATTCCTCGAAGAAAATAACGTGAAACATATAAAGATAGCAATGGGTTCGCCTCAGGCTAACGGACAAGTAGAGCGAGTTAACAGAACTAAAATGACAAGTGCTGGCACTATATCTACCTTAGACGGAGTTTTACCTGGAATAGAGTTCGCAATGAATAAAACCATCCAAAGAAGTATCGATATTACCCCCAGTGAATTGTTGTTCGGGGTCGCGCAAAAGGGAACGGTAATAGATTTGTTGAAGGAAACTCTAGAGGAAAGTTCGGGAAACGAAGGTGCGTCGAAAGAGCGAGATTTGGAACAGACGAGGATGGCAGCGGAACAAAAGATAGTCAAAGGACAGGAGTATAATAAAAATCTTAAAGATCGAACGCGAGTGGAAAGAAAGTATAAAGAAGGAGATTACGTAATGGTTAAGAACTACATTAGTACGCCTGGCACTTGTAGGAAAATAGCTCCTAAGTTCAAAGGACCATATAGGATAGCAAAGGTGTTGGCAAACTATAGGTACTTTTTGAAAGATGTTGATGGTTTTCAAATTAGTCAGATATCGTATGAGGGAATTTGGGAAATGGCTAACATCAAACCATGGGCAAACTCAGGTGATGGCATAATCGGGACGAAATCAGATGTTAACAACCTTACCGCCCGACGAGCTGAATGAGGAGAGACTGCCGGTTAGGTAGTAGAAATAGAAGGAACAGTCAGTCGATGACAAGGAGTGTAAAAAGAAAGATGCGTACGTTGGTGCGATAAGTGTATAATGAATGTTTTTATTCAGTAATATATATTTATTTAATAATAGTAAAAGTAACGAGTGTTTTATACAGTTCAATCCATTTATTTCTTTGATCCATATGTACCTTTTTTTCTTTTGCAAATGAATGCGTTTAAAAAAAATACATCATTCTTACTGGGAAACACTTTACCTACTGTGCGTGATGTACTGGACGATGAATGAGCAATTCGATAAAAAATATAAATGTTTTAACAAATGAGTAATATTTGGCTCACAGAAAATGTTTACGCGCTAAGTTTACATTCTTGACAATTCATAATTGTCTCTGGTTTCCTCAGTGTTATCTTGTTACGTGAAATTTAGTTCCTTTTACCAAACAACTTTACATCTGTTATGATATCAGATTTTGGTGGTTTTGGTGTGGTGACCCTCACATTGTGTAGAACAAAAGTGTTCATATAATGTAGAAATTTATGTATCCTTGCCTCAGATATAACATTTAAACTGGTATCGAGGAAAAATAACGAGCGATATACTACATTAATCGTTACGACCATTAAAGTTGACATTCTATTAGACATATACGTTTTTTTTGCTTATTTTCGTTGACATCGTTCTCAGTTGGCGGAAATTTAAATGACAAAGTACAGATGTATGAGGAATCCAAGGGCAAATATACTTGAATTATCTCTTCTTAGGCGAGATAATGGGATTGCCGGCTACGTTTTGTGTCAGTGGATGGGCCATTTAGATAACGTGTTTTAAGATCTCTAAACTAATTTTTGATGGTACGTGAAGCCACACGTTTCCGCTAGAAAACTAGATTGTTTGGCTGACCAACTAGTATGTTACAAAAAATTGATTCAAATCTGGGCATCTCGAATGACAACCCTAAATTACTTGAGACTAGAGATTACATGAAATTATCGTTAATGTGATTAGTCATCAGAATAATGTGTTTTATTAGCACAATGAATTTTAAAATGTGTTTGTTATGTGAAACCAGACAACATATGTAAATTCCCACTGTAGCACTTGTGGATAATGGTATCTAATTACAAAAAAAAAAATTGCAACATTGCTTTTCTATCACTTGGTGTTTCAATTAACTTTGTTCTGATCTTCTCTTCGCGCACAATGTCTTATTGCACATAATGGATGGGGACTTTTCTCAATTAGGACGTCAGAGATACGGTGCTGTTGAGAGGCGAAGCGGAGAATTCTCCTAACTTTGAAGTAGTTTTTTTCAAATTGCAATGAAAGTGACGAAAGTTATTTTATATTTCGTCTCAGCACTAAACTATTGGAAAAAATGCCTGGACGACTTTTGGGTGTTCTTTTTTTCACCACCATTCCACGTGTTGTCCCCGGGGGACGATTTAAAGCAGGGCCTCATTGAATACCATAAACGGTATTTAATTATAAAAATAAAACTAGCTTAAGTAACGATATGCTGGAAACACTACACCTATTTCCATAACAAAACAATGGTGTATTGCCTTTACAAATAACTTGAGTGACCAGTGTAGCAAGATCTGCATAGGTATACTTTTCCCAAACGCGATTCACTAGATTTTGGTCGATCTACAACAGCCTTCTTTTTTGGCAAAATCATCTAGTTTGGCACTTCCACGTTTATATATTGTCTCAGAATAATGGTAAGGCTTCAGGTGGACCAAATACCTATTACGTTTAATGAATTTAACGTTTTAAAACGACAATATTTTCCTTAATATATTTTGTTTTCGCATATTGTGGAACATCTGGAAGGTTGAAGGAACAACTTGATCAGGCGTTTTTTGAGTTATTTCCAGAAAGTGGTTGGTATACCGGTTTAATTTGCAAATAGTTGCGTTATTTAAAAGACTTGTCTTCTGAATTAGTGTAGATCCTCCGCATCTGTGAAGATATTCCAATGCCCAAAAAATTCCTTTATCAAAAGTTATCACACAAAGATTAGTATTTACATTTTAATAGGAGTAAATAAACTCGATAGACAAGCTGAACGAATCTTTATTGCTAGAAATAAGCATTTCTCAACGCCGTCCTATTTGTTAGCTTGCTACAGGTACTAAAATATGTCACGGCTGTGTTAAACAGTTAAAAACACGTTTGGAGTAAGTGAAATATATATGTGATATAAACAAAAAGATTAGTAAAAGCAGTTTTGTTTTGTTTACCGCAGATTTGTTGTTACGCTTGCGATAAAAAATTAAATTTCTGCTTTCTTATCGATGGGCCGGTATCTTCATATACGTTGGTCCGATTTGTCATATAAAACAAAACGACAAAGATCTGAATGTTAATTCCTTTAAAAACATCACTGCCAAAAGACCCATCATATTATTGCTGGGTCACTGTGTTTGACGTTTATGAAAAACAGCTTTCCGTTTATTTGGTCCCATTTAGATTTATAATGGCTGGGTTATGACAATGAAACGGTAAGAATAATGTCTTCGTGGTAATGGCATAACATTTGTGTTTGGAAAAGTGTTGTATGATTGTTTGGTGTTCCAATGGTGAATATACCTGTAGAATATTTCTCCGCGAACCCAAACATTATAAGACTCACCCCTTCCTTTCCTTTTTCGAACTTTTTTTAACCTCCCTATTTTCATTATCTTTTCACCATATTCATGCCCGCCTTGTATTTTGATACTATAAGCATATTAATCCATTTAGAGTTTAGCATTAAGAACAACTTGGCATTAAGAGTTTTGTTTGCAAGAAGTAACTTTACACAATTTATAATTAAGTTTAGTTTCAAGAGGCCCAGGTTACTGTCAGTTAATTCCATATTATTACGCTTAATATAAGCCTTAGCCTCATTTCTAATTTATAACAATCCTCTCATTAATCAGTAAGGATCATAATGGTTTAAGCCTGATTACTATTTATTGGCCTATAGGAACTCGGAAGTTCATGACTTCACCGACTCGACTCCGCCATCGTTCCCTGTCCTGTGCACTTTCTTCCTTCCACGGTTGACCATTTGATCCGATTTCCTCAAGGTCAAACCTAACATTGTCCTCCCATCTCAGTCGTGGCCGTCCTGTCGGCCTTCTTCGCGTTGGTCTACCGTCAAGAATTCTACGCACGGTGCTATCGTTGCCCATTCTTGCTATATGTCCGGCCCATCTTAATCTTCGCGACCCGATTACTCTTACTATTGTAGGTTTGCGGTATAGCTCTTCCAATTCGTGGTTGTGGAGTTTCCTCCACGGTCCTGCCTCTTCATCATATTTACCGCGAAAGATACGCCTTAAAACTTTATTCTCGAATACGCGGAATTTGTTTTCTTCTCGTTCTGTGAGAGCCCATGTTTCGAATCCGTATAGAACAATCGGCATGGTTATGGTTCTATAGACCGACTGGCCGTCAGTATTGTTCCCAGATATTTAAACTATTTAAATTTTTCAAATATTTTGTCCCTGACGTTTATGTGTGTTCCCTGGGGTCCTCCTGCTCTCGCCGTCATCATATTTTTTGTTTTGTCTTCCTTTATTTCTAGGCCCACCTCTTCTGTAGCTTGCATGATGATTTCACTATTTTTACTTACAGTTTCTAGATTATCGCCCAAACCGGCGATAGAACCCCGTATGCGAGTACTTGTGTGACACAATTCAGGGGTGATCCGGCCATGTTGTCATCTTGTACTTTTCTGATGACACACTCGAGCACAAAGTTAAAAAGACATGGTAAGAGGCTTTCCCGTCCTTCGCGGATTTCAAATGGTTCTAAGAGGTGGTTTTCTATTTTAATACGCCTTTATTTTCATTCATGCAGTTTTAATGAGGGCGGCATATCTTTTTGGGAATCCCAGCTCAACTACAATGTGGTAGAGTCTTTGCCTAGCGACTGAGTCGTAGTCTTTTTTGAAGTCAACGAACAGTTGGTGAGTCGTCTCTCCCTATTTCCACTTCTTTTCCAGCAGTTGCCTTATTATGAACATTTGGTCGCTTGTTGACCGGTTCCTAGTCTTCCAGTATTTCTTCTGCGTACGGTGTGATTATTGCCATTATGACGTTTGTTAGTATTTTGTATGTGGTTGGGAGCAATGATATTCCTCTGTAGTTTTCGCAGTCAGATCTGTCGCCTTTTTTGAAAATGGGGACGACTATTGCGGTTTTCCATTCTTCCGGAGTGACTTCCTTAACCCATACTGTTTTAGTCAGTTGGTGGATGTTTCGAGCGGTTGCCTCTTCTCCATGCCTTATAAGCTCTGCCGGTATGCAGTCGACTCCGGGAGCCTTGCTGTTTTTCAATCGATTTATAGCGTCTACAACTTCGTTGAAAGAGGACTCTGGGATCTGAGGCTCGGCTGTATGTACGTCTGGTGCATTTATTTGTGGTTGATGAGTGCGCACATTGAGCGTTTTTGAGATTTTCAAAGTACTACTTCCATCTTGTTATAATCTCGAATTATTTTCGCTCTTCCTCAGTAGCCATTTCTAATTGAGTTTATGCCGGCATACATATCTCTGATGTTCTTTGCTCTGGCATTTTCTAGGATTTTTTCGATCCGAGTCTTCTCCCATTCGCGTTTGAATAGTCTCATTGTGTCTTCCCAAATTGTGGCGAATCTTTCTGCGTTGACTTCATCATATCTTTCTAAGTGGGTCACTCTGAAGCGTTTACGTCAAACCAAGGTTTGGACTTCATTGTTTTCTTAAATCCTAATACCTTTTGGGCTGTTTGTTTGATTGTGTCTCTGATCGAAGCCCATTTTGGCTACACTGTTGGCTTCCTCTTCTTCACCACTCCCATTCTCTAGGATGCTAAATGTATTCGTTAGTTCATCTTTATATTCAGCTCTTTTTCGCAGGTCGTTTGGTTTATCAATGTCCAACTTTTTGCTCGTCTCCCGTGACTGCCCATGTGGGTTTGCTGCGAGCGGACTCCTAATTTTGCCCATCACTAGGAGATGATCGGAGTCACAGTCTGCTCCTCTATATGATCTTACGTCAAGGATGTTCGAGTGGTGTGTTTTGTCTATGAGGAAGTGGTCTATTTGGTTACGCTTTACGCCGTCGAGTGAGATCCATGTGGCTTTATGAATTTGCTTGTGCTTGAACATCGTGCATTTATGACTGATAGAAGAGTTTTTTACATTCGTCTGCGTTAGTATATAGAGTAAATTATTCCAGAACGTGAATAATATCGCCAATGAATAATATGTGGAATGAGAGTCGAGGTGGATTTCCTCGGTACTCCAGACTGCCCCGCAAATTGAACGGCGTGAACCGCGCTTCATTACAGGTAGTTCATTTTCGTGAGCTGATGATTTGTTAAGAGGTTAGGTAGGTTTGAAAATGTTTTGTTTAATCAAATAGTATACCCCCGCTTGGTAGAAACTTTGACGTGGCGAATGAATAAATCACTCAAGCGAGGAGTAACACACAAAGATCTACCACCCCTAATCCAGGGTGTTACGCGTCACCGTGCCCATTGGATGGCTTGCAGCCAGGGGTATGCCGGCTGTATTATAACGGCGCCTCTCTGACACCGGGTCGAATCAGAGCAGTAAGCAGACTTTACCACATCAAAACGGGGCTCTGAAGTGGCGGACTATTTGAAACCCCAAGTCTCGCGGGATCAAAATTGAACAACCAATATACAAAAAACAATCCCACGAAAGACCCGGTATGCGTAGGTGTGATGAGCCGACACTACAATAAGGGAAAAAATCATCAAGAAAACACCGACTCGGCAAAAAGAAGACGTAGGGAAAAACGCAAAAATCGAGATATACGCGTCCTACACGTGGAATGTTTGAACGTTATATAAACCAGGCGCGATACAGACGGTCGTAGAAAACGCGAAACAATATAAAATGGACATCGTCGCGCTTCAGGAAGTTCGACTCCCACATCAAGTAAACGAAACCAACGGGTTTACACTGGTGTGTGGAGGTACCGATAAACATAACCTCGGAACTGGTTTCATCATAGGCAAGAAGATTACGTCCCATGTAAAAGATGTGCAATTTATTAATGACCGAATCTCGGGGCTAAAAATACAGGGCCCATGGTACAATTATGTATTTATAAACGTACACGCCCCAACAGAATCTACCGACGAAGAAACGAAGGACACATTCTACGAGACCCTGGAGGAAATATTCGATGGGATCTCATCATTCGATGGGATCTCATCATTCGATGAGAGATGTTAAAATCCTCCTCGGGGACCTCAATGCGAAAATTGGAAAGGAAGATATCTTCCAACCAACAATAGGGAAAGAAAGCCTACATGACGTTTCAAATGATAATAGAATTCGAATTATCACGTTCGCAGCGTCAAAAGATCTGGTCGTGAAGAGCACGATGTTCAAGCACAAGCAAATACATAAAGCCACATGGATATCACTCGACGGCGTAACGCGTAACCAAATAGACCACTTCCTCATAGACAAAAGACACCACTCGAATATCCTTGACGCAAGATCATATAGAGGAGCAGATTGCGACTCCGATCATCTTCTAGTGATGGGCAAAATTAGGAGTCGCCTCGCAGCAATCCCACATGGGCAGTCACGGGAGACGAGCAAATGGTTCGACATTGATAAACTAAAAGACCTACGTAAAAGGGCGGAATATCAAGACGAACTAACGAATACATTTAGCATCTTAGAAAATGACAGTAGTGAAGGAGAGGAAGCCAATAGTGTGGACACTAAACGGGCATCGATCAGAGACAATCAAACAAACAGCCCAAAAGGTATTAGGATTTAAGAAAACAACGAAGTCCAAACCTTGGTTTGACGATGAGTGCAGGGCAAAGATCGAAGAACTTAAACGCCTCAGAATGATCCGTTTAGAAGCATATGATGAAGTCAACGCAGTAAGATACGCGACAATTCGGAAAGAAACAACTAGACTTTTCAAACGCAAAAAACGCGAATGGGAGAAGACTCGGATCGAAAAAATCGTAGAAAATGCCAGAGCAAAGAACAGCAGAGGTATGTATGCCGGCATAAATTCAATTAGAAATGGCTACCGAGGGAGAGCCAAAATAATCCGAGACACCAACGGCTGTCTGGTGACAGAAACAAAAAATATCGTGACAAGATGGAAGCAGTACTTTGAAAACTTGCTCAATGTGCGCACCCATCAACCACAAATAAACGCACCAGACGTACATATAGCCGAGCCCCAGATCCCAGAGCCCTCTTTCGAGGAAGTTGTAGACGCGATCAATCGACTGAAAAACAACAGGGCCCCCGGAATCGATTGCATACCGATAGAGCTTGTGAAGCATGGAGGAGAAGCAACCGCTCGAGAGATCCACCAACTGGTTAAAATAATATGGGACAAGGAAGTCATTCCGGAAGAATGGAAAACCGCAATAGTCATCCCCATTTTCGAAAAAGGCGACAGATCTGACTGCGAAAATTACAGAGGAATATCATTGCTCCCAATCACATACAAAATATTAACAAATGTCATACTGGCAAGATCCACACCGTACGCAGAAGAAATATTGGGAGACTACCAATGCGGATTCCGTCGGAACCGGTCAACAAGCGACCAAATGTTCACAATAAGGCAACTGCTGGAAAAGAAGTGGGAATACGGAGAGACGGTTCACCAACTGTTCGTTGACATCAAAAAAGCTTACGACTCAGTCGCAAGGCAAAGACTCCACCATATTGTAGTTGACCTGGGAATCCCGAAAAAGTATGCCGCCTTCATTCAAATCTGCATGAACGAAAAGAAAGGGCGAGTTAGAATAGAAAACGACCTCTCAGAACCATTTGACATCCGGGTCGGACTAAAACAGGGCAATCGCCTCTCACCGTGTCTCTTTAACCTTGTCTTTAAATACCTGGGAACAATACTGACGGCCAGTAACGAAATGTCGAAGTAAATTAACAAAAGACTTGACTCCGGCAACGCTAGTTGGAATGCAGTCAGTAAACTATTAAAACCCAAACTGCTATCACGTAGTATAAAGCTTCGTGTCTATAGAACCATAATCATGACGATTGCTCTATACGGATGTGAAACATGGGCTCTCACAAAACGGGAAGAGAACAAATTCCGCGTATTCGAGAATAAAGTTTTAAGGGGTATATTTGGCGGTAAATATGACGAGGAGTCAGGACAATGGAGGAAACTCCACAACCACGAATTGGAAGAGCTATACCACAAACCTACAATAGTGAGAGTGATCAAGTCGCGAAGATTAAGATGGGCTGGACACGTGGCGCGAATGGGCAACGATAGGACCGTGCATAGAATTCTTGACGGTAAGCCAACGGGAAAGAGACCGACAGGGCGGCCGCGACGGAGATGGGAGGACAATGTTAGGTTGGACCTCGAGGAGATCGGATCGGATGATCGAACGTGGAAGGAGAGCGCACAGGACAGGGAACAATGGCGGAGCCGATTCGGTGAGGTCATGAACTTCCGGGTTCCTACAGGCCAGTAAATAATAATAAATTAAATAGTATAATATGTCCAGAATAGTCTCCTAAAATTTTAAATTGATTGCAGTAAAATTCTAAGATATAGAGCCTTCGGAGGTTCCCCCCATCAGGCCACTTTAGCCTAGCGCGTCGCAGGTATATAGAGGCAGCGCTTAGCTTTGTTTGTCTGTCTTTCGCTGGGACTCGAGAAGTAAAAATACTTCGCAGGCAAGAGCAAAAGGATGCCCTGGATATTTCCGCAGCAGCAGGTTATTTATTTGATGGTGCCGGAATCGACGACTCTATGCAAGTTGGAGAAAAAATTTTGTTCTGCATGTGGTTTCAGCTGAAAACTTCAATCTCGTTTTCCTCGAAACTCTATTTTTTTAGTCGTCATGATTTCTCAAAAAGTGATGGACCGATATTGTTCAAATTTTGTACACTTCTTCAAGGTAACATTATCTAGTGCTTGAACGAAGGATTCTGTTTTTTTATCACAACTAGTTTTACAAGGCAATACGTGGTGCAAATTTTATCAAAAAAAGAGGATTTTTGTTCGCAGCTCCGCTAGGCACGAACTTTACACATCCACTAACAGACAATATTTGGTTTTTTTAAAATCAGTTAAATCTGTCAAGAGTTACCCTGACAATGGCGAGAGAACTTTTTTCTAAGGGGTCACGGGAAATAAGGGCCCAGTGGCTGAATTTTCCAAATTTTCAAATGAAAATTTTAGAAAGTACTTATCAAACGTGTATCTTTGATATGTTAAATTGTTTGAATAAAATATTTTATTTGATATATTAGAAAAAAAGTTAGTAAAAATATGCTTTTTCTTAGCCTTCGAAACTCACACAACTCCTTACGGATGCGTAAATATCGAAAAAAAGGAAACTAGTACTTAGTCGATGGAAATGGGAACCTTTTACACATTCGTGACCTTCTAGCTATTTGCGTGCTGTTCAGTTATCCAGGACCGTTAGAAAGGGTTTCGAAAGGTTATGAAGAAAGGAAACACGTATTCTCCAAATTATATAAGATATTACATATGGACCAATGGATATGTTGTATTAAGTTTTTTCAGGGTTTGGATCACAGTATTAGTTTTAAAATGACGCTTATTCATGGAATGTTCCTTGGGCTAGAGTACATGCAGATCAAATATGATATAATGAGGTTAAATAGTTAGCAGGAATATTTGTGGGAGTCTTGTCCTTTTATTCAAGAATTCGACATTGCTATTGATAACGACTGCGTAAATTGCAAGATTCACCTGAATGTCCTGAGATGGGATTTTGACATATTAATCGAATTTGAAGAATGGTTTTCTGAGGGCCGAGATTTCAGTAGAGGAGAACCTTCTAGATGAAATCTTTTCGACATTTCCCACGCTCGAGACAGGGCTTTACACTTATATATACATAGTTAACTGATAGCATATGTAATTGTGGTTTTTATACGGGTACATTTGATTTATTTATTTCAAACATTGTTTTCAGGAGATCCCTCAATCAGTATTACGATCCGAATTGATATCCTTTAATTAAATTTCATTACATGCTGTCGATCGATAAATGTGGTGCCATCAATCAACACTATTCGTCGTGTCTCGTTCCGGCTCTTTATCCAATATGAATCACCCAACCCCAGTATCCGGCAGTCGTGGAAGCGATTATCCAATATAATTACAAGTATTCCCAGTCTGATAGTTTGGCACTTTTATTACGATGATAGTGGATTGCTTGCAGCTAGCAAACTACTGACGTGCACACAGATATTCATTATGCATTTCAACACACACATCAAATTCTATCTTCGAGGATAATGTGCGGTGCATGCAAACTGTATGCATCTGTAGGACAAAGGATGGTTGGTGTAACCCCTGTCTCTCAATGGCGAGTGCATACAGGACCCTTGTACGGTGGCATCAAGTCTCAAGGGTTAACTGAATGATAGTGTTTGGTCCGTAATGGGAAACCAGAAACGGCATTTACTACAGCCGAACGGTGCCATTAGATCCGGTATGGTTAGACGCAAGCACGACAGATAATGTGCCGTATGGTGTGGCTGTAAACCACATCCGGTTGAGTGAATTGATGGAAGATTAAACATTTAATTTTTATGAATATTAATAAGGTTTTATAATTTCAATATTTACAGCTCGATGCTCTGATCGATTTATAACAATGAGTTCAAGGAAATTGTTAGCTGTCCTGAATACGTAGAAAGGCGGTCGTCCTATCAACTGTGATATCGACAAATCCTCGTCTATGGAGTATATATGATTATTTAATGATGTGTAATAGCACCTATAAGTGTGAATAAAAAAGTAATATAGGAAATTTCATGCATACACAAAGGAAACGAAGAAAGGAATACAAGAAAACATGAAAATTAATAAAGTGAATTTACATAAAAAAATAGAATAAAGTCCGCCAAATACTCTTCTGTTGGCAACAAGAAAGCACGGTCTTCTTCACGTAAAAATACAAAGGTGATATTTTTGCAAAACAAAGAAGGTTGATGAATAGGAAGTAAGATGTTCACCAGCTAGGGCTGATGTGTATAAAAATGAAATCGCAAATGTCAAATGAAAACACGAAATACCTATGTCGTATATACTTCGAATTGGTGGCAGGTGCTTAGTTTTTATTCAGTCATTCTTAGGAGAAAAATTGTAAATTAATAAATTAAGAAAAGGTATCGCTACCCATGTGGGCCCAAAAGATCATGACTAATAGAACTTTCAGTTATTTTACAGCAGGAATATTTAGTAAGTAAATAAGTTTGTAACTTTTTGAGGATCGTTTGTATCACTTTCAAGGATGAACACTCTCAGCTTAATCAAGTTTTATACATCACTTTTTTATGTGTTGTAGTTTGCGTTGTTTTCTTTGAAACCTTCAACTTCATCTTGCCTCTTTATGTTGTGTAGTGAAAAATACAATGTTTATATTCTCGTCGGTTTTATGTATTTTTAACAGCTTTCTTCCGTGTCCTTGTTGAGTTAAAATCAAAATGGAAAATGTAGAACATTAAAAAAAAAGAGAATTCAACTGATAGGAACGATTACAATACCAAATGAAGTTGCCATCCAACATTTTGGTATTTTAGAGTCAGTGAGACTGGGGAAATTCTTCGATTAATTTTATTTTGAATGAATTTATAAGTGCAAACGAAGCACCTGAGTCAATCCGTAAAGGTAACCGAACCTTTATTAATCAGCACACCATGAGCTAGATTCACTTTCGAACGCGTATTGTTGCCCGTGCACTCGAGGAGCTGAACGCAAACAAATCCGCTGGTCCGGATGGCATTCCCCCAATTCTGTTTCATTCTACTGGCCGTTTCCCAAATAGACGGAAGTCAGCGAACATTCAACCAATTCACAAAAAGGATGACAAATCGTCTCTTTCTTCTTATCGACGCAGAGCACTAACTTCTATTTTTTCGAAGGTAATGGAAACACTTATTAGCCGTCAACTTTCGAATTATCTGGAATCAAATGATCTCCTCAATCACCGACAATATGTCTTTCGTAGTACCTGGTCCACAGAAGATTTAATGGCGTACCTTACCGAAAAGTGGATCCATTCCGTCCATTACTTGGGGAAAGCAAGATTGTTGCACTGGATATTTTATCAAAATTACATTCCAATGGATAAGAGAATATCTTTCTGGTGGTCCAATCTTGATGGTGTAAAATATGCCCTTCACCATATTAATGCAGATGTTCCCCAAGGTTCTATACTTTCACGCACCCTCTTCCTCCTCTTTATGAATGATCTCTTGTCCATTACTCACAACTCAATTCACTCGTTTGCTGATGATAGCACGTTAACTTTTTCATATTCATACGAACATTCCCGACCAAACTCTTCGAACGTCATTACCAATCAGCAGATTATGCTTAATCGATTGAATTCCGATCTTAACAATATATATCAGGGGGATTATCGAACCAAGTAGAATTTTACGCCTTAAGAACTCAGTGTTGCATTTTGTCGTCAAAGGCGAACCCCAAAATAAATATACTGTCGATGAACGGCACTTGCATCGACGAAGCCAAGGAATTATTAATCCTCAGCACTCGAATTAATTTGACTCCTAATTAAAGCGACCACATATTTCAAGCTGCAAAAAGTGCGGCCAAATGTATGGGGTTCCTTAAGAGATGCCAAAAGTACTTCAGCTCATCCAACTTGGTCACTATTTACAAGGCATACATTTATCCTAAAATGGAGTTCAACCCATACTTGTTCATCATCATCATCATCATCATCATCATCATCATCATCATCATCGGCACTACAACCGGGAACCGGTCTTGGCCTTATTTAGCAAGTCCTGAGGCTTCTTAAATTTTCCATAATGATTTGTTTTTTCCGGGCAAGGTCATTAGTCTTGCGCCAGGGGCTCCCCGACGGGGAATCGAACCCCGTTCTCCCGCGTGACAGGCGAGTATACTAACCACTATACTATCGAGGAGCCCCCCATACTTGTTCAGGCACATCTAAAACTGCACTACATGTGGTCAATAGGATGTAAGTGAAATTTATAGGGACCCAGCCGTGAGTCAATCAATTCCGTCGTTAGAACATAGGCGGAACGTATCATCCCTATCTATTTTCTACAGGTATTGTTATGGTAATTATTCTACTGAACTTCCTTAATGTGTTCCGCTTCTTAAGACATTTTGCCACGATACCCGTCAGTCTGAAAATGCGCATCAGTTCACGTTGAAAGTCAACTTCACACGCACAAATAAACATAGGGAGCCATTCATTAGCCGAACCACACGAATGTGGAATGCTCTACCTAATCATGTGTTTCCTCGTCGTAGTATTGTCTATGCATTTAAGACCAATATGTATCGATACCGGGGGGATGGGAGCGAACATACAGGGCAAAGTCACTGATTGCTTTTAAACCCGGGGAAGGCCAGGACGATCCTTGTCCCTGTTCAATCCAAGTTGACATCCAGTCTCCACGTGACACCCCTAGATAGCTACTTTGGCACACGCCACATACTGAACCAATGCATGCAGCGAGATCCTGAGAAAGGTTAGCGCAAGGCTAATAACCATGCCCGTAAAAACAAATCATTATGGCAAATTTAACAATCCTCGGATATGGACCGGATACACGACGACCACCACCGAGACGAAAATGGCTAAACGATTTACAATTTTTCTCATGGAACGTCCGCTCACTACACAGAGCTCGAGCTGCACAGCAGCTAGCTGATGCCCTGTCCGAATATAAGGCTGACATAAGATGGACGGAGAGTGGTGTTATTCAAAGAAACGAGTACGACATTTATTACAGCTGTCATGCAAAACAACTTGTGCTTGGGGTAGGCTTTCCAGTCAGTCAAAAGAGGAGTCCCCTGACGACGAAAAGGAAGAATACTACGAGAACGTCGAACGGGCCTTCAATGCCTGCCCAAGATACGATGTGAAAATCGTTCTTGGTGATTTGAATGCGAAAATAGGTCGGGAGCCGGTTTTCAGGCACTACGCAGGTTCCCATAATTTGCATGAGAACACTAATAACAATGGACTACGAGTCATCGAACTGGCAGCATCGAAAAACTTGGTCGTTGCAAGTACCAGGTTTCCGCGGAAAGATATCCACAAAGCCACCTGGGTATCACCTGTTGAAGCCACTCGCAAACAAATTGACCACGTGTTGAGAGATCGCCGTCCCTCCTCGAGCCTGATGATGGTACGAACGTACCGAGGTGCCAACGTCGACTCGGATCATTATCTTGTTGGTACAGTTTTCCGAGCGCGGCTTGCCTTACGGAGACGTATTGCATCCGCGGATCAGGTTCGAATCAACAGGACTGCTTTATAGAACGAGAATACCAGTAACATCTTTGGTTACGGGCTAGGACTCGCCCTCGAAGATCTCGGCGGGGAGAGAGTAAGTCCTGAATGCCGGGCGTAGAAGGAAAATGGACACACCTTAAGAATTAGTACTGCCAACTCTATCTTAGGCAGTAGTCGTAGAGATCGGAGCGACTGGTTTAATGTTGAATGCAATGCAGCAGTCTCATAGAGCGCGGCTACGCGAGGAGAAATATAAAGAGCTCAGAAGACCTGAAAAGAAGGCTTTACAGACAAAAGAAAAGTACCTGGGAACACAATTTTTTTTTGTGTAATAGAGAAAAGTAGAGAGCGAGGTCCGCACCAGGCATGGAAGTTCTACCAAATAATCCCCAGTATGACGTGGTACACACCACACTGCACTTACTGCAAGGAAAGAGAGGGTAATCTGATCACAGGTCCAGAAGGCATTCTTGGAGTGATGGGAAGTGCACTTCAATGAATTGATAAATGGTCAGCTCACAGAAGAATTGGAGGTTCCACCAATGCAAGATCAAGACCAAATGCTGCCACCAGCAAGCATTGAGGAAAAAAAAAGCTATAAGCGGAACTGATGGCATACCAGCTGAGCTGATCAAACAAGGAGGGACAGTGTTACATCACGCAATTCGTGAGATCGTGGTGCACGTATGGGAGCATGTGAAGATCCCGGAAGATTGGCGTCGTGGCATAATATGCCCCATACAAGATCGGATAGCCCCATACCCTGAAGCCACCATTGGTCAATATCAGTGTGGCTTCATCCCAGCCAAATCAGCGATTGATCAGTTATTCACCTTTAGGCAAGCGATGGAAAAATGTCTGGAATTTAAGATTCCATTATATCATATATTTATAGAGTACCTACGACAGCATAGCCAGGGTAGAACTATATAATGGCATGAGAGAGTTCGGAATTCCAAACAAATTGAGACGACTTTGTAGGTTGACCATGACCAACGTAACCAATAAACATTTTTAATAGACTCCGACAAGGGGACGGTCTGGCTTGCCTCCTCTTCTACTTGGGGTTGGAGAAAGCAAACCGTGACTCTGGCGTCACAACTAGAGGGACTATTATCACTAAGTCGAGCCAGATACTTGCCTACGCAGATGACATCGATATTATCGGTAGAACCGAATCGGCTATACAGGATTCCTTCACCCAGATCGAGCAGGCGGCACAAAAACTGGGACTGCACATTAATGAGGGGAAAACTAAGTACATGGTGGTGACATCTGCGAAGAGAAGACCTAACGCTGGTCAAACTATCAGGGTAGTGGAGCACGAACTTGAAGTAGTGCAATCCTTGGGTCAATAGTATCAGTATCCAATATCGATAACAATATGGAAGCAGAAATACCCAAACGGCTGATTAAATCAAACAAAACCTACTATGGTCTCTCAAGGCTCTTTAAATCCCGAACTTTATCCAGAACATCCAAGCTACTACTGTACAAGACCATGGTGATACCAGTACTCATGTATGGATCCGAGACCTGGGTGCTTAATAAAAGGCACTCTGAACTCTTAGCCGCGTTCGAGAGAAAGGTCTTAAGGAGAATTGTTGGCCCCGTATGTGAGGGAGGACGATTCCGGAGACGCTACAACCATGAGTTGTAAGCAATCTACCTTGAAGCTAATGTTGTAACAAAAATCAACATCGGTAGACTCCGATGGGCGGGACATCTAGCTCAAATGAGCGAAGAGGAGCCTGCCCGGAAAGTCCTTTGTGGCAGGATGTGTGGAAGAAGACAGTGCGACAGACCTTGTCTGCGATGGAGGGATGGCGTAGACCAGGACGCACAGAGCCTGGGAGTGCCAAACTGGATGACATCGGCTCCAAATCGGGACCGGTGGAGAGATTTGTTAAATAAGGTCAAGACCGGATCCCGGTTGTAGTGCCGGCGATGATGATGATGATGATGATACATCGATACCTCCTTTCCAATCCCATGTTTGTGCGCCCGTTAGTGTAAAAAAAACATAAAGGAAGGTGTTCGAAAATCCTCCATCCATCTGTGCTATTGTGGATTCGTCTATAAATATTGTAAATGACATGTACACGCAGTAGCACTCAGATGTGAGAATTTGATCTTTAGACAGGGCATGCAATTTAAAATCTTCTCAAAGACAAGCAATATACATTACGAGTACTGTTATTGAAGGGGAAAAAAGCCGCCAAAGAACCGATTATGGTCTTGCTATATAGTGTAATGTGTAATTCCCATCTTACACTTGCAGTTGACATTATATTATTCTTGGATTAATTTTTATAATACAATTATAGCACTATAAACCCCCGGAATACAAAAAGAGCCATAGGCAAATAGTTAGTAATATATCTTAAGTTCCAATAAGACGGTCGATAGCCTCGGGTTGCCTTTATGTTAATCATTTACTTAATTCATTTAAAGTCAATTATTAGCCTTTGTTTGGTTGGCAGTCGTAGTTAATTATTGTCACCACTCGCAAGGTTTTGATCATGCTTAAGACTAGTTTCAACCTCTGTCTTGTTCACAGTGGTAATAACAATCATGATGGTGATAAATAGAAACGAATTTGACAACTGTTTTACTATATGCAATAAATTCACTAGTTTAATTTTGCATGAGTTGGTAATGTGGATGATACAATGATAAGCCTTAAGCAAACCATGAGCATACTCGGTGACAATTAAAGGCATAAAAACGACCAACTCTCCAACGTACGTCAGCAGAATTAATAGTCCATTTTAATATACTAATGCGTTTACTGTTTACCTTTCACATTTTGAGAACATCTTTGCCCCTTTTACCCTTTTTCACGATATAATTTTCGATTGTGTGTTGTGATCTTTAGAGTTGAATCCATTCCATATGGATATATTCAAATCACCAGAACTGGTTCATGCTTCTATAATGAGAAACAGGTAAAAACTAATAAAAGTAAATATATAAAATAGTTCAACTTAATTCTGTTTATTTATCTCGTGAAGAAATATTATTCCTAAAAAAGTACGACGCCGAAACGAACAAGATCAGAATTTCACCGTCATAGTTAACGAGCCGGCATTTTTATGGATTTGGTTGAATTGATGGCAAATTGTCTTAAGTCAAGTTTATTTTATGATTTTAAGTTAAGCGATCATCCTACGCTTCTACTGTTTCAGTACAAGAAAACCGCAGAAAGATTATGAGATAGTTATCGAAACAATTACAATATTTGGCATACAAAAGATTAGCTTGTTTCTGATAGTCGCTTATTTAGATTTGTATTCGATTTTCGTAGATGGAGTTTTCATGTTGTTATTAAAATGTCGTCCATTCGTCAAGTCCAATGTGAAATGTTGGTTTGGAATTACTCGTTTGGGGATTAATTTATATAACAGTAACTACTGGTCCTTAAAAACAGCTTTCTTTGTTCATTATTAGTATTGACCATATTCTAGATCATACACAAAAAGCTTATTTATTATATATCTCAATTTTTTTTTAAAATGCAATTGCTTCTTCCTGATGTTTTGGTATGTGTCGCTATATTACATTCCCTGTTAACCATCAGTTTGCCATTTCCAATATCCCAACAGCACATACAGCTTTATACAAAAACTCGTTTGGCTATAGAACTGAAACTCTCTGAAATTTCCTTTTAGCATTAGTGTTTCCACAGTACTATATTTTGCCATTATTCAAAAATAACACTAATAGTTATCTATGTGGGTATCAGGACCCAGTCGCAGCCCCATAAGTTTGCATCTTGTGAGAGTAGTAGCTAAAAAAAACTACAATCTATTCTACATCGGTCCATTTCATTCCAAACATAGGACAAAGTCAATTAATTCATTTATATTTATTCACTTTAGGAGATCAAGCTCTGCGGGATTTAGTCACAAAATGTGTCTTTTTTTTAAATGAGTAATATAGTTGGCGAGAGTACGATGCCCTACAAAAAACCATCATCAATTTGCCAAAACCCAAATTGGACGCCTTGTAGCACTCCCTGGGTTGAACAGTCAAAAGTACGTTATTCATTGAATTAGTGCACGAAAAAGCAATGGATGTGTCAAAACCCGTCGAACGCTCATGAAATAGCCGTGTGATGAACTCGTTTTCCCTGAAATGGAGGGGGTTTTGGGAGTTTCTTGTGATTACTGCAGAACACGAACAATAATCAACTGTCACCCTTATTATTCATATAGTCTGTCTAATTTTATGTCTGGATTGACAAAAAAATAGGAATCAATAATTTTAGGGAATACATTTATTGTTTAAACATACTTTGTCGAAAAACTTGGAAATATTGAATGGACCCACAATTGTACTAAACACCCACCCATTATTTGTGTTAGTGACCGAGGACTCATTCGCTCATCAATTACAGCAAAACCGAACGCGTTAGAGAATTTTAAACGCTTGTGGTTAGCTTGCTGCTATTTGTCGCTTTATGGGCTTGTGGCGGTGCCGCCTGAAAATGCTTCACGCATTAATTAGATCAAATCTATAATCTTAAAGTCCCTGTAAAGAAAACTTACCTTTTCATGCATCACTTCGCATATAATTTTCCGTAAGATTTCTTTCTTTGCTTATCTGGAATTCCAAACCAATTCGGCACCTTCGGTACCAGACAAATTTCTGTAAAAAAAATGATTTGGTTTGTATACAATGTAACCGTCATGACAGGGACCATAAATATTGCGCCGTCTATTTTCCAACTTCGCCATGTGTACGGTAAATTTCTTTACATACACATTGGCCGGCGACCCTTTTCCCATTGTGTAAATAAAAAAACCATTAGCACTTCTTCCTAATGACGTAACATTTACTTACGCATACCATTGCACTGAAAGAGTGCATGTCCTCGGTGAGTCGTTTTACATCAGCAGACCAGATTGGTCACGCGATCTCCCGCACTCCGCCGGCTGCGGAGACGCGCAAAACTACCCGGAGTCGTATTTTGAACTTGTCGGTTTCCAATTGTTTGACGAGTTTGTGCCGCGGTTCGTTCGAAATAGTGAAAAAGAATCTATAAGTGAGAAAAGTAATTTTATTTTAAAACAATGAACCCCGAATTGCTGTTGATCGGTGCACTCTTTGCACTGGTCGCCATCGTCGTTGCTGATGTCTCCACAAATGTAATACAATTAAATAACTTATTCAATAAAGAACCCTGGAGTAAATTTCGTTGTGAATCTAAAAATAAAAGAACTTTCCAGAATAAATTCAAGTGTCTTTCAATTAATTACTTCTAGTGGACGGTGTGTTCTTCATTCCGTGCTTTGGTGTTCGTTTTGTTGGTTGTGAACAAACGTGACGGCGTTTCGTTCATTCGTTTGGCGATTGTCTCTTGCCGGAACTTTAGTGACAGTCGGATGGGGAAGAAGTGAACTGTGTGCCCGTGTCCGGCATAATACTTCTCGTCCCCCACACGCTCCCATCGTTTTCTCGATTCAGGAAGAGTGACCCCAATTTTTTCGCGGTAAATCATTGCACTATAAACTTTGTGTTTTTAAAGGTGACACAATTTAGAGCCGACTCACCTTTACTCTTCGATAGGACACGCCTTCAAGGCCACAAAAGGGTCATTTTTTTCTAGATATTTCGAAAGTTGACTTTGAGCAGAGAATGAGTGGCAACACAAAGCGATATGATGAGAACTGAAACTGAATTTTTGACTATTTGTCTTAAGCCCCTTTCGCTATTCCGCTGCACCGTGCGATTTATACACCCTGAGATTTACCTCATCAACCTCATAGGCTCCCTGCGGCCAGACTATATCTTTTGAGAACATTAATTAAACACTACTGTGAGTTAGCGGAAATTTAGTTGGCACAACACATTGGTTTGAAGAGTTTAGGGAGACGACATTTCGATTTGGTATTTATTAGGGTGGGTTAAATTATTTAAATTGGCAAAGTTTATCGTACATGTTGATTTTAGTGGATTCCCTTGTATTTTAAAATTACGGTGGTTGTCAATGCATAAAATGACTATTATGAAGCGTGTTAATCCATCGAACCCATTAATGTTTAAAAAAGAACCGTGGCGAGTTATATGGTCCGACCCACTTATTTCGCAGCATTTTTTTTCTTTCATTTAAAATACGCATTTATTAAAAAAGAAAAATTACGGTTTGTCATCATCATCATCGGCACAAACCTACAATAGTGAGAGTAATCAAGTCGTGAAGATTAATATGGGCCGGACAAGTGGCGCGAATGGGCAACGATAACACCGTGCATAGAATTCTGGACGGTAAGGCAACGTGAAAGAGGCCGACAGGATGACCGCGACGGAGATGGGAGGACAATATTAGGTTTGACCTCGAGGCGATCGGACCGGATGGTCGAACGTGGAAGTAGAGGGCACATGACAGGGAACAATGGCCGAGTCGAGTCGGCGAGGTCATGAACTGCCAGGCTCCTACAGGCCAATAAATAGAATAGAATCATCGGCACTACAACCGGGGTCCGGTCTGCTCGATCTAGGTGAAGGAATGCTGTACAGCCGAATCGGATCTACCTATGATCTCGATGTGATCTGCGTAGGCAAGTATCTGACTGGACTTAGTGACAATAGTCCCTCTAGTTGTAACGCCAGAGTCACGGATTCCTTTCTCCGACCCCAAGTAGAAGAGGAGGTAGGCCAAACCGCTCCCTTGTCGGAGTCCATTAAAGATGTTTATTGGTTTGGACAGCAATCCCGCTATTTTTACTTGACTAGTTACGTTGGGCATGGTCTACTTACAAAGTCGTAATAAATTTGTTTGAAATTCCGAACTCTCTCATGGCATTATATAGTTCTACCCCGGCTACGCTGTCGTAGGTGGCCTTAAAGTCTATAAATATATGATATAATGGAATCTTAAATTGCAGACATTCTTCCTTCGCCTGTCTAAGGGTGAATATCTGATCAATTGCTGATTTGCCTGGAATGAAGCCACAGTGATATTGACCAAAGATGGCTTTAGCGTATGGGGCTATCCGATCTTGTAGGATAGTGCAGAGTATCTTATAGTTGGTATTCAGCAATGTTATACTCCTATAGTTGCTGCACACTGTGATATCTCTCTTCTTATGTATGGGACAAATTATTCCACGACCCCAATCTTCCGGCTTCTCCACTTGCTCCCATACGTGCACCACGATCTCACGAATTGCGTGATGTAACACTGTCCCTCCTTGTTTGATCAGCTCAGCTGGTATACCATCAGCTCCAGGGCTTTATTTGATTTGAGCTGTCTTATGGCTTTTAATGTTTTCTCAATGCTTGGTGACGGCAGTATTTGGTCTTGATCTTGCATTGGTGGAGCCTCCAATTCTTCTGTGAGCTGACCATTTAGCAATTCATTGAAGTGCACTTCCCATCGCTCCAGAACGCCTTCAGGATCGGTGATCAGATTACCCTCTTTATCCTTGTAGTAAGTGCAACGTGGTGTGTACCCCGTCATACTGCGGATTATTTGGTAGAACTTCCGTGCCTGGTGCGGACCTCGCTCTCTACTTTTCGCTATTTCACAGACAAGGTTTTTTTTCCATGCCCTTTTCTTCTGTCTGCGAAGCCTTTTCTTAGATCTTCTGAGCTCTTTACTTCAAATACTTGATGACTCCATTTATCATTCAAATTGATTCGAGAAGCAAGACTTTTAAGTTCTTGCAATTCCATGATTCAAACGGATCTAAGATGGATTTTTGTTTTAACGTAAAGAGGTGGCATTTGGTTTTGGAGCTTTAGAATTCATTTTATTATATCAGTTGTATGTATACGTTTTTTCCAGTTTAACTAAGAGATGGCGCCAGCGAAGAGTACGCAGCGGATTAATTTGACACATACGTCATTTTGTTTGTATGAGATTTAACTACAACCACACAAAAGTTCAGTCTGCCAAAAACTAGCGTCTTTATTTTATCGTTCCGTGATCATATTGAGTTTTGGGCCTGAAAAAGAACATTTGTGGACGCATTGCTTTTTTTTATTTAATCAAAAGAAGAAGGCTGTTGAAAGTCATCGTTTGGTGGTAGAAACATATGGTGAACACGCCCCATCAATTATAACGTGGGAACCATAGACAATTTAAAAGTGGTGATTTCAATGTGAAAGACAGTGAGCACTAGACCACAAAAATGTGAAGATGAGTAATGCGGGAGTTATTGGATGATGACCCACCTCAATTAACAGAAGCATTACATGTGTCACAAGAAACAATCAGCAGACGTTTACGAACAATGGGGAAGATCAATAAACTCTGTAAATGAGTTCCACCCGATTTGAAGAACGTCAAATGTAAAATCGCAAAGTCACTTGTGAAATGTTGCTTCAACGCCACGAAAGGAAATGTTTGCATGTAATTGTGACGGGTGACAAAAAGAGGATCTATTTTGAAAACCCGAAGCGGAAAAAATCGTGACTTTCACCTGGTGAAGCCGGTCCTTCAACATCAAAGCCAAATCGCTTCCGCAAGAAGACCATGCTCTGTGATTTGTGGGACCAGAGTGGTATTGTGTACTATGAACTCTTGAAACCCGGTGAAACCGTTAATACACAACGCTATCGCTAACAAATGTTTAATTTAAACAACCCGTTAAACGAAAGACGGCCGGAATGGGCCAGAAGACATGGTAAAGTGATTTTGCTACACGACAAGGTGCCGTTTCACACAGTAAAACTCGTGAAATACACCTTGAAATCGCTTGGATAGGACATCCTTCTGCACTCACCTTACTCCCCAGACTTGACGCCATCTGACTACCACTTCTTCGCATCAATGAGGCACGCGCTTACAGAATAGCACTTCAGCGGTTGCGAGGAAGTTGGAAAATGGCTCGACGAATGGTTTGCCGCGAAAGACAACCAGTTTTTCTGGCATGATATTCATAAATGACCTGAAAGATGGGCGAAATGTGTAAAAGCCGAAGGCAAATATTTTCAATAGAAAAACAGTAATTTCCCTAGAAAATGATCTATTTATTTCACCAAACCGGAAAAAATTTATCTATACACCTGGTATAATCTCCCATGTTATATTCTGTTGAAATTGAAACCCATCATTCTTCTGCAATTTATAAAAAATGCAGAATAGAGAGGATAGACTATGGAACTGGAGAACATCAGTATTGTTCTTATTATATAATGCTTCATTGGCCTGGGTGAAATTCCATTGAGATATCTCGTGTAGTAATATAGCCTTAATCAACATATGCAGTGAGTTGTTCCATTTTGTGACAAATTATGCCAATTGATTTTCAGTATGTCATCTCGAGAGTAAGTCGTTAATCCACAAGCTTGGATACAATATAATTTACTGCTCTTTTTGGAAAGAAACTACTATTTATTGGCCTATAGGAACCCGAAAGTTCATGACCTCACCGACTCGACTCCGCCATTGTTTCCTGTCCCGTGCGCTCTCCTTTCACGTTCGACTATCCGATCCGATCTCCTCAAGGTCCAACCTAACATTGTCCTCCCATCTCCGTCGCGGCCGCCCTGTCTATCTCTTTCCCGTTGGCTTACCGTCAAGAATTCTATGCACGGTCCTAACGTTGCCCATTCGGGTCACGTGCCCAGCCCATCTTAATCTTCGCGACATGATTACTCTCATTATTGTAGGTTTGTGGTATAGCTCTTCCAATTCGTGGTTGTGGAGTTTCCTCCATTGTCCTGCTTCCTCGTCATATGTGCCGCCAAAGATACCCCTTAGGACTTTATTCTCGAATACGCGGAATTTGTTTTCTTCCCGTTTTGTGAGAGCCCATGTTTCACATCCGTATAGAACAATCGGCATGATTATGGTTCTATAGACCCACAGCTTTATATTCCGTGATAGCAGTTTGGATTTCAGCAGTTTACTGACTGCATTCCAACTAGCGTTGCCGGAGTCAAGTCTTTTGTTAATTTCCTTCGACATTTCGTTACTGGCCGTCAGTATTGTTCCCAGGTATTTAAAGACAAGGTTAAAGAGACATGGTGAGAGGTCATCGCCTGTTTTAGTCCGTCCCGGATTTCAAATGGTTCTGAGAGGTGGCTTTCTATTCCAACTCGCCCTTTGTTTTCGTTCATGCAGATTTGAATGAAGGCGGCATATTTTTTCGGGAATCCCAGCTCAACTACAATATGGTGGAGTCTTTGCCATGCGACTGAGTCGTACGCTTTTTTGATATCTCTTCTGCGTACGTTGTGATTCTCGCCAGTATGACATTTGTTAGTATTTTGTATGTGGTTGGGAGCAATGATATTCCTCTGTAATTTTCGCAGTCAGATCTGTCACCTTTTTTGAAAATGGGGACGACTATTGAGGTTTTCCATTTTTCCGTAATGACTTCCTTATCCCATATTGTTTTAATCAGTTGAAGGATCTTTCGAGAGGTTGCCTCTCCTCCATGGTTCACAAGCTCTGCCGGAATGCAGTCGACTCCGGGGGCCTTGTTGTTTTTCAATCGGTTTATTCCGTCTACAACTTTGTTGAAAGAGGGCTCTGCTATCTGAGGGTCGGCTGTGTGTACGTCTGGTGCGTTTATTTGTTTTGGAAAAGAAATGCTCTACGAATTACTAGTTGAACAGGGCATATGGAGGAGAGCCAACCGCTGTTAATACGCACTGCGTTGAACAACGGCAGCAGCTCTCTTTTCAAATCGGACAAACAGAGTAACAATCCCGCCATTGGTTTATTTCCATATGTCAGGTATATGTTTGAAAATGAATAAATAAATCATTATTAAAATGGCCTAAGTGGTTTTAGATTAAGACATGATGATATCAAGCACACGTTTCTAATGTACAGCGAAACAACACAACTTCGGCATTGTTTACGGACACCTTCGATTTGTATTCAAATTAACCATTCTTGTGTCCATAATGTCATTTGTACATACATATAAGACTTTGGCATAATGTGAAAAAAATAAAGTTACCTAAAGTCGGTAGGAAAATTGAAATATTGGTTCAGTAATTGTTTGGGTTTTGCTTAGGGGAAGAATTGGTGATCCGTAGTTTATTTTAATTATTTTTTAATAGCCTTGTGGATATTTTTTTTAATAGTGCTCCCAAGTTTTGGGCCAAGAGGGGATTTTGAAGTCAGCTTTAATGTCAGAGTACACTGCCTGTGGAAGGAGAGGTAGTGGATAGGCAAAGGATGTATATATATTGGTCTTAAATGACGAGGAAACACATGATCAGGCAATCCATATCCGTGAGGTTCGGCTAAAGGATGACTGTCTATGTTAATTGTGCACCTGAAGTTGACTTTCAACGTGAACTGATCCGCATTCCCAGATTGTGAACGTGTAGTTCAACCAATATGGAAACAGATGAAAAATATTAGATAAAGGCAAGATTAATTTAATAACCTTATTGGTTAAAGCGAGTTTCTATCCTGCAATCTTGAACCATATAAATAAATAAGAGGGAAAGTGGTTGGCATTCGGATTTAAGTAGCCAATATAACATTTTATATTAAGTATGCGCAAGAATGCCGGTAATAAAAAAGGAACTTATTATCGGTTGAATGGCTTGATTGCATAGATTTAAATCAAATTAAAGGTCGATGTAAGGTCAGTAAACTCTTCGAAAAGTGTAGAAGAAGAAATGTCTTCCGTGGCATAGAAAACAGATCTCTGGTTTATGCGATAATGATATGGAATGTATTCGACTCTTAGGTCCAATCGCTTGATGCTCTGGTCAGTTCGGATTAAATTATTACAAAATTCAATCAATGAGATCCCTAATAACTGATTGCCCGCCTCATACTTATTGACTATGATTAAGGTTTTTTTTTCTTTTTACTTCAGTAAACAAGATTTTACTCATTCACTTGCTGCTGAATTATTGGCAACCACATCATTTATATGGTAATGTTTGGCAAACCACATTTAAGGAAGACATCAAGATGCTCTCGATTAACGAAATATTAAAGCCCATCGAATTGCATTAACCTTAGGCAAATGAAATAATATGAAAGCAGCAAATTCACCAGGGTTGAATAGATGAAATCCACGTCTTTATTAAAACCAACGGCAAGTTACAAAGTTATATCATGGTATTACACTCCAAATATTCAGTTAGTATTACAACACCGAGATGTTGTCCAGATCGATATTAGCCTAGCTGTTTGTGTTGAAATAGCGTAAAATATTTCACAGTGTTGGATTTAAACACCAATAATAAAGATGTTACGTTCGATACTCATCAAATACTTTGAAACAGGTAGCCAATACTAGTTTGAATATTGGATCAAATATTAAAGCCGTTAAAGAGAAAAGAGCAAAAAGACAACAAAACGTTTACGTGATAGAATAGAAGCAGAGCAAACGATGAATGTTTTTTAAATGGAATAAAGACGACATTCAATGGAGACTGTACGGTAGCCTTCACATTGAAATCTAACTTTTGTTACCCGGTGGGTTAATGTATGCGCTAAAATCATAACATTCCAAGTTAACCGGAAGATTGCGTATTCAAATACTAGTTGATTTTTCTGGCAACAAAAATTAGTGTGCTGGGTCAGAATTTGGAAAGGTGTATTAAGATTTCAAATTGACTAAAATTAAGCATCTATGACACTCTGTGATATCGAATTGCTCGTTTAATTGTGAATTGTTGGAACCGGATCCTGACTATTGAAAACATATAAATAAAAGTTTTCCTTGAGTGAATTGGTAGAAATTTTTAAGTTTTCTAGCGGCGAACATGTTGTTCACGAGTCGTGTGTCCCGAAATATTTTGGTAAACGAATATTTTTGTACTTCTCATAACCGGATAAACGAATTTACTATTATCTACAGTGTACGTTGCTATTAGCAATTGTACGGAGTACCATTGCGGATGTATCAGAACTTCCTGGGTTTGAATACAAGGAATCATCGGACGCTGTTATCGATCAATACGCCAGTAACCTAGCACCTTTTTCAGCATATCCTGTTGACTTTGATGCTTCCCCAATTTCACCACAGATTATAACTGCCGATCACGATAGCGATAGCGAAAGGGCAGCTCTAGCAAATGAAAATGTGGTTGCTATCAAGCCTAAGGTCCGTTATGACGATGAACGCTTGCGTTCTTCTACTGCACGACCAGAAGAACTAAGGGACTCTTTCAGCTCTACATTTAGACCGGACACTATTTCTGGTATTGGAAGCCAGATATCAACCGTTAAACCTGTTGTTGTTGCTCAACCTAACCGTCAGTACCAAACATACCAAGGAGCTTCACAATATGTAAGACCAGCACAAAGCCCTGTATACTCAACAGGTGGATATCAATCTCAAAGACCAATTGCATCCTCCACTGTAAGGCCGCAAAGCAATATTGGAGCATACCAAACAAACAATCAAAGACCTGCAGTAAAATATTCCACCGTACGCCCACAAAGTAATGTAGGTGCGTACCAATCAAACTATCAAAGACCTGTAGTAAGTTACCCTACTACGGTCCGCCCAAATCCCGTGCGATATCAATCACAGACTGCTCAGAGCATCCGGCCACAAGTTGTGAGGCCACAACCAACTGCCTATAACAAGCCACAAGTTAAGCCCGCGTTGAATCAAAACCGGTATCAATCTAATCAAGTTTATAAGCCTGCTGTCACAATTGTCAAACCTCAGAGTATATTTGGTTCATCACCGACAGGACTAGCGAGTAATGATGGACTTACCCAAGCGCGTTTTCAACCGGTGCCAGTAACTACCACCCTAACACCGCAATTAGCATATAATGTAGGTGATTACTCTCCTGCTTTGTCGAGCAGACCTAGAGTTCAATCGAACCAGCAAAGTGATCAATATAAACACCAGAAGCAATCTAATGACGGTTCATTAAAATCTGCATCAAAATATGGAAGCAGTGCATCTGCTACTGAAGAGCAGCAAAGAGAAGATGTTCATGGAGATTCGGTAGAGTTAGCTCCGGGTTATAATGCTTTGTCTTTGGGATACGGCCCGGATTATCCACTGGGGTTGCCAAATTTTGGCGCTTTTGACGCAATCTCAGGATATGGACAATCTCTCTTCGCAAGGCCACAAGTGGTACTTCCATCAGTGTCACCTATTGTATCAACCCACCAGCCAACTATTATCGGCTCAACAAGTACCTCTCGCCCCTTCGTTGGATCAAGCACCGGCCTTGGATTCTTTTCTACCTATTCTCCATTGCAATCCAATATTATTCGATTGGCCGCACCATCAGCCAGTCTTGCTACTGGATATGGGCCATCAAATTTGTTCGCCCCATCTACATTTGGCTATGGTCTATCAAGTACCAGCCTACCGTTCCTGGATACAAGCTCAACCAGCACAACCACTCCATATCCTATTACTACTTCCACGCGACCAGTATCGCCAGTGTAAACTCGAAAACAAGGAAAGTTTATCTAATACTCAATAAACGAAAATATTTGAATACATGTTGTTTCTCTGTCAAAGTTAATACGTGCCCATTTTAATAACCTTCTATTTGCATATTGTCTAATATAGGAAGCACATTAATGCAATCAAGCGCCATCTCTGCCACTCGACCTTATGGTGGGAACGGGTTTCTCATGCGTTTCGATTTGTCCATGTCTTCTTGGGTGTTGTGTGCTTATTTTCATATTCAGTCACACTGCACAGTCATTTATTAAGAAACACACACAACCTCTGGTGACCGCGTTGAAATGAGGTACCATCTACGCCACGTAAGACTCGCTAATATATTCTCTGTTGTGAGCCTGAAATCTATCTATTCAACATTTCAGTGTGCCGTGCTGGTGGTGTATATTTTATGGAGTTATAACATTACAATTAGCGGGGGTGTCCACATCACTCTTCTGCCACATAGGTCTCCTTTCTTGCCAAATGAGATCCCTGCTTCATCAGTATTGACTAGCTTAACTATAATTCCTGCGAGACTTATTTATGAAAACATTCAGGTGGTGGAATCGTTGCCAAACTTTCAATACTCTGCTAGTCAACACGCACATCAGATCGACTTTCAGAAAAGTAATGTTCCCGATAGCCTTCCCAACACCCGCGAACCGCACATGCCACGCATCACACAATCAGGACCAATAGTAGTTCAGTACAATCCAAATTTCGTTGATCTAGTAATGGGTGGTACACTACATAGACAGATAACTAACTGTGATAGTAGTCAGAATTGTGTCGGAATAAATGTGCGATCGGCCACCAATCGTCATTTGGGTGTGATGGAGATTCAATCCCAAAACAGGCATAGGGATTTCGAAGGAAACACTCTCCAACGCCCGACTAATTTATACCCTGGCTTGTCACCATCACTTACTCCTCCAAGCCGACGCCTAACACGATACCATGAGGTCGAGAGGGAAGACCCATTCAATTGAAGGTTATTTATAGAAACATTCCGCGCGAGTTTAATTTAAGGTTTTTTTTTGTTAATTCTGTTTTATGTCATCTATTATTTAGTGATGTCCCTAAATATAAATACGTTATTTACGTATTTAAATCATATGCACGTTGTCTTGTTTTTTGTGATGTACCAAGATGTGGAATTGCTGCATTGAGCCACATTGATGTGTTAGTGTGTTCGTCTTTCACTTTCACCTCGGCTCCTTTGAAGTCTGACTAGAAATACGTATATGACGTCCACCACTACTACTCGAGCTGCTCAATGTGAAAGGTGTATATTAGTTGAAAAGACAGAGGACTTAAGAGTATTAGTTTAAATTTAAGTTAAAATGAAAAATTTATAATCGAAATAATTTATTTCATTCGGCTCTTGCAAAGTATTACTCCAATACATTTCAATTTATTTGAGGGAACTATCAGCGACATTGAGAATCCCAACGGGGGAGTTGGATAGGCAGAGGTTACGACGAACTTCGGCGTGTATACGAACAAAAATTGAAAGGCATTCGTGTTCGATTGTGTACAGTAACAATACGAGTAGAAGCAAAACGAGAATTGAGTGTAATTAATTATTAACTACCTTGTGCTCCGGATTAATTAAGTAACAAAACAATAAAAATTAAAATTAAAATTCAAGGGAACGTTTTCACAGTGTTTCATTCGTGTGCTGAAATTCTTTGGTGTTAAGTATTGGACAGTGTTCGGCGGAACACTTCTTGGGACGTTAAGACACGAAAATCCCCCAAATATCCCTTGTCAAGGACTCGGGGTGAGGCCTCGCGTTGTCATGAAGAAGAATGACATTTCGAATGGGCATACGTCTTCTTTTTTTTCAATATGCGGCTTTTGGCGACTGTAACAGCTGGCAGTAGCAAGCTGCATTCACTGTTCGTTGTTCGTGAAGAATATCAATCATTAAAACTCCCTTTGAGTGGATAAAGTCGTTGCAAGAACTTTTCCGGCTTAGAGGCGAGTTTTGGTCTTCACTGGGCAGCCTTCATCCTTTCTTCGCCACTCCTTAGTTGCCATTTTTGTCTCGGGAGTATAATGATGTACCCACGTCTCATCACATGTGACGATACGCTTCAAAAAATCTTCCGCTTCTTGTCGAAATCGATCCAGAAGTCTTCCACTCATCTCCGACCTGACCTATTTTTGATTCACGGCCAATAACCTCGGAACCCATCGAGCAGTAATTTTTTTTTTGAAGCTGAGATCATCAGTGATAATTGACTGAACACGTCCATAGCTGATACCCACGTCTGATGAGATTTCTCCAACAGTTAATCGGTGATCTGTACGACCTGTCCTTGGGCGTTGATGGTGACTTTCGTTTTCGATACGTTCTCGCCCACTTTTAAATTCTCTGGCCCACGTATACACACGATTCTGAGACAGTGTATCTTCACCAAACTATGCCTTCAATCGAGAAAAAAAGTTCGAGGGTTTAAACCCTTCATTTCTTAAAAATTTTATAATAATGCGTTGCACAACAGACATGTGTACCTATTGCTCGCTCATGGCTGTACTGACTACAAAATCGAGCGCGACCGCTAGCCAAGCCGGTTCTCCTACTCATCATAAGCCATACAACAGTCACGCACAATATTTTCTGGCTTGCAACTTGTTGCTAGGTAAAAAAGTAAAATTACTGCAAACAAACAAACCCATCAATAGATCAATTGTGTGCCCAACTATGTGACATGTGGTTTCATCTTATTGGATCCACATATCACTGATGTCAAGTCCATACAATTGTGGCCAAAAATAGTTTCCTAACATGGCACGAAAGCGAACTGCATTGACGGTAACATGGCGAGGTCCTGTTTTGTGGATGCAATGGGGTCTCTTGAACCACACTCGGGTTTGTTGCCGTCCAATAACGCATATTTTGCTTTATAAAAAGATAAAATTAAAAAAGTTCAACGCTCATAATGATAAAATTGGAATCAATGGAAGCTGTTTCGACTCTTCAAATGATGAAGAGGCATTAGTTTTTGGGTCAAGGGGTTACGGAAAAATTGGTATAAAAAAACCATTTTTTTTTTAAACGCAATTATTAAATATAATATTTATGTTTTGTACATTTCTGTTATTCATGTATCATCATTATCATCATCGGCACTACAACCGGGAACTGGTCTTGGCCTTATTTAGCAAGTCCTGAGGCTTGTTAAATTTTCCATAAGGATTTGTTTGTTCCGGGCAAGGTCATTAATCTTGCGCCAGAGGCTTCCCGACGGGGAATTGAACCCCGGTCTCCCGCGTGACAGGCGGGTATGTGGGGGTACGAAGTCCCGACGCCAGCATGGGCGAGAGTTCTACCTCGTCCCCACAAAGCGCTAAAGATTCCGACAAGTACAACACCGAAGGAAAAGCACAAACACGATCACATAAGTAAAAATAAAACACTTGATTGTTGGTTAATTAATTAATGTTTTTTTTTGTTGTGTGGACATCAGCAACGACGATGGCGACCAGTGCAAAGAGTGCACCGATCAACAGCAATTTAGAGTTCATTGTTTTAAAATAAAGTTACTTTTCTCACTTATAACTTCTTTGTCACTATCTCAAACGAACTGCAGCACAAACTCGCCAAACAATTGGAAACCGACAAGTTCGAAACACCCCTCACGACTCCGTCCTGCAGCGCTACAGACAGCGCGAGCGGCATGTGACCAGCGTGGTCAACGGATGGAAAACGACTCAACGATATTCAATCGTTGTCGAAAGAAATTCAGCCAGTGAAGCTGGTTCTCTTAAATTAAGGATGCAGTTCCTGTTCCAAGAGAGACTTAAAGTCTCTCTTTGGGGTAACCAACAGATCTCATACAGAAGATCGCCACGGTACACATGTATGTGTGTACACTGGTTCTTTTATGGATCAAAGCCATGGGAATGGCTCTAAACAAAGAAAGGGATAATATGCATTCATGGGATGCGAGTCTGATAAAACAAACAAAACCGAATCTCGTCGGATGCTAAATGGGTCTTTGTTTGAGATGTGAGTCGCGGCTAAATAAATAGACGCAACGCCTCGAAGAATTGGTGTTAATGGATTTTGGCTATATTACCGGAGAATGGTGTTTATTGCATCACTGGTAAGGGTAAGTATTGAATTCCTATTTGCATTTGCTTATGCTGGAGGATTTAATTGGTGCCAAGAGATACGTGTACGAAAAAAATTGTAAAAGAAAGTGTTAAAGAAACTAAAAGTTGTAAAGAAAAATGTACGAAACACTGAGGCAAGAATTGGAATAAAGAAAAGATATTCCTCAAATTAACTTGGTTTGGTTTATAAGCGGAGATTGACAGTATCCGAGAACTGGGCAACCATAGCCGGAGGAAAAGCTGCTGCACGGACCTGGGCCGGGCAGGATTGCTGAACTAGTCACCAGGGAAACAGAATAACCAGGTAACCAACTTTTATTTATACTAAATTTTCTGTGGCACAAGAAAATGCTACAGTAGGCATTCGTGATAATGCGAAGGAATTTATTTATTCTGGCTTCGTTGAATTATATCTCTATTGGCATGATTGTACAGCCCCATAATTGGATTCCATATATTCAGATCGGCTTGATGATAGATTGATAGATCAATCTTTTACAATAGAGATTGAGTTGAGAGTGATACCCGGTTAACCAATACATCTGTCTACGTTTCAGCTTTATTTGTTCAGCTTTTTGTTTCACATGATGTCTCCAGTTTAGTCTGCTATCCAAATGTATACCGAATCTGAATCTGCTTTGGGAACTGGAATTCCGTTGAGATATGTAGAAATATTGTTATCTGATCGTCGCAATGTAAATGCTACGTGAATAGATTTTAATCTGGTTGAGTTTAATTTTCCAATCAGTGCCTGTTGCAATTGTTGTATAGCTTTCTTTTTTTTTTGATTATCGTCAGCTGATATTATAACTGTATCATCTGCAAAGGTGCCTATGAATGTGTTCTTGCTTGTTGGGATATCTGCTGTGAATAGTAAGTAGAGGAAGGCTCCCATGGCCATACAACGATACACAGTGACCGAGTGCGGACGTGTTTTCGGTTCGGCGGTCGAATTAAATGAAAAAAGTTGCTTTTATGTGTCGCGAGTGGCTGAAGTATTATAAAGAGAATATGTGTGGACAAATAAATTACAGTGATAAAAACAGTCAAAACAAAGTAAATATAAATAAATAATATCAATTAAAAGAGAACGAGCCACGTGTTGTGACAGTTAAAACGAAGAACACAGTTTAATACAAAAAGTGTGTGAGTAACACGTTAACGGTATCTACGTGTGAGTGGGCGAACATTGTGAGTGTGTGCGCGAGGCCACAATCTGTTTGTCAAAAAAAAAGTGAAAAAAAGAATAAAATTAAAAAAAAAACGTGAGAACACGAGGTCCATAATATGGACGTAAAACAAATGGATGCCAAAACGGTAAATCGGAGAAGGCAAAATACGGACCTAAACCTAAACACTAAACGCCTTGGAGCAAGTGAAAATAAAAATACAGACACGTCGATTGTCACCAGCAACGACGAAGACAACACCCATGGCGCCCAGTACTCAGGGACTGGAAACCAATTCAAAGAACTACATGTTAGCGAAACAAATGCAGACGCTAGTAATCAGATCGAGGTCCTCAACAGGCTCATCCATGAGATTAGTCGTAAAAAAGAAGAACTGGATAGACAAATGGAGGAAGTTGTTAAACTAAAAAACAACCTGAGCCACAACGAGCGAAAAACGAAAATGCTAGAACAACAACAGCAAGAACAAAGACAACAGCAGCCCAAGAAGGCAGAGAAAACACGGCTAGATAAGGAAACTAAACAGAAGGAATCACATCAACAACAACAGCAGGAACCAAATCAACATCACGAATCATACCAACAGCAGGAAACATCTCAGCAGGTGCCAGTCAAAAAAGGGAGAAAGTACCTTCTATTTACATCAGCTACATGGAGACAAATGCTGTCATAAAATTGGGTGAGTTGACATGCAAAATTTTTAAAGCAAAACGAATAAATGATTTTAAGATAAGTTTAACATGTGAGGATTTAGAAGGGTATAACAAAATTAAATCGGCATTGGGGAAATCGAAAAGCGAGTACTACACGTACACCCCTAAATCGAAGAAAACTGTCTCCATGCTCCTCAAAGGAGTTGATCCTTCCTTTACTCCCGAAGAAGTGCTCGAAGAACTAAAAAGCCTCGAAAACGATACTTTGAAATTTTCAGGTGTGAAATCATTTTCTACAGCAAATTCTAGAAATCGCAACCGTAAGTTGCCTTTCTTCATTGTGTCGCTAAGCCCCAATAGTAAAATTGATGGACTTAGATATATTAAATACATTAGTCACCAAACAATAAGTTGGGAGAGAATAAAGAAGTGCGACCGCGTATTGCAGTGTATGCGCTGTCAACGCTTCGGGCATGTGGCAGCGAATTGCAATATGCGTTTCAGATGCGTCAAATGCCTAAATAAGCATATCATTGGAGAATGTCCATTGGGCAAAGAACAGCTACCGGATAGAAATAAACCATCCTGTGTCCTCTGTAACAACTCAGGTCATCCTGCTAACTTTAGAGGTTGCCCTAAGTATCAACAACTAAAATCAAAGTTGGAAGCCAGAAAGAAGCAAGTTGAAGAAGAGAAAAAGATGAAAACTCGCTCTTTCTCTCGTTTGATAAAAAATTCGGAATGATTGAAAAAAAACTGACGGAACAAGTGGATCGAACGGACATTATCTGTTCGACCCTGTTTCCCGACGAACCCGCACTCTAATCACAACGTTCACTGCGACTGAATTAACCCTAAAAATTATTGCTGGGATAATCTCAGCAATCTGCTGGAAGCTGAACGCCCAGATGTGCTTTTGGCTAGCGAAACTAAGCTAAATCAAAGGCACAATTTGGGCTACCCAAATTATAAAATAATTAGACGAGATCGTCCATATTCCACTCAGGGGGGCGGGGTCGCTGTCTTAGTTAAAAATGGTCTACAACACAAAGTCGTCTACAGTAGAGATGTATACAAGTTCCAGGTACTAGAAGCCTGCGTTATAGATATTCCTTTGAAAAGTCAAAAGCATCTATATGTTATCTCTGCTTATGCTCCCGAATCTCCACAGTGTCTACAGTTTATCAATGAACTTGATACCCTTTTTAGAAGTCTCAAGTTAGACTCGGAAAATAATTATTTCTTTATGGCGGAGATCTCAATTCCAAGCACAGTACTTGAGGTAACCTTATCACAAACACAAGAGGCAATGCGTTGTTCGACTGGTGGCACACAAACGGTATCGAACATAAACTAGAATTGTACGCTACAAGTACGCAGTCATATCCAAGAGGAAATTCCTTCTTGGATTTACTGTTGCTCGACGAGCGAATACAATTATTAGATACGGATCTAACTACTCGAAATTGTCTTCGTACAATCGAGTACGATAGCGATCATTACGGACTTGGTGCTGTAATCATCATCATCATCATCATCGGCACTACAACCTGGAACCGGTCTTGGCCTTATTTAGCAAGTCCTGAGGCTTGTTAAATTTTCCATAATGATTTGTTTTTTCCGGGCAAGGTCATTAGTCTTGCGCCAGAGGTTCCCCGACGGGGAAACGAACCCCGGTCTCCCGCGTGACAGGCGGGTATACTAACCAGTATACTATTGAGGACCTAGGTGCTGTAATACATGTCCCAAATGAACATTCACTACTTGAGCAGTACAAACAGATACATTCTTTTAATTTCGGAAAAGCACACTGGTCGCGCTTTGATCGGATAATAAAAAAAGAATTACGCTCCAATGGCATAGATCCACCAACTGACAGAAATCTTCATAATGACGAAATTGATCATTATCTTTCGACGATGAACAACATTGTTACAAATACAATGAATCGTTCTATCCTAAAAGTGTCTCACTCCGAGGGCCATACAAACCGGTACAGAAACGCAACGATCGACGAGCTGTATAGTCAAAAGAGTACTCTGCTCTCTAAGTTAAAACTGCTCTACAGACAATTCAGAGATCCAAATAGCTAGGAAATAAAAACAATTAAGTCATTAATTAAAAATCTTCAAAAACTGATCCGTGACAACTATAGATCAGTAATCAATGAAGACTGGAACAAGAGAATTTAAGCCATTAAAGCTAGTGGACCAAATATGTTCCCACAAATAAATAAAGTCTTTCGAAGGAAAGATTATAATGACATTCCATGTCTGCGAGTTCCGCGGACGCCCGAGAATTGTCAAACGCTGCTGAACGCAGGACTTACCCTGGAACACATCAACTCTAACGAAGAGTTCATAAGAGTCGAGGATCCGCAAAAAAACGCTAACTCAATTGGCGCTTGTTTCGAAGCAGTGTTTGGATTGAACGAATCGGCTCATTCTAACCTTGACCTGGAAAATAGGGCTCTCCAAAAACATATTTCGCTACGCAATGAACTTAACAATTGGCGTCTCTTAAGTCGAAGTTTCACTATCTTTAGTGAAAATAATAGAGCGGATTCCCCGCTTAGAAATCTAACCACTAGCATATTTGTACACAAGGATGAACTGACGGACATTCTTAGATCGACTAAGAACAAAAAATCTTCTGGAATAGATAGTATTCCAAACATTGTTCTAAAGCATTTACCTCTTGAAGTAGTGAAGGTTTACACGATTTTGTTCAATAACACTCTAAATAATGCAAATTATGCAATCCAATGGAAATCTGCAGTAGTTCATCCCATCCCCAAAAAGGGCAAGGAGAGGAGCAATCCAGCCAATCTTTGCTCGATTAGTTTGCTTCCGAACATCAGGAAGGTATTCGAGAAAATTATAAATAAACCATTGACTAACTGGTGTGAGGAAAATGGTATTATCCCGAACAACCAATTTGGTTTTCGATCGCAACATGACACAGTTCATGCTGCGGCAAAACTTGTTTCCGACATACAATGGAAAAAGGCGAAGCGACAATGCACAGGGGCCTGTTTGGTTGATTTTGAAAAGGCTTTCGACACCGTATGGCTAGAAGGGCTGGTATATAAGTTATCAAACCTAGGTATACCCAAATATTTATTATACATTATCTACGATATGATAATGGGTAAACAATTTGTAGTGAAATGTGAAGATATAATCTCTAACAAGACCTTCCACATCAAAAACGGCTTACAACAGGGAGCAGTGAATTCTCCCATTTTATTTAACATTTACACCAGTGATCTAGTTGGTTCTCTCAACCATGCAATTGCGTATGCCGACGACATTGTGGTGTATAGATCTGGAGAAAAAATTGGTGTCATCAACAGACTTCTGCAAGATAATTTCAACAAAATCAAACGTTTTTGCGACGACTGGAAATTAAAAATAAATTTCCAGAAAACAGAGACTATCCTTTTCAGAACGCCACTGTCCAGTGCATCAAGGGATACAAAACGGAATTGGAAAACATTTTCTATTGCGGGAAGTAATAATCTTTCACTACAAGTAAAAACTGTAATCAGATATCTTGGAATCTGGCTTGATCAATATCTTTACTTTGATAAGCATACAGCAGCTGCTCTTACAGCAGCTAAAAACGCATATGCAATGACACGAAGACTCTTCCGTAGTAGTCTGCTGGACCCCAAGGTGAAAATAATTTCATACTCAGCATTCATTCGACCAATATTGGTGTATGGCCGCCCGGTATGGTACAACATATCCCCATTTTACATGGAGAAGTTTCGAGTGTTTGAGAGACAGTGTTTGCGTTCCTGCCTCGGAATGTACAGAACCCCAGAGTCGCAGTATAAGAAATAATATCCCAATAAAGTCCTGTATGACAAATCAGGATTAAACAGAATAGATAACGTCATTATTAAGATTATTCGTGGTCACACAACAAGGGCAATGTGCAGTGAAAATGATCTCATTTTGGGAGCATTCTATCCCAATGATATGTATATGGAGAGTACTCGCCAGTACTCCCCCAGAAGCGTTCCCTTTCTTGGATAAAAAAGGACTTATTCAAGACAAACGCGGGGTCCCTATTATTTGCCACGCTTTCCGTGGTGCCAGGGATAAACGAATTCTCCACGATAACGATATCTCTAATTTTCCAGAGCGCCTGCGTTTTAGTATGGTGATCGGCGAAAGAGATAAATCAATAAAAGATCGATCCCATCCCGACTGGTGGTGGATCAGTGATGAAGAAAGGACTACACGTCCCCAAACATAATATGCCACTCAGGCGCACCGCTTTCCTTCCCCCTATCCCCAATTCCCAATTATTTTTATTTTATCTTTTAATTTTGTCTTTAATTTAATTTTAATTTTTTATTTTTTTATTTTAATTTTTATTTGTATTCCTTTATTCCTTGTTTATGTTTGTCCGTTTTGTTTTATTTTTATTTTGCTTGTCAACCCCCTATATATGTAATTAAAAAAAAAAAAAAAAAAAAAAAAATTATAAATAATACAAGATGTAGAAAAAATAGAATAAATTTTAAAAGAGAAAACATATCAATTATTGTGACATGTTGTAAAAACAGTTATTGTACGCCGAAAGGCATATGAAATATGATAATGTGTAATTTAGAGTGCTTGCGAAGAGCCAGTAAGTTAATGTAAGAATGTTATTTGTAAAATAGATGTTAACATTTAGTGTTAAGTGAAATATGTAATTGAATTGTTGAATAAATGTGGATATAAAACAAAACAAAAAAACAAAAGGTCCCATGGCACTTCCTTGTGGTACGCCTGCTTCTATTGGATAGAAACTAGAGTGAGCTCCTTCGCGTTGTACTTTGAACATTCTATCAGACAAGTAAGATTCGAGTAGATGGCAATAGTTTGCTGGAAACAGTTTACTCATCAACGATACACACTGACCGAGTGCGGACGTGTTTTAAATTCGCCGATCGAGATAAATGTAAAAGTTACTCTTATGAGTCGCGAGTGAAATTTGAAATAATAAGACTATTTATAAATAAATCAATTCTAGTGACAAGAACACTCAAAACAAAGTTATTATACATAAATATAAACAAATAAAAGAGAACGAAGCCACGTGGTTTGACAGTCAAAACAAACACCGTTTAATACTAATCAACTGTGAGAGTGTATGTGAGCACTTGTTTAGCGAAAAAAAAATTGAAGTAAGAGAAAAACAAAACAAAAACAATAAATATAAATAAAAAAGAAACAAAAGGAACTAAAATATACAGTGAAATTACAAAGTGAAGCCAACCTAAGAACTGGTTTCAAACAAAGACTGGCCTGCTATCTTGGATGCAACAAGCTCGGTGTATGGGCCCTCAGCATGCAGAATGGCAGACAAAAAACAAAATATTAAAAAATTAAAACCGAAGTCCGCGTTAATAAAACGCCCGGCGAGCTCCCCGCTAGCACGAGCGACAACAAAAGTAAACAAGCAAAACGAGGCAATAACAGACTTGCTCGAAAAGGCGCAAAAAATGGAAGAGGACAATACATTCCCCCCGGTTCCATATAATGACGGCCATGTGACCAATAACATGTTTGCATGTTTAGCGACTACCGACACTGAGCACGAAGAAGATGAAATCAGCGATCTTGAAACAAGGCTAGCCCGAGCAAGGGCGCAATTAGCAGAGAAGCGTCGCAGGAAAAAGGAATTTGCTGAAAAGGAGCAGCTAATAACGAAACAACAGCAGAATCAGCAACAATGTGCCCAACAGAAGCCAAGCCAACAAAAAGAATGTCCACCACAACAGATGACGCAACAACAACCACAACAAGAGCAACAGGCAGCAAAAAGGAAAACGAAGATGCCACCCATCAACATTACAGATATGGACTGTAACGAACTGGTAAGTCTATGTAAGGTTTCTATTGGGGAAGATTTTTCAATTAAAAGACTGACAGGGAACAGGTTGGCCATACAGACAAATTCGGTTAAGGATTTCGAAAAAATGAAAAATGTGCTAAAACGGGCCAGCGCGGAATTTTACACGTACACCCCGAAAGAAATAAAGAATATAACGGTTCTACTAAAAGGCGTTGACCCTGAAACAGAACCAGAAGTTCTATTACAAACGTTGCGAGAGCTTAACTGTAATGATATTGAGTTTATCGCAGTAAAACCTTTCAATACAGCTAGGGCTAGACGGGAGAATAGAAAATTACCATTCTTCCTGGTGCAGCTGGGCCCTGGGAGCAAAATTGGTGGACTTAGGAAAATCACTATCCTGAACCATCAAATTGTCACATGGGACAAATTGAAAAAAAGCAGAGATATAATCCAATGTCTTCGCTGCCAAAGGTTCGGGCACTCAGCAGCAAACTGCGAAATGCAGTATCGATGCGTAAGATGCGGACAGGACAATGCACGTTAGGTAAAGAAAGGGTAGACGACAGATCTCTTCTAAAGTGTGCAGTTTGTAAGAGTGAGGGACACCCCGCTAATTATCGAGGCTGTCCTAAGTTCCGCGAACTACAGGAAAAAAAGTTTTCACAGCAACGAAAATCAGAACGCCCGATACTTCAAGGCCGACCAGCACTAAATGTAACACCCCAGTTCTCGTATGCTCAAGTAACAGCTGGCAGGAGAAACACGCCACAACCCACGACACGGGTACCGCCGCAACATACTGTGCCTCCAGAAACAGTAACACTAGCAGATGTGCTCACAACCTTGCTCGCTATTCAGACGCAGATGACACAAATGCAAACACAAATAAAAGAACAGGACACTAGACTAGACTGGGTCTATTCGCAGTTGTCTAGCCAGCCGTCAATATAAACCCCCCAACAGAAAGCACAATTAAGGCTTTAGTCGTGAATGTAAATTCACTTATCAAAATCGAGAGAAGAGCCGCTCTCTTTAAACTGTTGCAAGACGAAAGTCCTGACGTGCTTCTTTCTGGCTAGCGAAACTAAGCTGAATCAGAGGCATAAACTATGTCACACAAACTACGACATTATACGAAGAGACCGACCCAACTCCACACAAGGAGGAGGGGTGGCAATCTTTATTAAAAAACAACTTCAACATAAGGTAATATATAGTGGTGAGATTCGCAGATTTCAGGTGCTTGAAGCGTGCATTATCCGCATACCCCTCCGACAAGGTAGGGGGATGTACGTGATATCTGCCTACGTACCAGAAGCACATCAACAAAATCAATTTATAGTGGAGCTAGAGACTCTTTTCCAATGCTTACAACTTTACTCGGAAGGGAACTATTACATCGTGGGTGGCGATTTGAATGCTAAACACCCAAATTGGGGAAATAGCATATCCAACACGAGAGGGAATCAACTAGCTAGTTGGCTAGATCAACATCACATTGAATATAAAGTTGACCTGCTAGCTACAGAATATCCTTCTTTCCCCAGAGGGGGCTCGTTCCTCGATATTATGCTTATTGACACACGCCTTAAACATACACATACTAACAGACAAAATATAAACTGCCTACGCACAATTGAGTATGACAGCGACCATTGTGCATTATCAATATTGATAAAAACACCAAGCGAAGTTGTGGAACTCGGTGAATGTATGATACCGCAACCGAGACCGGACGCGTTTCACGAGAACCTTAACAAGAGAAATTCGCTTAAAAGACATTAACCCTCCTACCAACAGAAACATACCCAACGATGACATCGACAAATACATACAAAAAATGGACGAAACCATAAAACAAACTATGGACAAAACAATACCAAAAACCACACCTACGGACAACATGAACATGTACCGAAACGCCACAATCAACGCGCTCCACAGAAAAAAAAGTAGACTTCTGTCGCAACTAAAACTACGGTACAGACGATTTATTGATAGGCACGACCAGGAGATAATATCACTGAAGTCCAGATTAAAAAATCTCCAACAGCTGATAAAAGCCAACTATAGGCTATCAGCAAATTTGTATTGGAACAACAAAGTTCGGGCGGTAAAATCCAACAACCCTAGTATGTTTCCGCAAATTAATAAAATATTTAGACGGAGTAATGAAAACGAGATTCAGTGTCTCCAAATACCACGAACTGACGAAAACCAACGAATGCTGGCAAATATAGGCATAGACACAAACAACGCCATCCTAAATGACGAAGTTTTTGTGTTTGAAGATCCCTTGGAAAAAGTGAATGTTGTAGGGGCCGTCTTTCAAGAACTGTACAAGGCAAATGAAGTAATTCGTCGCAACTATGACTTGGAAGATAGAGTTTTACTGAATTATGGTCATCTTCGAAATGATATTTCACAGTGGCGATCAGAAAACCATGGTTTTATCGAATTCAGTAATGAAAATACGGCAAACGCCGAGATTACTGTCGAAAGCGCCAACAGTCTTTTGATCACTAGTGAAGACATCCATGGCGTATTTGCATCATTAAGAAACAAAAAATCAGTTGGAATCGATGGAGTACCCAATATCGTACTAAAACATCTTCCTCCAATCGCAATTGACATATATGCAGTATTGTTTAACAACGCTCTGAACAACGCACACTATCCAGTACGTTGGAAAACGGCCATCATCCAACCGTTACCAAAAAAAGGGAAAGATAGAACAAACCCAAAAAATCTGCGATCGATCAGTTTGTTACCGAGTATCAGTAAAGTATTCGAAAAGGTTCTAAACAAGGCTCTACTTAAATGGGTTGAGGACAATAATATTATTCCAAAATACCCAGTTTGGTTTTAAAGCTGGTCATGAAACCACACATGCCGCAGCTAAACTGGTTTCAGACATTCAGTGGAATAAAAATCTGAAACAGTGTACAGGTGCCTGTTTGATTGACTTGGAGAGGGCCTTCGACACCGTTTGGTTAGAGGGGTTATATTACAAGCTAATGAGACTAGGCATTCATAAACCACTACTGTATATACTATACGACATGTTGAATGAAAGGAAATTCATCGTCAAAAGTGGCAATGTGACATCTAACACTGCTTACAATATAGAAAACGGTCTGCAACAGGGAGCGGTGTTATCTCCGATACTTTTTAATATTTACACTAGCGACCTGGTAAGGTCTCTTCATCAGGCTATTGCGTATGCAGACGATCTGATAATATATAGAACAGCACCAAAAATTGAAATCATTAACGGATTATTACAAGGGGATTTCAATGATGTTCAGCGATACTGCAACAACTGGAAACTCAAAATCAATATCCAGAAGTGTGAAACCATCCTCTTTAGAACACCACTGGCTCAAGCTACCAGAGACACCAGGATAAACTGGCGAAAGCTAGCTATTATGGGACCACACCAACAAACACTGGAAACCGAAACCGTAGTCAAATACTTAGGCATCTGGCTGGATCAGTATCTATATTTTAACAAACATGTGGAAGCTGCCCTAGCCAGGGCAAAGAAAGCTTACGCTATGACAAGAAGACTGTTTCATAGTAGTCAAGTTGACAGCAGAGTTAAAGTTATATGCTACATGGCTCTCATCAGACCGATGATCATATATGGATGCCCAGTGTGGTTTAATGTGGGACCTAACTTAATGGAAAAGATTCGGATTTTTGAGAGGCAATGCCTCAGGACGTGCCTTAAGTTACATCGGACTCCTGAATCCGATCACAAAAAATATTATCCCAATGAAGCGTTGTACAGTGGGGTCAATATAAACAGAGTGGATAACTTTATGATCAAGCTGATCCGAGGGCATATTGCGAGATCAATGAGCTCACAGAACGATTTGATTTTTGGTGCATATTACCCAAACAATATGTATTATGAGGTGGTACGTCGCAATGGCTTTATTCCACCAGAAGCATTCCTTAGTCTTGACATGAACGGCCTCATACAAAATGAATCCGCTATACCGTTGATTTATCACGTGCGTCGGTCGGGTATAGATAAACGAATATGTTTTAATCGAGAGGTTGCGCACACTAATGAAGAGAGCCTGCAGTTCAGTACGGCAGTAGCACAGAGAGACCGAAAAGACGCGAATAAGCAACACCAGAGATTTTGGTGGCTGAGTGGCACATAAAACCCTGTTTCCTTATAAAACTAAAGAAATAATAATAATAATAATTAAAAAAAAATTAAAAAAAAAAAACCCGACAAACAACGGAAAGCTTACATAGATTTAGCATTTCGAAAATTTAGTTTTGATGTTAGGTTTAGAATAGAGTTAAGTTAAAAAAAAAAAAAAAAATCTATAGATAGTTTAGTATTTAAGTTAGATATAAGATAAAAACAATAACAAGAACAACGTTTTTTCTTTTCTTCATTTTCTTTGTATCCAATTAAGTTCCCTAAAAATTCATGTAAACAAAATAAACCATAATGTCGAAAGACAAATTTTCATGCTTTAAGCGTATGCATGTAACTTAGAGAGTCCGCAAGGGACCAGTAAGTTAAGAAATAAGATAACATAAGCTAGAGTTTAATCATTTTTGTCTAGCAAGTAAGTAAATTATAATAATAGGAAGAAATAAAAAATGATATCTATAAAAAAAAAAAAAAAAAAAAAAAAAAACAGTTTACTCATTTTATATATTAAGACCTTCACGCCATAGTCTGTCGAATGCTTGGGAGACATCAAGAAAGACAGCTGGGCAATATTTCTTTTCTTCGAAAGCCTTTTTTATTGCTGTAGTCACACGGTGAACCTGTTCAGTAGTTGAGTGTTTATTCCTAAAGCCAAATTGAAAGTCTGGAATATTGATGAGTGGCTTGAGTCGCTTGAGAAGTATTTTCTCAAACAGTTTTGAAATGGATGGCAATAGCGATATGGGTCTATAAGACGTTACTTCTTCTGTTGGCTTATCTGGTTTCTTGAGCCTTATTATCTGGGCTGTTTTGAATGAATTTGGAATGTATTTAAGTCGAAAGCAAGCATTAAACAGATATGTTAGCACAATGACAGATTTTCGAGGTAATTCCTTGTACACGCCAGGTGATATTTCATCGATGCCTGGTGCTTTTTTGTGGTTCAAACTTTTGTCGTTTTCTTGGGCAATCTCCATTGGGGTCATTAGTTTGATTGTTTGCTCAGTTTGATACTTGGGTGAAGGATCAACACTACTGTGGATATGGGGTGTGGTTTGAACACTGAAGCCAGGTATTGTGCAAATATTTCAACTTTATCTTCAGTTCTGGGTACGCACTGTACCTGCGTATCTTTGTGGCACTTGGATACGGAGACGTTTAAATTTACGTGTTGCCTTCCAGAGAGAGTAATCCGTACCCGCTGACGGACTTAGTCACTTAGATACTCATCTATACAGCTCTGTTTATGGTCTTTAATTAATTTGTTAACTAGATTTCCCAACTTGTTGAATATTTTTTTATCGTTAGGTTGTCTGGATCTGTGCCAGGTTCGTCTAGCATTGCGGCTGTCTTTGATTAGATCTCTAATCTCAACAAGGTAGGTGGTTGCTGATTCTGGTTTATCACTTGACGCCGGAGCTGCTGTTGCGGCTGCGCTCTGTAATGTTTCGATAAATTGTTGTACTTGTTGTTCCAATTCTTCACAATCTTGAAGTTTAACATTTAATTCAATCTTATTGTCAAGATCTTTTCGGAATTTTTCCCAATCTGTATATTTGTTTGTAAGATTTAGTTTTCTGTTCTTTCTGGCAACAGCTGCATTCAGTTTTTGTGGTACTGGAGTGGGATCAGACGTTAAATCAACTAAACTATCCGTTTCAATATAATTCGATGACACTCCTTTCGAAATAAAGAAATCGATCAGGTCAGGAGTTTTGTTGCTATCAGTAAGCCAGTATGGTGGTGAACAAGACGAATGAAATTCTTACTTTGCTTCTTTGATGGCTGTAAGCAATTCTTTTCCCTTGCCTGGTGTAATCAACCTTGACCCCCAAGCAGTATGCTTGACATTGAAATCTCCACCAATTATAAACCTTGGTCCGAGGTCCTTGAAGACATCCGTGAATTGTTGTTTTGAGATTGTGTGTCTAGGTGGGTAATATACAGCACCCATATTTAAATCAGCTTCATTAAGGTTGATAATAACAATGGAGACTTGAATAAAAGTTTCTTTTATTTCTTCTTGTTCGAAGTGATGTATATTTTGTTTTATTATCAGAGGTGGAGGTAGGGCACGGTCGCTGGGGTGCCTAGTCCAATAGGCCATATAACCCCTGATTTTTATGAAGCTCATATGAGAAAAGTGTGTTTCTGATATCAACGCAATAGCTATGTTGTGCTCTCTTATAAATATTTTTAGTTCTTGAGCCCTTTGGTTGAGCCCATTTGCGTTCGAAGTGATTATTCGTAGGAACCGATTACTCAATGTCTTTATTTCTTGGATTTCTTGGTCGGTAGTTTTTGAAAATTTTCAAGTTTACCTACCCTTTCTTTTAGCTGGTTGATGCTTTTTTTATGTCGTTCTGGAATAGTAGTCTCGTTATTGACATATTGACAGGTTGTTGTCTGCTTTCTCATTTGGTTTATTGTTCATTTGTGTGTTGCTAGTACCAGTTGTGGTTGGCCCCGCTCGCTCTGTATTTTTTGATTGCAGTCTTTAAGTGACTGTAGTTTTCTTTGGATGCTGTGCTTTTGATTTTTTTTTGTAACTAGCTGGATGGCCATTCTCGTGGCAAAGCGCACATGTGGCTATGCTGTTGCGTTGTTTCCAGCATGGGGTTGTGTGGTGAGGCCCAGCACACTTAACACATCTTGAATGATAGTTGCAGACATTTTTTGTATGACCAAGCTGTTGGCAATTATTACATTGAGGTATCGATCTGACGTTTTTGGGTGATTCAATCGATACTTTGCACTATAACAATTCTTGGATTTCATAAACTGATTTGTTATTCTCTTTTTGAACTATATCGACATAAACCAATGAAAGGGCTTTAAATATTTATTCTCCATTATTTGACGTGGTGCTTTTTCTGATGTTTGTTACCTTTACCACTTTATGATTTAGTGAGCATAATTCATTTGCAATCATATCTATGGACATTGAAGCTGGAAGTCCTCTGATTACGAATCTAAATAGTTTCTCACTTTTTAGTTGGTAGGTATGATACTCTAAGTCTTGGGTTCTTACATCCGTCTTAAGGGATTGTAATTTGTCTTTAACTGCTCTGTATGCATTTTTTGTTTCGCATGTCATTTTTATGTTATTATTAGATAATGCTTTGATTTGAATTTTGTCTTTCAGTACAGACAAAATTACATTTCTAAATGCATTAAAATACTTTATATTCTTCACATTGATTGGTGGTGGCAGGGGAATTTTCCTTTCTTTGGTAACCTCATTTGTTGATTCACGAATTAACAATATATTGTTTACAGTTGGTATTGTATTTTGTTTATGACTGTTATCAGTTTTTCTTTTCTTAGAAACTGCAGAGGTTCCCCTTTCCAACTCTTCTTCGTATGCTTGTTGTTGGTATGCTGCTGCTAGCTGTTCATACGTCATAATGTTGCCGTTATTCGTATTACTTAGCTGGATATTTTGTTGGTTGAATGATGTAGTATCCATTATTATTATTATGTATTATTTTACACGTTTTTTGTTTTGTTTTTTACACGTTTTTCTTTGTGGTTTACACTATTCACTTAGCACTGTTGATAGAGAACCCGCGTACGCGTTTATTTACTTTCAGTTTTTTTTTTTTTGTGTGTGTATTCAATATGTGGCGAGGACCGCGATATAAAACGTCTTTGCCGTTCGAACGACGGGAGTGTGCACGAAGTGGGCGTCGAGTGTCAACCAGAGTCAGAGTTGGACGCTGGTATTAATCGCGAAAGTTAAATATGCAAATTAAATATAAATATTAACTAAAATATGAACGTTAAGTATATAACTGTTTGTCACCACAATAAGTAAAAATAAAGTGTTAATATTGAAACCTTCATTCGCTGGCTTTAATTGTATCGATTGAAAAGTGCGAAAGTAACAATGCTCGATAGTTTTTATGTGAAATGTCGATACTCTAACCAAAAATACATCAGCTAATTAAAAACATGCCTTTGGAACAATATTTAGTGCTACAAAAAATGATTGACCTCAATAAAAAAACACTTTTCAATCTAAATCTGTGTGTTTTATTTATCATATTTGTGAACGGTTTGCGGCGGAACCCTGTGGTGTATTAGTGAAGCCGTACTCGTGCCGGCACCCCAACTAATACCACCCACAAGGATTTTTTGAAAGTAACATAACAATTTTGTATTGTGATACGAGCGGTTCTTTAACCTTTTTAAAGATCGGTCGCTCTCAAAGCATCAGTTAAGGTTTACATAATATTGTAGCGAGCTTAGGGTTCGCTGGATTAATTATTTTAAAATAAATAAGAGCCGTTAAATCGATTCTGAATTAATGTGACATTTTATTAGTCCGTAATAACAATCATTACTTATACCGTACACTTAACGTTTTCTTTATTATCGCTTCCGTAATTATCGCGTATTTTACTGCTTACTTCTCGCTCGAGACTTATCGCTTGTTTTACGTTCTACGTCTTACTCATCTCTAACTTAACTTCCGCTCTGCGTGCGACGTATTTATACCGTTTTTCCTCATTCTGATTTGGTGTATCGTTTCCGTCCGTTCCATAGTCTTGAATGTTCTATTCCAGTTTTCCAGTACTTCCTAAAATAATCTAGTACTTTGTTTCGGACTTTCTCGAAGATTCCAGTACTGATTGTCATATGCGTCACACTACCCTCCGCCTAGATTAGTTCGTCCCGAACTAAGTTCACTGATCTCCTGGGTTAACAAAAGTCGCCAGTCGGTCACGATGTACCACTTTCCTCTTGGCGTTCGGTCTTCGCTGAATCCTATAGACAACGTCGTTAATTCTTGTGAGAATCTTATACGGTCCTTCCCAATGTTGCTGCAACTTCGGAGACCTTCCTTTTTGCCGATGAGGGTTATAAAGCCATACGTTATCGCCTGCATTAAATCCGGATGCGTTGGCTCGAACGTCGTACCTTGTTTTCATCCTGTCACTGGATACCTTGATTTGCTTTCGAACCAAATGATGAATCTCATCGAGGCGATTTCTCCATTCGGCTACGTAGTCTTCGGTCTTGTCTATGGCGTCTGGAGGTATTCCGAATCGCAGATCGGCTGGTAATCGTATCTCCCGTCCAAATATAATTTTTGCTGGAGAATGGCCCGTCGTATCGTGATTAGCCGATCTATAGCTCATGAGAAAGGTTTGTACATATTTGTCCCAATCTCTTTGGTGATCACTAACGACCTTCGATAAGTACTCTTTCATTGTTCGGTTGAACCTTTCGACCATTCCGTCTGACTGCGGATGTAAGGGTGTGGTCCTGGTTTTCCTTACGCCCAATGCCGCACAGATGCCTTGAAATATCTGTGATTCGAAATTTCGGCCTTGATCAGAATGAAGCTCACAGGGAACTCCATATCTGCTGATCCAATTATTGATTAGCTGCTCAATGACGGTTGTTGCTTCTTGGTTTGGAATTGGAAGGACTTCTACCCACTTGCTGAAGTAATCCATGATAACTAACATGTATTTGTTGTTGTCGTTTGTTTTTGGGAATGGTCCTGAGATATCAATCGCAATTCGCTCGAAAGGGGCACCCACGTTGTACTGCTTCATAGCGCTCCTTGGTTTTGCCGTTGGTCCCTTGGTCGCAGTGCAAGTTGTGCACTTCCTACACCAAGACTCGACGTCATCTCTCATGTGAAGCCAGTAGAAACGAGATCGTAATTTTGAAAGTGTCTTATTAACTCCCAAATGTCCACCGGAGGCCCCGTCGTGCATTTCTGTTAGAACATCTTTCACTTTTGATGGTGGGACTAGAATTTGCATTCGATGGGATTTTCCGTCCGCGACTTCCCATTTACGCTTAAGAATACCATCTTCCACTAGCAAGGAATTCCATTGTGCCCAATATGCCTTAAATGTTCCACTCTTGTCGGAAATATTGTTCCAAGTTGGCCGCTCGTTCTTTTCTTTGTATTCCAGAATTAGCGACATATCTTCATCCTGAAGTTGAGCTGCGCGTATAGCATCACTCGTCCACCCATCTAGTACTTCTACTTGTACATTTCGCAGGTCGTACGCCTCTTCTTTCTCTTCCGCTCTATGACAATGTTTACAATCTGGCTTACATGGTCTTCTTGATAGAGCATCAGCGTTATGCACCTTCCCTTGACGGTGGGAAATTTGGAAATCGTACGTTTGAAGTCGTTCGATCCATCGAGCTATTTGTCCTTCCGGATTCTTAAAATTTAGCAACCATTTCAGGGCCGCATGATCCGTCCGAAGGTTGAATCGACGTCCGTAGAGGTATTTATGGAAATTCTTAACGGCTTCTACGACAGCCAGCAGTTCCTTTCTTGTTGCGCAGTAATTTCTCTCTGGCTTAGATAGAACTCGACTATAACATGCGACAACTCTCTCTTTACCATCGACTTCCTGTGACAACACTGCTCCGATTCCTGTGTTACTTCCACCAGTATCCAATATAAATGGGCAATCCGCTCTTGGGAATGCCAATGTTGGTGTCTTACATAACTCGGCCTTCAATGTGTTGAATGCTGCCTCACACTTTTCTGTCCAATTGAATTTCTTGTCTTTACCCGTTAGTTCATGTAGGGGTTTTGCCACATTGGCGAAACCTTTAACAAACCGTCGGTAATATGTGGCTAATCCCATAAAGCTTCTCAACTGCTGCTTGTCTTCTGGAGTAGGCCACTCACGGACGGCTGCTATCTTGTCAGGATCCGTTTGAACTCCTGCAGATGAAACGATGTGTCCCAGAAATTTTACTCTCCTTTGGAAGAGTTCACATTTCTTCGAATTGAGCTTTAAGTTGGCCTGTCTTAGTCGTTCGAAGACGGAGCGCAGATTATTGATGTGTTCTGGTAAATTCCTTCCAACAACGATGATATCATCCAAGTACACAAGACACGTCTTCCATGTAAGTCCCCGTAGAACACTTTCCATTAATCGTTCAAACGTTGCTGGGGCATTACACAATCCAAAAGGCATCACGTTGAATTGATAAAGTCCGTTTCCGGTAGTAAACGCTGTCTTCTCCTTCTCCTTGTCCTCCTCCTCCACTTCCACTTGCCAGTAACCACTTTTTAGGTCCAATGTTGAGAACCACTGAGCTCCAGAAAGGGTATCTAGTGTGTCGTCGATTCGAGGAAGTGGGTAACTGTCTTTCTTCGTAACGTCGTTTAACCGGCGGTAGTCGACACAAAATCTAGTTGTCCCATCCTTCTTTTTGACGAGCACTACCGGCGAAGCCCATGGGCTCGATGATTTCTCGATGACTCCTTGCTCTTCCATCTCTCGAATCATGTTGCCTACTTCTGATTGTTTGGCCAACGGTAGTCGACGAGATGGCTGTCTTATAGGTCTTGACTCACCCGTGTCAATGCGATGTTTAACTATACCGGTGCGTCCGAATTTATCATGTCCTGTCACAAAAATATCAGAAAAATCATTCATCAGTGATTTAACGCTCGCCTTTTCTCTATCTGTTAATCCGATTTTCCGGGACATCAACCTATTAACCACAGCCGGTGTACCAGAGGGCTGTTGAATTGAATGGTCCTCTCCCCTTGTCGGAATTGAGCTTATCATTGACACGGGTGCACATTCTGCGATTACCTCTCCTTTTCTTATTGTGATCGGCTCTTTGGACGCATTTAGTACTCTGACGGGTACGATGTGCTTCTTCGCATCGATAAGGGCTTTCCCAACAAGGATGTTCCCCTTGCGCTGATTTTGTGCAGCTTCGGTGATGTAAAACCGATTGTCACCGGGATCACTCTCGAGACTGGTCCAAATTACCGAGTCTGAACGAGCTGGGATCTCATCCTCCTCACGCACATAACATTTCAGCCTTCGAAATTGTTCGTCCTGCAGTGTAATAGCAACCTCCAAGTTACCAATTCGCAGTGTTCTTTGCCCGATATCTAGAACAACTTGGTGCTCCTTCATGAAATCCATTCCAAGAATGCATTCGTCCGTAATATCGGCAACCAAAAATTTGTGGGAAATGGAAATATTGCCCAGCACTATTATTCTCTCGACTTCTCCGTAGACTGTAGAACATTCCCCTGTGGCAGTCCTCAAAGCGTATCTTCTATTTTTATTAAGGGCAATTTGGCCCACGACATCCGGCCGAATTATGGATCTCGTTGCTCCAGTGTCGATTGTCACTGTTGTTGTCCTTCCATTAACAATCGTAGTTATAACCAAACTTTGGTTATCCCGTTGGAGTTGTGATACAGTTACGATGCTGGGGCTGCAAATTCCACCAGGCGACTTTCGCCCCGTAAAGTCTGCCCTTACAAGTTTCCCGAGCTATTGACCTCAGGTTGGTCCGTTGATAGTCTCCTCTTATGATTAGCGCATGAATAACAATTCTCACTTGATGTTTCATTCATTCGTCGACGTTTCCTACAGTCAACAGAGATGTGGCCGACTTCGCCGCATGTCCAACACTTCATGTCAGTTCTCGGGGTTCTCCGTTGTACATGCCCGATTCTTTGGCAGGAACATTCTTGGACGGACGTTTCTCGAACTCTATATGTACTCTTGGTAGCCAGTTTAGCAGATTCATATGCCAATGCGAACGCCAGTATTTCATTAGTCGTCTTCTTTCCTGCCAAACGAACGGCCTGTTGCAAGTCCCGATCTTGGAGTGCGTTTATAAATGCATCCATTGCTACCTCGTTCAGAAATTCTTTAGTCATATTTGTATAAGCCAAGTTTGCCAATCGCTCAATGTCTGCCTGCAACTGTTGAAGATTTTCTCCCGGTTTCTGCGTTCTGCTCCGCAGTTGCATGCGGTAGACCTGCTGCATGTGGTTGTCGCCATACCTAGCTTCAAGGCCGTCTCTTATCGCTTGGAAATCTGTTTGCTTCTCTGCTGGTATGGTTTGTAGCAATTCTGCAGCCGCCCCGCGGAGTGACAGGATTAGTGATGTTGACTTTTGCTCATCCGACCACTTATTATAATTGGCCGCGGCGTCAAACTGACGTATAAATACGGAGAAGGGTCCCGTTCCATCGAAGGTTGGCGGTTGCATCCTTGTATCTTTGTAGTCATGTTGATTGCCTGGCGATGTCTTATTTCTCTCAACACAATCAAGTCTCTTTTCTATTCGTATTATTTCATCGGTGACTTTCTTGAATTCAGTTTCGTTTTTTAGATCTAGATTTTCTACTTCGTTTCGAATTTCGTCCTTAAAGTGTTGAAAATTACATTTCATCCATTGATTGTGTTTGGGCATCCAACTTTGCATTGACATCTGCAGCTTGCGCGTCCAATTTTGAATTTACGGCGTCGAATTTTGAATTTTGGGCGTCGAATTTTGAATTTTGGACATCAAACTTTGCCTTAACATCTGCAGCTTGTGCGTCGAATTTTGTCATCATCATCCGGAACATCTCCGAAATGTCTAACAGTGGCGAACTCTTCTCCGTTACATTGCAACCATCTTGACTCGCTGTTTCTTCTCCAAACGGACAGTCTGGACCAATCGTAAAAACATATGTGTTGACATCAATACCCTCTTCCTCCATAGCTGCTTGCAGACGTTGTCGAAGAATTTGCTTCTGTCCTCTGCTATCCAGATTCCGGTCCTCAAGTTCCTTCTTCAACTCAGGAACGCGAAGATCCTCCAAATGTCGATCTGACATCGCCACAACACACTTTCACACACTTATTCACTTAAACAATAATTAATCCCACTTCTGACACCAATTGTAGCGAGCTTAGGGTTCGCTGGATTAATTATTTTAAAATAAATAAGAGCCGTTAAATCGATTCTGAATTAATGTGACATTTTATTAGTCCGTAATAACAATCATTACTTATACCGTACACTTAACGTTTTCTTTATTATCGCTTCCGTAATTATCGCGTATTTTACTGCTTACTTCTCGCTCGAGACTTATCGCTTGTTTTACGTTCTACGTCTTACTCATCTCTAACTTAACTTCCGCTCTGCGTGCGACGTATTTATACCGTTTTTCCTCATTCTGATTTGGTGTGTCGTTTCCGTCCGTTCCATAGTCTTGAATGTTCTATTCCAGTTTTCCAGTACTTCCTAAAATAATCTAGTACTTTGTTTCGGACTTTCTCGAAGATTCCAGTACTGATTGTCATATGCGTCACAATATTATCATAGTGGAGTTCATGAACGAATCGCAACTATAAGAGCGCGTAAGATAAATGTGTGTTTTATAAATGATGCCACAAAAACACACTTTTAATTTTTCTTATTAATAGTACTTTATTTTAAAATGACTTAATTTTCTTAAAACTAATTGTATTCTATTTTAAATTGCTCGGACGCTAGTTGCCCATATAACATATACATTTCCCATATAATAAACACATATTAATCTAAACCCATTTCTCAGATATATCCCATCCATTATCCCATTTTCCCATACAATATACATATCCCACCATTATCCCATTTTCCTAAAAAATTGCCAAAATCGTCATCCTACATACATAGCAGTTGCGGTTGTCTAATATAACGATCCCAGAATCGTTACCAAGCAAATATAGCAAATACTCGACGTGACGTTGAACCAAAATCGAGCAACCATAGCAGCAGGTCGATTGTGATTGGCAAAAAGCCACTCACACGTTGCCGGCTTTCAGGGACCTGGAGAGGAAGATGATCCTTTTTTCCCCAGGTTTGACTTCGTTCATCAAGAAAACTTAACGAAAAAAAATGAAGAAGAGAGAATTTGTACCTTGACCAGCAGTCGAGTTTTACCATTCGAAGCAGTCGAGAAATAACCACTGGACGAGGAAGTAAAACTGCTCCTTGAAGTTAGCAAAATAATTACCATGTTTGTTAAGTAAGAATTTATAAAAAAAACCCTTTTTAGGAAGTTTCGTTTTGATATACTTTGTGTTCTTTGTCAAACCTATGGCAAAAGTGTGCCAGTTTTGTGTGTTTTTTTCCCGTCTATAATAAACAAACCAACAAATACAAATTAAAAGTGTTTTTCGCGATAATTATTATGAATGAAATAGTCCACGCTCTTCCTTCGGACGAGACGAGGAAGCACGGCCGGCAGACGATAGAACAACCCATTGAGCATTTGGTAGTGGTTTTTATCATCAGTATTTCCTTGGCTTGAATATATGAGGGGCAGGTTTTGTCTGCAGCAGAATAAGGGAGTGAGTAGTTGGCGTAGATAGTACGACAGCAATCGGTAGGCATATGAGGTGTGGGGTTACATTTCTCACACATTGTGATGTTTGTGCAGCCGTTTGTAGTATGGCCGAATCGTTGGCAGTTACGACATCTCATGGGGTTGGGGATGTATTCGTAGACCTTTGTATGTAGAAACCTATATCCGCAGATTTTGGTGGTTGGTAGAGGTCAAAAGTAAATAACATTAGGCCTGGTGGTCGTTGGAATTGATTTTCATCCCTTTTTAAAAATTTGTAAACTTGCGTTACATTTTGCGATTGCATTTCTGAGATTATTTCTGATTCGGGAACATTTATTAGGCAGGGAGCGTAAACTATACCCTTATACTCACACACGCACACATTGCCTAAATTAGTTGTTTTTAGGAACCGGTCCGCGATTTTTCGTGAGTTAACTTTCACTAATAAGTTTCCGTCGCGTAAGATCGTAATTTGTTCGTATTCTCGACTAATATCATCTATCAGTTTTACTCATTACAAATAGATTAAGCGATAATTAAAAATTTCAGATTTTTTACTGATGTCATCGGTAAATTTGGTAAAAATGTTCCTCGATTCTAGGAAGTGTTCTTTTTATTTTCTTTTTGTGTATTTCGAAATCTACGTCCTCGGCAAGATCCCGAAACCGGTTGCCACTCATAATCGGCCCGCAGGCCATTGTACCAGCAACTGGTGGTGTTGTAACCCGCAAAAAGAAAAACAAATTAGTTAAGTTCAAATTTAGTTTTATTAGAACTATTTCACCTTCTCCGTTCTAATGTTGAAAATACAATACAATACTGTCCTTTTAGTCGTTTTTCAAAAACAGTAAGTAACGAATTTAATTCGAGCGCAAAAACCGTCTCTTCTATTAACTGATCTTTTGTAAACAAACTGTCTATGAACAGTCAAAAATTCTCCACCTGCTCGACGTCAGCGATTACAATAACGGGCCTACTATCAGCCAGCTGAATCTTCTACATAGCCTGAGAGAACACTTCGAATAGCATTCAGTGGCATTGTGCGGGTTGGGAGTTTTATGCCAACGTATGGCACAGGATTCACTTAAAAACCCCCGACACTTGTTATCCCGAAGGAAATGAAAAACACCTTTTTATTTATTTAAATTTATTTCACTTTGGGTAATTTTATTGTCTTTTTGTTGGCGATTTATTTTAATTTAAATTAATTTTGTAATTTTTGTTTTGGAAATGGTGCCTTTTGATTTTTATTAATTTTGTAGTTTGTGCCCGAGAGACAGCGTGTCCGATCGTAACGGAGATTGACAAGCGATTTCTGACGCGGTGCAGTACCGACCGCGGTAATGATTGAATAGCGACTAACTCTATTTAGGGTGGAAATCGTAATTTCTGCTTTTTACACATTGATCTGCCAATGGTAATCATGCTCTCTTGTGTGTTCCCCAACTCACCACACTCATCCAGGTCGAAACGTACTTGTGTATTCGTTCGACGTCGATGGGCGTAGCCAGAATGGAGAAATCAAAAGGGAAAGCACAATAACCCAGGGTTGATATGGCTAGGTGTGTGTGCGCCAATGCCGTGTATACGGCTGGTCTACTGACCTAGTGACAATCTCTTAGGCCAACGCACTATAGCAAGACAGAAATACGAGAGAGAGGGAAAACATAGCTAAGGTTATTCACCAGCAAAAAGAGATCATTGATCCCAAGCGAATGGGTGATCTGGGAAAAGTCAATAGGACGCCGCATCGGCTGGGGATATAATACCATTCTGTGGAATGTTCAATAAATACCCAAGCCTATGGACTATGACGCAACCGCGTCGCTTGGTTTGACTTGGTTGTTGCTAACCAATACGAATGGAATTTCCGGTGGAAATCCCATGGTTAGCACAATAGTGTTGCCGTATGTCGTTGATTGTAGCTAAACTCAATTATGCATTATCTGCATAGAATAATGAGTTTAGCTATGCGTCCCTTTGACATGTTTTACAGGTAAATACCTATCAAGGAAATCGGTAGGTATTGTGGTTGGAACTGTGGGCTGTTTCTCCTATAGGATAGAGAAACCCCTACAGTACTCCCCCGCCAGTGACATAGTCACGAAATAATGGTAGGTCGGAAGGAGTAGTTTGATGGTTGTCGGAAGGAAGTTAGATTGGAGGTGGATTGGGAAGATTTTTTGATTGCCTAAGGAGACGTGCTCGGCTTCGGGTGAGTGGAGGTTGAGGTGGTTGGCGAATGTTGGCAGAGTCGGTTGCTGACTGAGGATCTGGAGCTGACGCCTCGAAGAAACAAGGTTTGAGTCTCTCAACACTGACCGTGGATCGTTTTCCTCGAATATCGATCTCGAAGACACGATCGCTGATGCGGTTGGAGACTCTGAAGGGACCGTCATACGGAGGGTCCAACGGTTTTTTAACCTTATCCACCCTGACAAAGACGTGCGTGCAGCTGTGCAGTCCAGGGTGGACGAAAAGTTTTTTAGAACCATGCCTGGTCACGGGCGATGCTCTAACCTTACGAAGGAGGTCGCGGAGGTGGCCCACATCCTGCAACTGGTTGTGTGGCGTATCACCATCCACGAAAAGTTCGCCTGGTAGTAGGAGGTTGGTGCCATAGGTGAGTTCCGCAGCGGAAGCACCTAGGTCCTCCTTAAAACTAGTCCTCAGACCGAGGAGTACGGTAGGTAGAGCGTCAAACCATTTGGTGTCGTTATGACACATGAGGGAAGCCTTGGGAGACCGATGCTAGCGTTCGATCATCCCGTTGGATTCGGGGTGATAGGCGGTCGTGCGACTTCGTTGGCAGCCGAGGAGATCCGTCCTGCCCGAAGATCGTTGCCTCGAATTGCGGCCCTCGGTCTGTAGTAATGGTGGCAGGTACGCCGAAGCGTGTGACCCAGGTCGAATACAAAGCTTTGGCGACTGTTTGAGCAGTTACTGCTCTGAGAGGAGTCGCCTCTGGCCATCGCGTGTAGCGATCCATCATAGTGAGGATGTACGAAAATCCTCTTGATGGAGTAAGCGGTCCCACTATGTCAATATGGACATGGGCGAAGCGTGCCGTGGGTAGCTTAAATTGTGCAGGTTCTAATACATTATGCCGCGCTACTTTGCAGCGCTGGCATTGGAGGCAAGCGTGGGCCCAGGTGGCGAGGTCTTTGCTCATTCGGGGACAAATGAATTTCTTACGGACGGCAGCAGCGGTCGCGCGGCCGCTGGGGTGGGCTGGGTCATGGTAGACCTGGAACACGCCCCTACGAAGCTTCTCGGGAATGTAGGGCCTGGCGGTTCCAGTTGAAACATCGCACCAGATTTCGCTCAAAGGATCGCGGAGGGTGATTTTGCGTAGCTCGAGTGCTGTATCAGCAGTTAGAAGAGATTCGAGCTGGCTGTCCTCCTGTTGGGCCAGGGCTAGGTCGACGTTGTTCAGAGTGGCGCGCAAGTGAATCGTATCGATTCGAGAAAAGGCGTCCGCCGAGATGTTTTGTGGACCAGAGATATGTTTAATCTCGGTAGTGTATTGGCCGATGAGGTCGAGTTGACGTTCTTGTCGGGGAGAAGCATTTCCCGACTTTTTCCGGAACGCAAAGACCAGAGATTTGTGGTCTGTATACACGGAGAGCGAGCGACCCTCTACCATATGACGGAAATATTTAATGGCGCTATAGATCGCCAGTAATTCCCGGTAATAGGCGCTGTGTCGCCGCTCTGTGGGACTCAGTTTTCTGGAAAAGAAACCGAGCGGTTCCGATTGGCCTTCGAAATCTTGTTGTAGGACTGCTCCGATTGCGGAATCCGATGCGTCGCATTGGATGGACAAAACCGCTCCCTCTAAGGGATATCGGAGTAGTGTGGCGTTAGCCAGTTGCTCCTTGGACAGTTGGAACGCACGATCAGAAGCTTCTGTCCATGGAATTGGGCGCTTTTCGTTGCGCTTCGCTCCTTTTAGAAATTCAGTCAGGGGAGCCTGGTTTTGGGCGGCGTCTTTAAGGGTTGGTCTGTAAAAATTGAGCATTCCGAGGAAACGTCGGAGCTCGCTTATGTTGGTTGGGCGTGGATATTGGATGAGGGCCTCCACACGGTCTGGAAGTGGGCGAATGCCCTGATCGTCAACAATGTAGCCCAGATATGCGATTTGCTCTTTGGCATATTGACACTTAGCTCAAGGACCTGTGGCGAACGTACAAATTCCCCACAGGAAAAAGTCCAGACCAACGTGAGGTAACGCACTTACCTGGACAACATCACGTCCACAGACGCCATCCCAAGCCCAGCGGGGGCCGCCAGTAACCCAACGTTGAGTCGACACCAGAAGGCAAGGAACTTAACGTCCCCAAAGCCTCTAAAACCGAGCTAAACGCTCCAAACCTACGACCTGAAACAAGGAGAAACATTCATGCATCCTTCGACGTGTGCAATCGCAAGCTAAGTGAATGCCAGCACCACAAGTCGGCAACCCTGAACATCTGCACGAGATGCAGGGAATTACAATTAAAACAATTAACCGACCAACGGACGTGGTGCGGTTGATCTAAACATTAGATCACCCAAATATTCACCGCAAACAAAGGACCGCATTCCTTAGCCTCGTAAACACCCAGATGGCGCGAAAAACCAAGCACCACGTAACTCCAAACAATACTTTGTTTGGAGTTTTACGAAGGCCAGCTGCAATAAATAAATACGGCACAGCATTGCGCCGTTGCCACTGTCCGCCAAGCAGAAATGCATCAGCGGAATGTTTGTTTTTCACACCATGTGAAAAACTCTCTTGGATTTCAAATCCAATAGATACCAGCGGACTAGACGTCCAGGCGATCGTCAACACCAGATGGTCGACCTAACCAAGCAGCGTGGGAATAGAATCCACCGTCAACCACGACGGTGAAGCTTCCACATGTATGCGTGAGAATTTTTTCCTTACAGGAAATTGTGTCTGCACAACTGCAGATACAAAACACACAGATACTGGAAAAAGAGTATCCGATAGGTTGGAAGAGAGATTTGAATCGTCAAGAAGGACGGAGAGATTTTGACCGTCAAACCACGCGGATCTCTAACGCAGAGATCACCGAACGAAGTAGAGAATCGAATTGTTCAAGAAGTCGAGTCGTCGTGTGCTTAAATTGCAAAATAATTAACTGATGTATTCACCACGATCAGTGCAAAAATAAGTTTTTTTTGTGAATTAATAAACAGTCACCGTGTAAATAAGAAAAAAAACAGTTTTCGTGTTTTATTTGTGCCGTTTCCGCTAGGTGTGTTCTTCCTGGTGTGCGTACAGTGTTCGGCGGAACACTTACGAGCGAATTTGAAAGAGACCGCCAAAGACCTGTCGTAAATGGCGCTTGTGTTCAACGTGGTCTCGTGAGGCGATGAGAATGTCATCGAGATAAGCATGACAGCAATTGAGACCACGTAAAGCCGAGTCGATGTATCTCTGGAATGTCTGCGCGGCATTCCTGAGACCGAAAGTCATTACTTTGAACTCGAAGAGTCCGAAAGGAGTAATGACTGCCGTTTTTGGGATGTCTTCAGGTGCGACCGGAATTTGGTGGTAAGCCCTGGTGAGATCCAGGGTGGTGAAGACTTTGCACCCTCGTAATTTATATGAAAAATCATAAAGGTGTGCAATGGGGTATCTGTCGGGGACTGTTGCTGCATTCAGCAGTCTGTAATCCCCGCATGGGCGCCACTCCCCGGAACGTTTCTTAACTAAATGGAGTGGGCTTGCCCAAGGACTGTCTGATGGTTGACAGATACCTTGTGCTATCATTTCGTCGAACTCGGCGCGTGCCGCGCGTAGTTTTTCTGGAGCCAGGCTACGTGCGCGTTGGCTTACTGGAGGGCCCCGTGTCGATGTGATGAAACACATTCGCCTTGTGTCGTCGCTGGTTAGGTAGAGGAATTGTCGTATTGACAAATTCCTGTACCATAGCTTGGATAGGGTCTGTACAAGGTGTGGCCCTGGGTATTACCGCTGGAGATGCCGACAAGGGCAAGGAAGGTGCGGTGTGGGCTACTAGCCTGTTGTGTGTCGAATCGACCAACAGATTGTGTTTTCCTAATAGGTCGGAACCTATTAGGGGTCCGTTAACATCAGCAATCACAAACTGGTGTGTGATTGGATGTCTGAGACCCAGATGAAGTGTCAGCTTTTTCCTTCCGTACGTGCGTATCGGAGAATTATTTACTGCTGACAACTGTAAGGCGGTGGGCACGCGGTTGCGTGGGGCGAACGATCGCGGAAGGACCGAAATATCAGCGCCGGTATCGACGGTAAAATTGATATTCAGTCTCGAGTCCCTGATCGTAAGGCGTCTTATGGATGCGGTGCCGGTCGGTCGGCAAAATTAGTTTAAAGACTGACGCCGGTTGTTGGTTGGTCGAGTCCAACCGCAGGGTGCCCTACAATTAGTTGTACGGTCTCCGTACCGTTGGTGGTTGGCGCACCAAGCGCGTGTGACGGCATTGTTGGGCGGATTTTGCCTATTGGCAGGTTCGTCACGAGAAGGCCGTGGAGGTGGGCGACGAAAAGCAGTCCGCTGGGATGTATTTTGTGGAGGTTGCCGCCGGTTCATTGGGCGGCTCTGCACGCTTCGTTGTGTGTTTTGGAACCTCGCGCAAACTTGATCCAATTCACGGCGGAATGAGGCCTGAAGCGCGAGTAGGTCAGCCGTAGTGACCTGAGTAGGAGGGTTGTCTGGCTGAGTATCGCCGATAATACAATCGAGGGTTTGTTGGGTTGGGTTCGGATTAAGGCCAGTGTGCCTTCTAGAGGATGAGGAGGGTAGCTGAGTCGAAGCTACCAGAGCGGTTCGAGGTGCAGTTTGAGACGACTGAGGGTGCCGTGTAGGCAGTGCGGCGTGTTAACTAACCGCCGCGACTTGATATGGTGGAAGCTCAGACTGTGGGTCCAAGTTTTCCATAATCGAATCAGCCACCTTTGATAAATAGCCCAAACTTTGATTAGGTTGGGCCATTAATGCCGAGCGGGCATGTTGAGGTAAACTCCTCAGAAAATGTGGCCTAATTAGATCATCCGAGATCCTGGTCCCCGCTATCGAGCGTAAATGGGTCAGGAAAAGGGATAGTCTAATACCTGAAAAATTGGTCTCGCTCGCCAATCGCTGTAGTCTGATGCTGGTGGGTTGGTCCAAAGCGTTAAGGAGACTCTCCCGCATGTTGCTGTAGGGATCAGGGCCCGGTGACCTGATCGCCTGCGCAACATGCATTCGCTGTGTCCCATCCAGCACCCGCAGCAATTCTACAGCACGATGTTCTTCATCGTGGATGTTAGCGAACCGGAAAAAACGGTCGGCTATGGCGAACCAAAGCTTTGGATCCTCCTCGTCGAACGGAGGGAGCTTTACGCTTTGTGTGTGGGATGGCAAATCGTCGCTAGAAGCGTCATGAAAAGCGGGGGATTGAGGTCGCGCTTGCGCCTGCTGTGATGTACCGGCTCGCGTGGTGGGCATTGTGGTGCCGAAGTGTAAGGATAAGCCGGGAATTTAGAGAATTGAAAAGAGACGAGTTGTGGATGTGGAGGAAGCAAAAAGGTCGCAAAGGAGTACGTGGAGTTGAGAGGAGGCACTAAAAAGAGTCGCGTCGTGTCGAGTGAATTTCGGTACGATAACATTATTACCAAATAAGCTCCTATTTTTGTTGTTAAAGTATAATAATTTTACAATTATAAAAATTTACGGTACGTCGGGTATACTACCTATGAGGTATCGTACTTGGTTGAACCCAGGAGGGGCTTACAATGATTAAGTTTTGGTACAAGATATTTCTTAACTACTAGAATAGTTGCGGGACCACTTAATATTATATTTATTTGTTTGTGTTCGTTTTTCGCCGCTTTATTACTATAATTTTAATTTCAATAGATTTATAATTTCTTATTGTTAAAAGATAAACGCTTATTTGCTAATCGATTTCTTGATTACAATATTTCTAGTTTTACTTTTTCTTTTAGATTTTTAATGTTGTTTAATACCCTTTATATAATTTTCGGTGAAACGGAATTGTATCTTTCGTTTTTCAATTTGAATAATTTTAAAATTTCGGTTTGGTTTCGTGAATACCTGGTTTTTTATGTTAAATACTATGTTAATGTAATTTTAAATTCGATTATTAATTGAATATATTTATAATAATTTATCACACTAGTTCTTCTTTTGATTCATTTAAAATATATGTAATTAGCTGGGATTATGCCCGTCAAATAAATAGTTAGTAAATACATAAAAAAATAATGGGACTAGAAATTGTAGTGTTGAATAATCACATCCAGTTTAGATATACGCACATTGGACATCTATAAAATTGGCGGATCTTCTATGAATATGTGTAACATCTATGGTTTCGTATTAGAGTATCTGCACTTATTTGATGACAAAACAAAATTTATTGAATAGTTTTTGATTTCAAAATTCTGATATAACTATTTCAAATTATTTTTAAATTATGGTTTGGTGTTTCGAAATTAAAACGAGTTTTCTTTTTAAAAAAATCTGTAAAATTTTATGTTTGGCGGCTCAGAAGAAGCTCACCGTAAAAGAAAATGACCACTTTTGTAATTCAAAATCAACTAAAAACCTGTAGTCCAACGCTGGGCTGTCTAGAGATGGGCGGTATTTGTTGCGTCGCCGTAGTGCTTGTCGAGACGATGATGTCTAAAGTTGTGATCTTTGGGTTTAGAGATGAGGTGGGGCTCTATTTGCCCTTTCAACGTCTTTAAATTTTGTGGTTTTGTTTAATTGGATTTTGAATTATGAAATTTTAATTATTTTTGATTAATTTTGTTGAATTTATCAGAAGGGGTATTTGATTTGGTTCAATGTTCGGAAGGTTCACTTTATTTAAAATTTTTGTTGAAGAGTTTTTAGTAAAATTTACTTTATTTTTGAAATTTTTAGGTCACTGTCTTTGATTTCTGTTGAACTTTGCACTATTTTTGAACTGTTTTTTATTTTTGGTTTTCACCGGTGTTCATTGTTTTTTGCTGAAGGTTGCGTGTTGTTTTCTGTCGCGTCGCCAATGTGGGGGTAGAGAGTTTTATGCCAACGTATGACACAGGATTCACTTAAAAACCCCCGACACTTGTTATCCCGAAGGAAATGAAAAACACCTTTTTATTTATTTAAATTTATTTCACTTTGGGTAATTTTATTGTCTTTTTGTTGGCGATTTATTTTAATTTAAATTAATTTTGTAATTTTTGTTTTGGAAATGGTGCCTTTTGATTTTTATTAATTTTGTAGTTTGTGCCCGAGAGACAGCGTGTCCGATCGTAACGGAGATTGACAAGCGATTTCTGACGCGGTGCAGTACCGACCGCGGTAATGATTGAATAGCGACTAACTCTATTTAGGGTGGAAATCGTAATTTCTGCTTTTTACACATTGATCTGCCAATGGTAATCATGCTCTCTTGTGTGTTCCCCAACTCACCACACTCATCCAGGTCGAAACGTACTTGTGTATTCGTTCGACGTCGATGGGCGTAGCCAGAATGGAGAAATCAAAAGGGAAAGCGCAATAACCCAGGGTTGATATGGCTAGGTGTGTGTGCGCCAATGCCGTGTATACGGCTGGTCTACTGACCTAGTGACAATCTCTTAGGCCAACGCACTATAGCAAGACAGAAATACGAGAGAGAGGGAAAACATAGCTAAGGTTATTCACCAGCAAAAAGAGATCATTGATCCCAAGCGAATGGGTGATCTGGGAAAAGTCAATAGGACGCCGCATCGGCTGGGGATATAATACCATTCTGTGGAATGTTCAATAAATACCCAAGCCTATGGACTATGACGCAACCGCGTCGCTTGGTTGGACTTGGTTGTTGCTAACCAATACGAATGGAATTTCCGGTGGAAATCCCATGGTTAGCACAATAGTGTTGCCGTATGTCGTTGATTGTAGCTAAACTCAATTATGCATTATCTGCATAGAATAATGAGTTTAGCTATGCGTCCCTTTGACATGTTTTACAGGTAAATACCTATCAAGGAAATCGGTAGGTATTGTGGTTGGAATTGTGGGCTGTTTCAGCTATAGGATAGAGAAACCCCTACAGCATGAGTGAGTAACGAATTCAACTTTACAATTGCATACTCTGCGGCGCTCGATACCATGGCGCGTTTATTTTCGAGGTCTTTGATTGTACAGATCGCAGACGAGTTCATTGTATATCATTAATTTACAACGTCTAAGCTGATCAGCTTTTATGTATGTTGCTGTGCTGCAACACTGGTTTTTGTCTGTTCACTGTCACTGGCACCGTTCAACAAAAAAAAAAAAAAAACCCGGCGCGGGAAGGGAGATATATTATATTGTTCAGGTATACGTGCCTGTACGCGTGCTGCGGAAATATTATTAGGATGTAAGCGGACGAACGAACGATCTGTATCTTTTGAAGGTTCGTTGGCGAGTGAATCAAAAGATAAATACACTCCAATGGAGTAGATCCGCCGAATGGCAGAAATCGACGAAATAACGATGAAACAATGAATCGTTCTATCGCAAAATTAGCTCACATGGAGGAACATACAAACCGATACAGAAACTCAACTATTCATGCTATGTATAGGCAAGAGAGCATTCTGTTCTCCAAGCTGAAACTGCCTTATAGACAGCTCAGCGATCCAAATAGCCAGAAAATAAAAACGATTCAGGGGAGGTTTTTTTATTACAAGATAAAGTCAAAAAAACATTTCTGACAAGCCCCTCTTAAAAAGAAAGTATGTCGCACTATAATCGCTCTAGCACCTATAAAGTTTATCAGAATTGAAAAATTATCGAATTTTTAGAAAATATATGGATTTACTTGAATCCTGTACTAGAGTCCTTAACATTTCCATTTTTGTTACCAATTTTTCACTTTTTTCCGCTCTTTAAAGTTCTGTTAAAAAAAAAAACATGTCATCTTCATTCTAGTTCAGGGTCCAATAAATCAGATTTACTTCAAAATAACAAAATATAAAGGCGATCCATCAAGTAGTTTTTGAGATATCGTGGAGACCTATGTGAGAAACATGGTTTCGAGAGAAACGCGTTTAAAGTTGGAAAATGCTATACGAGGGTAGCGTAAAAAGTTTCCGGCCTGGCCTATAGATGGCATTGTGGGGGTTTCTCTAAACTACACGGAGAACTACCCGGCCAATTCCATCCAATTTCGACCGCCTTACAGCGCGTCAAACCAACCCCATTCCCCCCTTCTTACCTGTTCACCTCCAAAGAATGTTACCTCCAAGGGCGCATAGCTAAACTCATTTTTCCATGCGGACAACGCATAAAAGAGTTTAGCTTCCCTTTTTCGCCATACGGCAACTCTGGTTCATGTCGATTAGCGACAACCAAATCCAGCCGGACGAAGTTGTTGCATCATTGCAGAACCGCTTGGGAAAATTATCAAAACATTCGATTGAATCTCGCGATCATATTTCCCTAGCGTCACTTGGCCCTTTCCCAGTTCCTCCATTCGCTGGGGATCAAACATCTCTTTACCTAGGTGAATAGCGTAAAACTCGTCTTCCTCTCCTCCGCATTTCTTCCTTTCCATAGCCATGCGCCTCCGGGATAATCACCACACCACACTACCCCAGTGTGAAACACCCCGGAGGCCACATTACCACACGCATACTAAGCCAGATCAACCCGAGTTATTGCGCTCCTCGCTTTGTGCTTTTAGTCCGCTGTGCGCACATCGGCGCGCAACGAATGCGCCTGCGCTTGTTCGCCCCGGTGCGCATGGGGAAACGAAGAGCGCACAAGAGAGAGCGCAATCACATCGGCTGGCTAGTGCGCACCAGTAATAAATTTCCCTTTTCCCTTTTTCTTACTCCCCGACAGAGTCGAGTCAGTCGATTAAGAAGCTTAACAGGAGGAAGTCGGGACGCTAACCACCGCCGCGTGCGCATGCTTATGCACACGCTCGTCCGCGAAGTTTCTCTAACGTAACTAAATTAACTGTCCGAAATCGGAGACTTTCTAACGAAACAGAAGAAGTGTAAAGTTATAGTGATTTAAATTGTATTTATATTGCGATAAAAATGTATCTTTAGCTGTTTTTCGTGTAACAGGCTAACGCACCTCGAGTGCCCAAGAACGTTCTACTTATCAAAATGTTAATTAAAAACTCAGCCGCGATGGCGCAACAAAATCAAATAAAACAAAAACATTTATACAACCAACCAACATCAGTGTGTTTGCTATTGTTCCTGTCTTCCTGGGCAGACTATCCTCATCGGAACAACGTCGTTGGGAATATCCGTGTCGTACCAGGCACACCAACTTATACCCCACAGCATCAGCAGGTCTAATTACTATATCAAATTCAATAGTACTATGTCTCATTAGCTTGTGTATACATTTTCAGGTCGATTGCTTTGTTAGTATACATTTGAGAGCCTACTGAACAAGACGCCTCGAAGTGAAAAATAAGCGACCTCATCTGACCCCGTTTTGCTGTAATTTTTTTATAAAATTATTTTCGCAGAAACGGTTTTGGGGACTTATTCTTCACACAAACACACTATTAGCTATCAAAAAATGAAAAAAAATTCTTGATGAGAACCTCTCCTTAAGTCACTAATCAAAAACGTTCATAAGCTGATCAGTCACAATTATAGATCAGTAATAAATGAAGATTGGAACAACAAAACCCAAGCCAATAAATAACGAGTTTAGAAGGAAAGATTACGACGATATTCCATCCGTGGGAGTGACGCGGACTCCAGAAAAGGCCAAACAATGCTAAACACTGGACTTACCCTGGAACACGTCAACTCCAAAGAAGACTTAATAATAACCAAGGATCCGCAAAAGAAATCGAACAACCGAGACCTGGAAAACAGAGCTCTCGAAAACCATACAATGAACTTAACAATTCAGGTCTCGAAAGTAGAAGTTTCATTACCTGTAGTGAAAGTAATAGAGCGGATTCCTATCTTAGAAATCCAAACCCGACTATAAGATATTTGTGTACAAGGATGAACTCACGGGAGTCTTTAGATCTATCAAAAACAAGCAATCTTCTGGGGTAGACAGTATTCCAAACGTTGCTGTCAAGCTTGTAGGGATTGACTAAAAATTAATTTAACACTTTGGGCTGGGGAAACTTACAAACTTGTTTAGTGTAGCTATTTCAATAGATTGCGACCTAACTTAATATCTAAGTTAAAAAAAGAGAAAAAGAAAACTGAGCTAATGGAGGATTTGGATAAGATGGGTAGACGATAGTGTAAGTGGTATAACGGGGATGGATAGGGTGGGTGGATAGGAGGGTAGGATGTTGAACCGTGCGCGGGTTGTAGGAGTGTAGACGAAGAGTGGGTGGGGTCACGGGGAGTAAGATAGGAGACGAAGTTTGAGAGCAGGAGAGGTGAGATTGAAATTAAAGAAGGTGAGGTAAAAGTTTGTCCAAAGCAGCATTCGTGAAATCGGCTCGTTAGAACCGTGAGAAGTGTGATGGGTGAGCGAATAGAAGATACGAAGATTTCGCAGGCTACGGGGCTTAGTGTAGCGTATGATGTAGGAGAGCACGATTGGGCAGTTGATGGAGCCCGAGAGAAGGCGGTGGATGAAGAGGATGTCTGCGTGAATTCTGAGCTCTTCAAATGTGTTAAGGTTAATTAGATGGAGACGGCTTATGTATGGAAGACTAGCCCGAGGATTTGCCCAATTCAATCCTCGGAGGCAAAACGCAAAAAAACGACGTTACTTGCTTTCGATCCTGCAAATATAGGACGAGTAATAAGGAGACCAGACCTGACTTGCATATTCAAGGAGGGGACGGACAAAGGCTATGTAGAGCGATCGAGAATAGTAGGGAATAGAGAATTCTTTCGACTAGCGTCTCACAAAACCAAGGTCAGAGTTGGCCTTGAGAATAATATGTGGGATGAAGTTAAGCTCGATGTTATCAATGGTACAGGTGATATCTATTGATTGAGTAGGAAATAGGAAAGTGGCGGGAAAGGGAGCGTTTACAGGAGAAGGTGATAGAGAGACATTTGACAACATTGAGTTCGACGTAGTTATTATGGCACCAAGTTGAGAAGCTATCCAGATCCATTTGGAGAAGTGCGGAGTCGGGAGAAGAGTAGATCTTTTTGTAGAGTTTAGTGTCGTCCGCGTGGAGGGAGATGAAGGAGTGGTTGTTACGGGTGTCTATGTCGTTAAAGTAAGAATAAATAGGAGGGGTCCTAGATGGCTGCCCCGGGGAACCCCTGACGTGGGAAGAAAAGGATTAGAAAGGGTGGATCTGAATCTGACACGGTAGGTTCGAGCTTAAAGATGGGAAGAGATCCACTTAATCAGTATGGGTTCGAAACCAAAGGAGGATAGCTTAAACAGGATGAGATTGTGGGAAATTTTCTCAAAGGCCTTGTTGAAATCGATTGTGTTTACATCGACTTCGCTGTCATTCTTTAAGGCCCGGCGGGTGTAGGATGAAGGAAACCATGCTGGTTGGGTGTGACGATGGATTTACATCTAAAAAATAACGCGTTGTAAAAAAGGCCTTCGAATAGTTTTTGAATATTAGACACTTTGGCGATGGGACGGTAGTTTCTAATATCGGTTTTAGATCCTTTTTTATGTATGGAAAACCACTTGTATGTGGGACAGACTGAACATCTTTGAGAGCAAGAGAGAAAGAAAAGAGGAACAGATCAAGTTGGGCTACGTAATCTCGATATAGGAATAAGAGAAGTGGGAGCCTGTAATTGTCTTGAATTAAGAGGGGGTGACTACTGGGTGCAACTGAGGAATTATAGGGGCCGTTGTAAATACAAGGTCAAGTTGTCTCCCTATATGATTTGGGACATTACTTATTTGACGGAGGCTAGAATCGGTGAGACCGTATATAAAAATTTGTTCCCTGGAACTTGTGGGGTTAGAGAAATAAAAGGACTGATCTTCTGCCAATGTCCATTGGGATGGGGGAGGTTAAAATCGCCCAGGAGGACGATATCGCGAGTTCGTATGACACAAGGGATCGTGAAGAAGGTATATAGACAGAAATAACGTATAAAGACTTTGGGCGATGGTTGATTGGGGGAAGAAAAGATGGCAATACGGGTTGGGGCAATTCTGTTTTGAATGGCAAGCAGCCACCTCGGCAAGAGGAATCGGGACATTGTCAATGAACATTCTCATCACGAAAAACGCTAAAGGAGGAAGGGAATAGTTTTAGACTATTAACACTGGGGATAAGATCGGTCTCGGTCAGATCGTATATATCAAAAGGGAGGATATGTTATGGGGAGTGTATTGAAAATCTTGAGAGTGTGAGGGGAGGGCGACTAATTGAGGTCAAAAAGACTTGTCATTATTGAAAGAAGAATTTTTTTATGAATATATTGGCGAAAAGCCGAGAGATCTTTTGACACTCTATTTGGGAGCATATTGAAGTTTTTGTGTAATTTAATGGACAGGTTGCGAAGGCTAAGAAACTAGGTAGGTGGCGGGGTGAGAGTTTGTGATCCGTGAAAGATGGAATACTTCCCAGCGATTTGAGATCGAAAAGGGGGAAGGGGCTCGAGATAGTGCTATGAACTGATGTGGGATGAGCGGTCGGGTTAGTATTTGGAAGGGCGTTATTGCGGAAGGGTGCGAAGGAGGATTTGGAATAAGGACAGCGCAAGCGGTGAGATATAGGGAGGGGTCGTCGGTTATAACCTGTCTTGGGAGAGGGTTTAGTGGGACTAGTTAAGATAATTTGCAATGACGAGTGGGAATGCGGCTGGAGTTGGGAGAAGGAGGATGAGTATAACTAGACATGGGAAGTGACTTTATAGGACGAGTTATAACTGGAACGTGGGGTACTCGAGATGATATAGGAAGAGAAGTAAGGACTGATTTAGGGTGGATACTACTGTTATTATTGCCTAGTGTGGGTTTACGTATAGATTGCAAGTGTTTAGTTGGTTTGTTGGGATTGCTTATGGATAATACCATCCTGGCGATCTTGAGGTGTCCAGTGTTGTTCGATTAAAAACTCCAATCATATCGGGACGGGAGGTGTAAGCTGAAACCGGGCTTATTTTCTAAGACGGGAATGGGGTGGTATTCTTTAAGGAAATACTGACATTTTTTAGAGAGAACTCGAGGACTCAACTAGAGTTCGCGGCCTTAGCAGCGCTCATTAACCGATATGATGTAACTGCCAGATTTGAGTGCTCAAGCTTATTGATTCGAACCTGCCATCCTGCCAGTGTCCAAGATGTGCCAAAATAGGCACAGCGTGGGGGCCGGTAGGTGGGGGGGGGGGGCGTAGGACAAGGTAGTTGCGGTGTAGTGGGTTTGAGCCTGGGATGGGGCAATCCCACCAATATTTGCTCGTTTAGTTTGCTTCCAAATATCAGCAAGGTATTTGACAAAACTTATAAATAAACCATTACGAAGCAGATCTGATGAACATGATATTATTCCGAACAATCAGTTAGGTTTCAGTTCCAAACACGACAGCGTTCATCCGCCACGAAACTTGTTTCAGACATACTGTGAAACATATTTGGTTAACCTTGAAAAGGCCTCCGATACCGTATGGCTAAAAGTGCAATGTGAAGATACGACATCCAACAAGACCATTCACATCAAAAACGGCTTACAACAGGGAGCAGTGAATTCTCCCGTTTTATTTAACATTTACACTGGTGATCTAGTGGGTTCTCTCAACCATGCAATTGCACACGCCGCCGACATTGAGGTGTGTAGGTCTGAAGAAAAGATCGATGTCATCAACCGGCTTCTGCAAAATGACTTCAATAGAATCAACGGAACAGCCCCTACCGTAACTAAAAACGCATATGCTATGACAAGAAGTCTTTTCTGTCTTCTAGACTCCAAAGTCAAAATAATTTCATACTCGGCAATCATCCCACCAGTATTGGTGTATGGCATATGTCAAAATCAATGAAATTCAGAAAGCAAACAAACCAAACAAAACAAATAATAAACGTAAAAACTTAATTGTAAAAACTAAGTGAATTAAAAACACATAAATTAAAATAAAACCTAAAAACAAATGTGCATATTTCAGTGAAGTGCGAAAAATAAAATAATAATCAACTATAAGAAACATAATATATCACCTCGGTCGCAAGCGCAAAAAACAAAAATAAAAATATATTGCTCGTTAAGCAATCTGTATTTACCAGGTGTACCGGTATAAATGCAATAAATAAAATCAAGAAGACGTGCATATAAAAACTGTTGAGTGCGGCGCAAAAAGTGTTCGAGACAATAAAAATAAAAACAATAAAAAGATAACACTTCGGTTGTAAACGCGAAAATTAAAACAAACAATATATTGCTCGTTAAGAAAGCCATTTTAAAGTATCGTTTGGTGCGAGTGCAAGCTTGCTGACTCTTAGCCGACGGTAGGCGAGTTCGAGTCAGCTTGGGAGAGAAATTGAGTTGCCCTGGTTCAACAGGTCGGCTTTATTTTTTTCTTTTTGAAAACAAACTGGAAAGAACCAGAATGAACACGGAGGACGATAAAAACGTGACAACACACAAACGAAAAGGGGCTCCATTGTGACGCGAAGTAAAACCGCGAAATTGACAATGGAGAAAATAGACCAACAATTGGAAGACGACAGTGAGCTCCCCTCCCCCTCCAACTTTAACATATATTGGGAAAATAATTCATTCGCTTCTCTTGCATCCTCATAGTCTGAGGATGAAGAGGAAGAGATAAGTGAATTGGAGGCGAAACTTGCAATGGCAAGAGCCCGACTACAAGAGAGACGCCGAAAGAAAAAAATAGCAGCGCTCGAACAAGAACAAAACCCGCAACAACTACAAAAGCCAAAGCCAAAAGTCGGCCAACAGCAACAATTTCACCATAAACAGCAACATCAACTTCAACATCAGCAGCATCAACAGCAACATCAACAGCAAATACCAACACAGCAGCGATCAACGAAACAGTAAGCAACACAGCAGCAGCAAAGCAACAATAACAGCGGAAAAACAAAGATGCCACCAATCAACACCATAGATGTTGACTGTAAGGAATTGGTGTCTTTGTAAGCTAGCTATAGGAAAAAATGTTGCAGTTAAAAGACTGGCGAGTTACAGGCATGCCATTCAAACATATACGGTGCCAGACCACGACAAAATTAAAGAGGTCTTAAAAAGAGCCACCGCGGAATTTTACTCCTTCACGCCGAAACAAACGAAGAGCGTAACGGTTCCATTAAAGGGTGTCGACCCTGAAATGGAACCGGAGGCTCTGCTCGAAATACTTCAAAACCTGAAGCATGAAGATCTCGAGTTTACAGCGGTAAAAGCATTCACCACAGCCAAGGCAAGAAGGGAAAACCGCAAGCTACCCTTCTTTTTGGTTCAATTAACACCCAGCAGTAGAATTGGAACGACAATTTTAATTCATATAATTCTAGGAATGAAACTCCTAGCCAAATTTACCTTGAGCCAGCATATGATTACCCTAACCATATGACTAATTCCAATAAAGCTATAGATATAAAAGAAGATAAACCAAACACTAATATAATAACTCCGATTCAGACTACAATTCTGGAAAATAATTCAGCAACAAAGACTGAAAATTCGAAATTTTCAGCAGTAATACAAACTGAAATCCCCAATATTTCGGCTATCCCAATTGACAACCCAGACACTTCAGCAACCAAGACTGAAATTTCAGCAGTATTAAAGACTGGAAATCCAAAAGTTTCAGCAATTAAAATTGAAACCCAAGTCAGTTCAGCAGCTAACACTGAAGAACAAAACTTTTCAGCAGCAAAGACTGAAGGACTGAATGTTTCTACAGCAGATAAAACTGAAGAAATAGTTCAAACAGCAAATAAGATTGGGAACCAAGATGTTCTAACAGCTAATAAGTCTGAAGAACTATGCGAAACAGTAAATAAGACTGAGAAACTAAATGGTCCATCAGCAGTGTATAAGACTGGAAATGTAAACGTTCTGACAGCAGTTAAGGCTACGGAAAATAAAGACATTAGGCCAAAAAAACAAAAAAAACACTTACTCAACCACAAAATAATAAAAAATGAAAATAATAATTCAACTAAAATAAGTATTGAAAAGAAAAAATATATAAATACATTACAAATTTTTTTTAACAACAATAAACATTTATTCAAACACAAAATATAAAAAACTAAAAAGGTACACAATCATTTAAGATATTTGAGATCATTTCTTAAGAAGATTTTTGGTAATATTCATTTATATTCAATCATCTTAGTAATAGCCCCAAAACGCTTTTGGAAAATTTTCCATAAATTTAAAGAAAAGGTACACACCTAACAAATGGCCTTTGTTTTTTTTATTCAACATATATATGGAAAAATCAAACAATTGTAGGAAATGGAAAAAAAAAAAAGTTAAAGAGGGGGAAGAAAGAAAATCTTTACAGTTAATATATATATTGTAAATTTTGGAATTTTTAACAGAGATATATATATATTTGAATTTTGAAATATATATTCGAACGAAAAAGAGAATTTTGAAACATAACTTTTTTAAAATATTAAAATTTTTTTGGATGAGAAAAGAAAAAGTTCCAAGGAGAGATATTTAATTTTAGTTAATATATAATGTAAATAGACAATTTTTATAGTGTTAAAAACTTTTTGAAATGTAATTATTGTAACAATGTATAAACCTTTGATGGAAAATTAATTTTGAAAACCAATTGTAATTGAACGAAAACCCAAGTCCTTAATTAAGCTATAGTTACAAAGAAAATTATTCTCTTCAAGGATAATTTTCTTTCTCGAAGAGGGTGGGATGTAGTATTCCAGAATACTACTATCCTCATGACTATTAACTTTAACACTGAATCTCATTATTTATCTAACACATCCTTAAAACTTTCTCTTAACATATCTAACATTCTCACTTAATATATATCCTTAATAAACAATATTCTATATCAAGTCAGTTTCAGTACACTTCATACATGCCCCTTTTTTCATAACATGCCCCTTTTTTCATTCGAAACATAGCTCTTTGATTTTCGTTCAAAGTTTGTTCAAAATTAAAAGTCACAGTAGATTAAGTAATACTTTGATAAAATTGTTTTTGTTCAAGTTATAATTTACAGTAGATTAGAACACTAAGTTATATAAGAAGAGAGAAAAATTCATTGTAGTCAGTTGAGTTGAGTTAAGTTGAGAAATACAGTTCACAGAAGTTATCAGTTCGCAGTTGAGATTAAAATAGAAGATCAGAAAAATATTAAGGTTATTACAATAGAGAAGAAGTTATTTTGGAAAAAGAGAAGAAAAGAATAAACGGAAAAATTCTGAGAGAAGATAAATTAATCCTGCGTTTAAATTACGATTAAAAATAAAAGGTCCACGCTCTTCCCTCTAACGAAGAAGCACGGCGCTGGATTGCAACACTTGGAATGTGTATATCACCAGATTCGCAACATAAGAAGGTCTTCCCCTGTAAGTCCTGTACGACAAATAAGGACTAAACTGCATAGATAACTTCATAATCAAAACCATCCATGGACAATGTGCAGTGAAAATCATCTTATTTCGGGGGCATTCTATAACGATCTGGGGAGTAATCTTATTGTAATATTATTTAAACAATTTAAATAATGTAGTGGTAAACAAGGAGACTTACTTGGTATTTATGGTCGGACCTCTTCTTGGCCGACCAGTCCGCTGTTCTGGATGCAGGGGTTGAAGCGTCTTGGTCCCCCAGTTGTTGTACGCCAGATAGTCGGCTGATGAAATAATTCTTTGTAGTCGTTTTGTCACGTGAGCTATGTCTTATTATATGTGATGATGATGTTGATAATGTTGACAATAATTGATCATGAGTTTTGTAATGAATTGCAGTGGAACCCGGTGCGGTCGCACTTCTGATACTTATATGCCCAACTGTTGCAGTAATTCTTGCAATAGGAGTACGTCCACTAATCTGTTTTTTTTTTCAAATCACGTTTTTAATATTTTATTCGGCGCCAACGCTGTTTTTTATTATTTTTTCTGCCAAGTAGAATTTGCATAAAGTAGTTTATGCAAATTAGCTAGTTGACGATATTTATTCCATTTACTGGTAGAGAGGGGAAATTTGAGGAAATTTGAATGAAATTTGAAATTATGTGAAGTATCAATTAAGCGAAACAAATGACTCATGTCCGGCGAATGCACTCCGTGGCGGTCAAAGTTAACTGAGTGAAACTGCGGCAGGTTAAATGACTTGTGCGTGAGGTAATACTGAATGGAGAGGAATTGAATGCATCATTTGCGATTCTTCCTCAGTAATTTGGGTATAAGTGGTTGCAAAGGGAATATTTCAGAGTTAATTATTCTGTAACGTAACGAACAGGTCGCAGCCACGCGTTATACTGCGTGCCTCTAGACTTAAAATCAATAAATTGAATAGAATAAAGTAAAACATTTTTTTCTTTTTTTCAATCTAACTCTTCGCGAACCAACTCTTCCCTTTAAAATAAGGAAGCACAGTGACCGTTGCCAACAAGTGTTCGTAAAGTTTTTTCGGTAGTATAATTGTTGCCTACTGCATTGATATTACCACCGAAGTCGTTTTCTGGGGGAGGAGTAATACTGTATAGCTCCTCGATAGTGCAGTGGTTAGTATACCTGCCTGTCACGCGGGAGACCGGGGTTCGTTTCCCCGTCGGGGAGCCTCTGCCGCAAGACTAATGACCTTTCCCGGAAAAAACAAATCATTATGGAAAATTTAACAAGGCTCAGGACTTGCTAAATAAGGCCAAGACCGGTTCACGGTTGTAGTGCCGATGATGATGATGATGATGGCAATACTGGATGCTGAACCATTGTTACGTTCCTCTTTATAGAAGAGCTCGCGACTTTCTTGTGATATTTACAACTGCGCTGGGTTAAAAATTTATTTCAGGTGGAGATATGAAGAAAAAATATATATAATACTAGATTGAGAAAATTATATATCTAATACTAGCCATTGCGGTTCAGTGGGACTATTTTTCATAGAGACCAGGAAGATATTATATTGTTGGGTTGTACTACATTAAATGTCCGATTTTCGCTCAGTCGGAAATAAGAAGGTCTGGAATAAACATCTGTGCCAGAACGTTAATTTTTTTTTTTTTTTTTTTTTTATATAAAGTAAAGTGGTACGTGTGCTTAACGTGTGAGAATTTTAAGGTTCCGAACAAGTACATTTTTTTTCTTCTAGGAATTGTTTACCATACTGTCAGCAGTTCAAGCCCGAACCCTCTTCCTTTATGAATTTAAAACGGGACATAATGCGCTATTGGCATGAAAACATGAATGACGCATTTGAGGGTGTAGCGGTAAACGAACGCACTATACGACGCTGGTATGGAAAGTTCCGTTCGGGAGATTTCAGCCTCGAAAAGGAACCACGTGGAAAGCCGGAAACGTAGTTAACGACGATGTTTTAAGGGCAACTGTGGATGCGCACACAACGAAATCGGTGTGGGAGATTTCACAAAGCATTTCACAATAAGTCGACACCTTTCTCTCATAGGAAAGGTGAAGAAACTCGATAAGTGGATAACCCATGAACCGAACGAGTCCCAAAAACGACGGCGCCTGGAAATCTGCGCACCTCTTAGATTAAGAAACCAAACTGAACAATTTTTGCAACGGATAGTCACCTGTGATGAAAAGTGGATTATGTATGATAACCGTAAAAGACCTGGGCAGTGGTTGGATGCAGATGAAAAACCAAAACACACCCCTGCGCCCGATCTTCACCCAAAAACGGGTTATTGCGACAATTGGGTGGACATCGAAAGGACCAATCCACTTTTCATTTCGTCAACCAGGAGGAACGATAAATGCTATCAAAGATTGTGAGGAAATCGATATATTGCCAGCCAAATTGGCTGAAAAGCAACCTGCGTTGGTCAATAGGCACGGCCCGATCCTTTTGCGTGTCAATGCTAGACCTCATACCTCACAAGTAACGGTGCAAAAACTGTTCCTGTTGGATTTGAAATTCTTCCGCATCCACCGTACTCTCCTGACATTGCTCCAACACACTACAATTTTTTCCGCATTCTGCATTTATTTTGCCGGCAGAAAGTCTTCCGGAACCGAGCAGAGGTCATAAAAGCCTTTGAAGATTTCATTGCCTCAAAAAGTCAGCACTTCTACGAAAAAGGAATATTTGACCTTGTATCACATTGGAAGAATGTCATAGATGCCAACGGATCCTATTTTGATTGAATAAAAATTTACAGAAAAACAATATTGTCTTTTAAATGTTTACTACATACATTCTGCCACAAAGGACTTTCCGCACAGGCTCCCCTTCGCTCACTCGAGCTAGGTGTCCTGTCCACCGGAGTCTACCGAGCTTGGTTTTTCTTACAACATTAGCTTCAAAGTAGATTGCGTACAACTCATGGTTGTAGCGTCTCCGGAATCGGAGGGGCCAACAATTCTCCTTAAGTCCTTCCTCACGAACGCGGCTAAGAGTTCAGAGTGCCTTTTATTGAGCACCCAGGTCTCGGATCCATACACGAGTACTCATAAGACCATGGTCTTGTACAGTAGCAGCTTGGATGGTCTGGATAAATTTCGGGATTTAAGGAGCCTTGATAGACCATAGTAGGTTTTGTTTGATTTAATCAGCCGTTCGCGTGTTTCTTCTTTCATATTGTTGTCGGCTGATACTATTGACCCAAGGTAGTTAAAGGATTGCACTATTTCAAATTCGTACTCCACTACCTTGATAGTTTGACCGACGTTAGGTCTTCTCTTCGCAGAAGTTGCCACCATGTACTTAGTTTCTTCCTCATTAATGTGCAGTCCCAGTTTTTGTGCCGCCTGCTCAATCTGGGTGAAAGAGTCCTGTACAGCCGAATCGGATCTGCCGATGATGTCGATGTCATCTAGGTAGGCAAGTATCTGTCTCGACTTAGTGATAATAGTCCCTCTAGTTGTGACGCCAGAGTCACGGATTGCTTTCTTCAACGCCAGGTTAAAGAGGAGACAGGCCAGACCGCCCCCTTGTCGGAGTCGATTAAATGTGTTTATTGGTTTGGATAGCAATCCCGCTAGGTTTACTTGACAAAGTCGTATCAATTTGTTTGGAATGCCGAACTCTCTCATGGCATTATATAGTTCTATCCTGGCTATGCTGTCGTAGGCGGCCTTAAAGTCTATAAATAGATGATATAATGGGATATTAAATTCTAGACATTTTTCCGTCGCCTGCCAATGGGTGAATACCTGATCAATCGCTGATATGCGTGGGATGAACACACTGATATTGACCATTTTTTTTGTATTTCTCCTCGCGTATCCGCGTCCTATGACTCTGCTGCATTGCCCGGTATGCAGCATTCTTACGTTCACTCGCCAGTTTGCACCCATCACCACACCAGTCGCTCTGATATCTACGACTACAGCCTAAGATGGAGTTGGCAGTACTAATGACAGTATTCTTAAGGTGTCTCCATTTCTCTTCTACGCCCGGCGTTCTGGACCCAGAACTGACTCTCCCTCTGTCGAGCTCTTCGAGGGCGAGTCCTAGCGCATGACCAAAGGTGTTAGTGGTATTCTCATTCCGTAAGGCAGCCCTGTTCATTCGAACCTGATCCGCGGATGCAATACGTTTCCGTAAGGCATTCCGCGCTCGGAAAACTGTATCAACAAGATAGTGATCCGAGTCGCCGTTGGCACCTCGGTACGTTCGTAGCGTCATCAGGCTCTAGGAGTGGCGGCGATCTACCAACACGTGAACAATTTATTCGCAAGTAGCTCCATCAGGTGATACCCAGGTGGTTTTGTGGATATCTTTACGCGGAAACTTGGTACTCGCAACGACCAAGTTTTTCGATGCTGCCAGTTCGATGACGCGTAGTCCATTACCATTAGTGTTCTCATGCAAACTATGGGAACCTGTGTAGTGTTTGAAAACGGCATCCGAACTAGTTTCGCGTTCAAAGTTTCACATCGTATCTTGGACAGGCATTGAGGGTGCGTTAGACGTTCTCGTAGTATTCTTCATTTTCGTCGTCTGGGGACTCCTCTGTAGGTCCGTGAACGTTTATGAGGCTTATGTTCTTAAACTTGCTTCGCACGCCAAGAGTGCAAAGCCTTTCGGTTATTGCATTACAGCCGATGATGGCACGCTTCAGGTTTTGGCTCACTAGAAAGCACATAGTGTTTTGCATGACAGCTGTAATAAATGTCATACTCGTTTCTTTGAATAACACCACTCCCGTCTATCTTATTTCTTGTAATGCTGTAATGTCAACCTTATATTCGGACAGGGCATCGGCTAGTTGCTCTGCAGCTCGAGGTCTGTATAGTAAGCGAACGTTCCATGAGAAAATTCTCAAACTTTTACCCATTTTTGTTTCCGTGGTCGTCGTCGTGTACGCGGTCCATATCCGAGGCTTGTTAAATTTTCCATAATAATTTTTTTTTACGGGCATGGTTGGGCCAATCGTTCTCAGGATGTTGCTGCATGCATTGGTTCACTACTTGGCGGGTGCCAAAGTAGCTATCGCCGGGTTGAAAGCAATCAGAGACTTTGCGCGGTGTGTTCGCTCCCATCCCCACGAAATGATTACAACATAATTCAATAAACCAAAACTGTCTTCCTGACCGTTCCGCCTTAGTGATTCTGCAAGTGGTAAATTTGTGGCCCATCGTACTCGGTGCAACGCCATCGTTAAGACGAGGTTCTAATCTGAGAGCCTCAAAAAATGTCATTTTTTTCGAATCTTTTTCTCATAGAAGGAGATGAATAACGAATTCAAACTTTTTGTCAATTGTTTAATATGGTCTGAAGTACAATATTTTTATATTAAAAACAGGGTGGGAATAGTTGTTGACACGCCTTGTAATGTGACCGTCTCAAAAAACGTACCTTACTGTTGGTCGTCTAGCACCTGCAAAAGTTATCAAAAATCAATAATCGAAGAATTTTCATAAACTATATGAGTGTAGTCAAGAAGTCATCTATGAAAGTCGAAATTTAACATTATTAAGTACATTTTTTCACAATTTACTCTCTGCTGAAAGTACTGTAAAAAAAGTTGTGCATAAATCATCTTGATTGTAGTCGGGGCTCCAATTACTCAAATGTATTTTAAAATAGAAAAAGAAAGTTTTTGAGAAATCTTGACCTACAGTTTGAAAAATGCGATTTTTCGGGAAACGCGATCCAAGAGGAAGAATTAAAGAAAATGCTATACGAGGGTGTGGTGAAAAATGTTCGGCCTGACCTACAGATGGCCCCAGCAGGTCTAATTACTATGCCAGGTTCTATAGTACTATGACTCATTAGATTGTATATCCATTTTTAAGTCGATTGCTATGTTAGTAATAATTTGAAAGCCTACTGAACAAGACGCCTCGAAGTGAAAAATAAACGACTTCACTTAATCTCGTTATGCTGGAAATTTTTTATTATTATATTATTTATTGGCCTGTAGGAACCCGGAAGTTCATGACCTCACCGACTCGGCTTCGCCATCCTTCCCTGTCCTGGGCACTCTCCTTCCACGCTTGACCATTCGATCCGATCTCCTCAAGGTCAAACCTAACATTGTCCTCCCATCTCCGTCGCGGCCGTCCTACCGGTCTCTTTCCCGTTGGTCTACCGTCAAGAATTCTATGCACGGTCCTATCGTTGCCCATTCGCGCCACGTGTCCGGCCCATCTTAATCTTCGCGACTTGATTACTCTCACTATTGTAGGTTTGCGATATAGTTCTTCCAATTCGTGGTTATGGAGTCTCCTCCATTGTCCTGCCTCCTCGTCATATTTACCTCCAAAGATGCCTCTCAAAACTTTATTCTCGAATAGACGGAATTTGTTTTCTTCCCGTTTTGTGAGAGCCCATGTTTCGCATCCATATAGAACAATTGGCATGATTATGGTTCTATAGACACGGAGCTTTATGTTACGTGATAGCAGTCTGGATTTCAGCAGTTTACTGACTGCGTGCCAACTCGCGTTGCCGGAATGCAGTCTCTTGTTAATTTCCTTCGACATTTCGTTACTGGCCGTCAGTATCGTTCCCAGATATTTAAATTCTTTAACTTTTTCAAAGATCTTACCTCTGACGTTTATATGTGTTCTCTGAGACCCACCTGCTTTCGCCGTAATCATGTATTTTGTTTTGTCTTCATTTATTTCTAGGCCCACCTCTTCTGCCGCTTGCATGATGATTTCACAGTTTTTACTAACAGTCTCTAGATTATCGCCCAGAACGGCGATGTCATCCGCATATGCGAGCACTTGTGTGACCCCGTTCAGGGATGATCCGGCCATGTTGTCGTCTTGTACCTTTCTGATGACATACTCGAGCACAAGGTTAAAGAGACACGGTGATAGACCATCTCCCTGCTTTAGTCCGTCCCGGATTTCAAATGGTTCTGAGAGGTGGTTTTCTATTCTAACTCGCCCTTTGTTTTCGTTCATGCAAATTTGAATGAGCGCGGCATATTTTTTTGGGACTCCCAGCTCAACTAGAATATGGTAGAGTCTCTGCCTTGCGACTGAGTCGTAGGCTTTTTTGAAGTCAACGAACAGTTGGTGAACCGTCTCTCCGTATTCCCACTTCTTTTCCAGCAGTTGTCTTATTGTGAACATTTGGTCGCTTGTTGACCGGTTCCTACGGAATCCACATTGGTAGTCTCCCAGTATCTCTTCTGCGTAAGGTGTGATTCTCGCCAGAATGACATTTGTTAATATTTTGTATGCGGTTGGGAGCAATGATATTCCTCTGTAGTTTTCACAGTCAGATCTGTCGCCTTTTTTGAAAATGGGGATGACTATTGAGGTTTTCCATTCTTCCGGAGTGACTTCCTTATCCCATATTGTTTGGATGAGCTGGTGGATCTTTCGAGCGGTTACCTCTCCTCCATGCTTCACAAGCTCTGCCGGTATGCAGTCGACTCCGGGAGCCTTGTTGATTTTCAATCGATTTATTGCGTCTACAACTTCGTTGAGAGACGGCTCTGGGATCTGAGGCTCAGCTGTATGTACGCTTGGTACATTTATCTGTGGTTGATGGGTGCGTACATTAAGCAGGTTTTCAAAGTACTGCTTCCATCTTGTCACGACATTGTTTGTTTCTGTGACCAGACAGCCGTTTGCGTCTCGAATTATTTTGGCTCTTCCTCGGTAGCCATTTCTAATTGAATTTATGCCGACATACATACCCCTGATGTTCTTTGCCCTAGAATTTTCTAGGATTTTTTCGATCCTAGTCTTCTCCCATTCGCGTTTTTTGCGTTTGAAGAGCCTCATTGTCTCTCTCCCAATTGTCGCGTATCTTTCTGCGTTGACTTCATCATATCTTTCTAAGTGGATCACTCTGAGGCGTTTACGTTCTTCGATCTTCGCCCTGCACTCATCGTCAAACCAAGGTTTGGACTTAATTGTTTTCTTAAATCCTAATACCTTTTGGGCTGTTAGTTTGATTGTGTCTCTGATCGATGTCCATTTAGTGTTCACACTATTAGCTTCCTCTTCCTCACTGCTCACATTCTCTAGAATGCTAAATCTATTCGTTAGCTCGTCTTGATATTCAGCCCTTTTGCGTAGGTCTTTCAGTTTATCAGTGTCGAACTTTTTGCTTGTCTCCCGTGACTGCCCATGTGGGATTGCTGCGAGGCGACTCCTGATTTTGCCCATCACTAGAAGATGATCGGAGTCGCAATCTGCTCCTCTATATGCTCTTACGTCAAGGATATTCGAGTGGTGTCTTTTGTCTATGAGGAAGTGGTCTATTTGGTTACGCGTTACGCCGTCGGGTGATATCCATGTGGCTTTATGAATTTCCTTGTGCTTGAACATCGTGCTTTTTACTAACAGATCTTTTGACGCTGCGAACGTGATAATTCGAATTCCATTATCATTTGACACGTCGTGTAGGCTTTCTTTACCTATAGTTGGTTGGAAGATATCTTCCTTTCCAATTTTCGCATTGAGGTCCCCGAGGAGGATTTTAACATCGAATGATGAGATCCCATGAAATACATCCTCTAGGGTCTCGTAGAACGTGTCCTTCGTTTCTTCGTCCGCAGATTCTGTTGGGGCGTGTACGTTTATAAATACATAATTGTACCATCGGCCCTGTATTTTTAGCACAGACATTCGGTCATTAATGAATTGCACATCTTTTACATGGGGCGTAATCTTCTTGCTTATGATGAAGCCAGTTCCGAGGTTATGTGCATCGGTACCTCCACACACCAGTGTAAACCCGTTGGTTTCGATTACTTGATGTGGGAGTCGAACTTCCTGGAGCGCGACGATGTCCATTTTATATTGTTTCGCGTTTTCTACGACCGTCTGTATCGCGCCTGGTTTATATAACGTTCGAACATTCCACGTCCCGACGCGTATATCCCGCTTTTTCCGTTTTTCCCTACGTCTTCTTTTTGCCGAGTCGGTGTTTTCCTGATGATTTGTTCCCTTATGGTAGTGTTGGCTCATCACACCTACGCCTACCGGGTTTTTTGTGAGATTGTTTTTTGTGTATTGATCATTCATTTCATTGGATCACTCTGGGGTTTCAAATGGTCCGCCATATCAGAGCCCCTCTTTGATATGGTAAGGTCTGCTTACTGCTCTGATTCGACCCGGTGTCAGAGAGGCGCCGTTATAATACAGCCGGTATACCCCTGGCTGCAAACCATCCAATGGGCACGGTGACGCGTAACACCCTGGATTAGGGGCGGTAGATCTTTGTGTGTTACTCCTCGCTAGCCTGTCTGACATGGGTGGCCCTACTGGAAGCGTATGCTTCCGTCAGCATAGCCTAAGCGATTCATCGTAGTTTAAGCCCCCGCACCACGTCAAGGTTTCTACCAAGCGGGGGCTGGAAATTTTTTATAAAATTATTTTCCCAAAAACGGTTTTGGCACTTATTCTGCACACTATAAGCTATCAAAAAATGAAAAAATATAAAAATCGGTTTTTAAAAGTTCTTGATGAGAACCACCAATTAAGAGGAATTACATGCATACCGCGAAAAATATGCAGCAAGGCAACAAAGCTTAGACTTTCTTAAGTAATACAGTAAATACACATTCAGCAGTATGGTTTTTGATGTTTCTGATTAAATATGGGAACTGAGTTCCAGCTTCAGAGGAAAATACGCCGTGTAGTTTCAATTTACAAGGCATATATTGAGCCTAAAGTGGATATCGAATCCCATATTTGCTCAGACGAATGCAAAACTACAAAAGGAAGCAGTAATCCTCATCGGGAACCAAAGCCTAAGTCGTTTAAATCCTCGGTTGGAACATATATATTTTATGTAAGTATTATCACTAGCCTTTTCTTTTATATTTTAATTTCCTCACCAAGTTATACAAAAACCCTGAGAGCATCCCTCTCCTCAGCAATGAGTCATGCACAAATTACACTGAACACCTATTACAGCCCGCCCCGCCCCGCAATGGGACATCTAGATACAAATTTACGCATGAAGCAATTTATAATTGACATGATTACAAATGTTTATAATAAGTGAAAACGCGAAAACGAAATGTTTTCAAAGATGTGTGAGAGTGTACAAAGATAGAAACAAACATTAGAAAGTGTGCACCTCATTACCATCAGTGAAGTACCATTGTGTGCGGGGAGTCACAAAACGTTCGCGAATAAAATGGAGACAAATGAATCAGCAAGGTAATGATAACCCTTAGTCATCTTTAAAAACTTAATTGGTAAACTTATTTTTAAATCCTGTTTACCGATACCACTACCTATCTAATGTATTAAAGAAACCCAGTTTGCTTTATTGTATTCAAGAACGCTGTTGACAATGATGATGTAAATTATTTGCTGCGGTTTAGTTCGCCGGTTACTCACCCTCTAGTTGCTAGTCGCAAAATTTCAAAACAAAAATATTTAAGGATTTATATCGTGTTACTGTTATAAACATATTGACCAATGATCTGGCAGTTAACTCAGCAAGCGAAATAAAAACGGTGATAACCACATCCCTGTAGAATAACCTTCACATTGAAATCTGATTTTTGATAGTTAACGAGTTAATGTATGAATTCTAATGACAACATCATGAGACAATTGGGAGATTGCATATTTAAATGTCGGGTGATTGCCCTACCGCCAAGAACCACTCCAAAGTTCGTTTTTAAAGGCCTCTATAATGTAGATTAAGCAACTATGTTGCGGAACGGCTTCTTTAAACAAGACTTCAGAACTAACCAGTTATTTATGCAACGGGGCTGTGAATTTAGTGGAACCGGATCCTGAGTCTAGAAAAATATATAAATAAGTGTTTTACCATAAGAAATTGATAGAAACTACTTAGTTTCATAGCATCGAAGATGCTGTTCAGGACTTGTGTGAATCTTATTATTTGGGTAAACAACGTCTTCTTAGCTTCGATTAGAAACAATTATTTTTATAAGGTCACATTTATTTTTCAGAGCATTTTACTCCTGACTATTGTGCAGAGTAGCAGTGCCGATGTTTCAGAGCTGAACGGATACGCATATGGAAAGCCATCGGACAAATTCCCTTTACAATACCAGAGTGCGCTAGTGCCGGTTGCGTCAACAGTAAAAGCCCTGTTTTCATCTGGAGCGCATGCGGCTAATCCCTCTCGTACCGGACTACAAGTAATATCTGCTAATCAAAATGCCGTTTACGAAAACTCACCTATAATTTACGATCAGGTACCACCTGCTAAGGAAGAGCTGTCTAAACCCATAACCACATACATTCCAACGAATACCCAAGTAGCATCTACGCACACAACTCAAATTAGGCCAGTAAGTGGTTTACAAGTTATCAGCGAGCCAGATGTTTTCCAAGTGCCTTCTAGTACTGTGGTACCACAATTAAGTGGAACCATCAGTACCACATTACAGCCACAGAGCAGCTTTGGTATTAACCAATCGGTTTCTAAATTCCCCCAATATAGCCAATTCCAGGCAAATCGAGCAGAATATGCTGGGAAACCAATCGCTCCAGCAAGACCAGTATCTGTTTTACAATCCAATCTGAATCAAAACTATCAATCCTCGGCACGACCAGTTTACAGTCAAACATCTTCAACGAGATTACCGGTGTACCAACCAAACAGACCACTTCCATTTTCTAATGCACGCCCACAAAGTAATATAAATGCATACAAATTGCCAGGATCTCAAAATCTCAATCAAGCATTCCAAGTAACACAAGGATTGGGTAGCCCAGCTCAAGGATCATTTGGATCTTTTCCTGGCCAAGTAGACCAACGAAGACCTTCCACGACTAAATATCAAGTATCCTCCGCACCTCTTCGCCCAGTTCAAACTCAACAACCGATAGTGCCGCTAGTATCCACAACTCCTCAACCGTCGACTACTTTCCGACCGAATCCCAACAACGCTTTCTTGCAAGGATATCAACCGATATCAGCGTCTCGACCAGCTGTGATTTCTCAGCGTCCAGTGTCTTTCCCTACAGTACAACCGCAAACTACACCCACGTCATCTCAAAACGCAGGATCTAGACCAGGATTCGGCGGCTCCCAATCTTCAATATCACAGCCTATAGGGGAAGAATATTTCTCTACCGTAAGTAAGCAAATTAAAGCACAGAATACAGGCGCAACACAAGGACAAGCTGTTGGACTCACATCTGGGGTAAATAGACCCTCGCCAGCTCGAGATAATACTTCAAGGCGACCTGCTTTTCAACAACAAGGTACACAACAGTTTGCAACTTTGACAGACGAAGAAGCTGCGAAAGAAGCAGATAGACTACAACACACTTTAGAAACAGCCCAAATTATTGAAAACCTTTCTTCATCTGCACAACAAGCTGAAATTGATAGTAATCAGGCTTCGCAGGTAGCCGAAAGTAACAAATTAGATGTTTCCATTCGTCATTCTGATCAACCGTTGCTAAAACCTCTTGTCACTATTCCGTCTGTGAAGTTTCAAGGAACACAATTAGGTCAAAGCGGGGTCTCACAGAGATTCCAAACTTCTAACACTTTAACCAAACAATTGACAAATTCTAATTATCAGACTGGTCAGATCGACGGACAACAACCACTCGTGTCTTATCAAAATGTCCAAACGATCTCTTCGCCTAAACCAATAGTTGCTTACAATAAACAATTGTCCAAGACAGCAATAAATCAAAACAAATATCAAGCTTTCAAACCTGGTTCACGTACTACGGTTAAGCCTCAACCAGCGTACATCTCGTCGCAACAAGGATTACTAAATAAGGTAGTTTCAAACGCAGGATATACTCCAAATGCCCAGCTTTATAAACCCGCTGCAATTAACACAGTAAGACCCCAAGGCTCGTCACAACAAGGATATCAGGGTGCAACAAATGCAGCCTATTCTAATGCGGTGCAGACATACAAACCTGCTGCAATTAGCACAATTCGACCTCAAGTGACCTACAGTTCCTCACAACAAGCATATCCGGCTGCAGGACTCATAAATAAGCCTGCAGTGAACGCAGTTTACACTCAGGCGCCTGCAATTGCTGCAGTAAAGCCGCAAGCGGCGTATAGCTCCTCAGAACAACTATACCAGGGTGCGGCACTTATTAATAAGCCAGCAGTGAATTCATATAAACCAATTGCAATTTCTACTGTACGGCCCCAAGACGCATACGGTTCGTCACAACAAGCGTATCAAGGCCCAACAAGCACTCCGGCACCACAGGCGTACAAGCCCGTAGAGAATACTACACTGAAACCCCAAGCGATATCCGGTTCTCAACAGCAATATCAGGGAGCAGCATTAACAAATAAGCCAGCAGCAAATGCCTATAAACCGATTACGATTAGTACTGTACGACCCCAACAAGCGTATCAAGGCGCAGCCATCACCTCGGCGGCACAACTATACAAACCTGTTGCAATTACTACACCAAGACCCCAAACGGGATACAGTTCTGCCCAACAACAATACCAAGGTGCAGCATTTGTAAGCAAGCCAGCATATAAACCAGCTGCGATTAGTACTGTACGACCCCAAGCAGCATACGGCTCGACACAACAAGCGTATCAAAGCGCAGCAAGCTCTCCGGCACCGCAGGCATACAAGCCTGTTGCAATTACAAAACCAAAACCCCAAGCGACATACAGCTCCTCACAACAACAATACCAGGGTGCGGCACTTATTAATAAGCCAGCAGTGAATTCATATAAACCAATTGCAATTTCTACTGTACGGCCCCAAGACGCATACGGTTCGTCACAACAAGCGTATCAAGGCCCAACAAGCACTCCGGCACCACAGGCGTACAAGCCCGTAGAGAATACTACACTGAAACCCCAAGCGATATCCGGTTCTCAACAGCAATATCAGGGAGCAGCATTAACAAATAAGCCAGCAGCAAATGCCTATAAACCGATTACGATTAGTACTGTACGACCCCAACAAGCGTATCAAGGCGCAGCCATCACCTCGGCGGCACAACTATACAAACCTGTTGCAATTACTACACCAAGACCCCAAACGGGATACAGTTCTGCCCAACAACAATACCAAGGTGCAGCATTTGTAAGCAAGCCAGCATATAAACCAGCTGCGATTAGTACTGTACGACCCCAAGCAGCATACGGCTTGACACAACAAGCGTATCAAAGCGCAGCAAGCTCTCCGGCACCGCAGGCATACAAGCCTGTTGCAATTACAAAACCAAAACCCCAAGCGACATACAGCTCCTCGCAACAACAATACCAGGGTGCGGCACTTATTAATAAGCCAGCAGTGAATTCATATAAACCGATTGCAATTGCTCCTGTACGGCCCCAAGTGGCATATGGCGCGTCACAACAAGCGTATCAAAGCGCAGTAAACTCCCCGACACCACAGGCATACAGGCCTGTTGCAATTACTACCCCAAAGCCTCAAGCGATATACAGCTCCTCACAACAACAATATCAGGACGCGGCATTTATAAATAAACCAGCAAACTCTCCAGCGGCTCAGGAATACCAACCTGGCCCAGTTACTACGGAAAGGCCCCAGACAGCATCCAGCGCCTCAAAACAACAATCTCAGGATGCAGCGCTCCTATATAAGCCAGCAGCGAATGCAGCATTAGTACAGGCCGGCAAGCCTGATTCAATTACTACAATTAAGCCTTCAGTGTCATTCGCACAGTCACAACAGGGATATCAGAATGAAGATTTGGGGAATCCCATTGTAACCCCCTCTGAAAAGGAAGAAGCCATAAATAGATTTGGAAATGAACAATCCACAAACATAGAAGAGCACCGTGTAGAAAATGATTACCTTAACGATCAGGAATTACTTTTTCACTTAAATGACCCTCTACCGGTGTTTTCACAATCAAGCATACCAGCTCCACAAATTACCGACTATCCGTCGTCTTTTACAGACAGTGGAATATTGCAGGATCATGGAGTGGACGTAAATACCTTGTCGTCGAATGCATTGTTTTCTAGTTTTCCCGCTAAACCACAGATTGGATTTGGATCGGCTTCCATTGTTTCCGGATCTCCAGCACCATTCCAGTCTGTTTTTATTGGCTCAACAGCCATCCCTCCATCGATAATTGAATCACATTCATCTAATTTCGGACTTAGTACCGGTATAGGATCTGGGGTTCAATTTCAATCACCAGTGATTGGATTAAGCGAACCATCAGCGGGTTTTAATTCCAGGTTTGGTCAGTCAAATTTACAGCTGAATGCTGTTAGTCCTCAACTTAAGTTATCAAGCACAGCTCTTCCGTTGTCAAATGCCGCATTCGTTCCCAAGACGTTCACCACCGTTGCACCTTTTACAGCAACCAGTGTAAGGCCTACCCTGGGCTCTTTTATCCAACAACCCATTGCTGAGATCGATGTAGGGTATTTACCTCCCTTGGGCACCAGCGCCCCAGGTAGGAGTTTCAAAGCGTCGGGCATTTTGAATCTACAAGCTCCGGTGCAATTGAAAACTCTTACTAGCAAACCAATCCAGTCGGATTTTAGGTTTGCATCGGCCACTGCCAACCAAGTGGTCGATGCAGCTCTCGAGCAACACATTGCTGAAGCTCAAGAGCGTACGGTTGGAACATTTCAAGAATATGCAAATGAATTCAATAGCGAACAACTACCCAAAGTGAGACGAGTAAGACAAATTTCTCTCGAAGACTTCTTCGGTAAAGCTGCTGATAGAGTACCCCTCGATACTCACAACTCGATTCAATACTCTCCTGACTATTTACAAACCGATGACGAGCCAGAAGTGCAGCCCCCAAAAGCGTTGACGTATGAGGAGCAACAAGTCCGTAAACACCATGAGAAATCTGACAGCGACAAGGAAGATCATGCTATCAAAAGTCTCTACACCGGCAGTCACATCGGACCCCACATTAACAAAAACTCAGACCAGGAGTACAATGTCTTTGACTACGATCAGTATAGTATCGATCCTATGGAAGAAGTATATTAAAACATAACACCGTGGAATACTGGGAAGAAAACACCAATAAAGTAAAGACCTAAATACTGTAAAGAGTTTGACCTTATTTTTTTCTTCAAGTCAAGTTATAGAAATCTGCGGACAAAGAGGTGAGATAGAGACGAGCAAATAATTTTGTGATCAGAGTCTTGAAGTCCTGGTTTCAGTGGCTTTATAATGTCAAGAATAGAAGCCATTCCCTTCGGCAGTATAGTACCGACTTCTTTCAGGGCATTGATGCACTCATTGCTGTGCGTGTAACATAATTATAAAAAAGTATTGAGGCCATTCCAAAAATGTTGATATTGAAATATCGTAAGATTTTTGAATGTGTTATCGGAGGGATTTTAGGCAAGGTTTTCTTCATTCCTTTAAAATGAGTTTATAGACCAAACAGAAAAACAATTTTAACACTTCTAGATTATTTCTACACTCTATTTAACAAAAATATTTCTTAATTATATTAGATTGACCTTTTATAAGCTTTAGCATGCGAACAGCAAGTAATCATTAATTTATAATAATAGTATAACAGAACAGAGAGGGAAAACTCAAGATTTAATTAACGATTAATTCTGAAACATATCGGCATCTTCCCAACATCTGTTCTCTTAGTACATTATAAAATGAATCTTTCTAGGCTTCATCTAATTTCCGTTTGTTATAAACAGATGAAGAGATGTGAGAGCAGAAGTGCAGCAGACTCGTAACAAACAATCGTCCGACAGAAACCGATAGCCGTCAAATCTATACTGAAAATGAATTATGTCAAATTTTATAATCATTATCGTCCCACACAAAATCGACTTTACCGGGGAGATAGTGAGATCTTCCGAATGCTAATCCTACTCATCTTTGGCTTACTTTCGGTTTTTGTTGTTCGTTCAGTTTCATCTTCTATCATCAATCATCTTATGGTTTCTCTGAATAAATTTAACTGATTGCGGTCGTGGTACTTCGCTTTCTGTTTTATACCCACGAGACAAAATTTGTTGGATTTCCAATCCGCCGGGGTATTGACTTCTTCTGACCAAGTGCTAGGGGTCACCTAGACATAACACTCAGATGAGTCGAGTGGTATTGTATGCGATAAGTTGCATTACGGGCACTCGATTTGATTGATTAAGTTTTCCAGTTTTATAAACTTTCTCACTCCCGTGTAAAATAAAGATAGTGCTGATTTCAACGATGCAAATAACTTTTATAAACAGTTGATAAATGTTCTTTATGTGACCTTGCGCTTTGACGGCATCCTTTTCGATACCTCTCATTAATGCGTGTTTTTAGATGGTACTTAGATGAGTACATTTGTCTTTTTGAAGGCGGTGAGAGTTGGGTGAGGAGCAAAATATCGGTGAAAGGTTCTCCACGGCTCCGGAGGCGGACTTCAATCAGTTTGTCTACATTTTCGATAATTCCGACAGCATAATTACTCACCCATTACGCATGTAATTATGGTCGCTTTTGGTTCTTGAATGGTTTTAGGTTTGTTCATATACAGTATTTAGAATATCTAAATACTGTATATGTATCTAAATACTGTAATACAGAATATCTATGAGTTTAAGCCTCTTGCCTTATGAGTTAAGTGACGATTTTGTGTGCCACTTTCGATGAACGATTTTCTCAAGCGTTGTGACCAGAAGCATTTTCTGAACATGCAAAATTTTGCGCAAGCCGATGGACTTTAATAGTATTGCTTTAACTATTTAACAAAATTACAGAGTGTGATAATGATACAGGGCTCCTCGATAGTATAGTCTAGGATTAGATCACGCAGGAGACCGGGGTTCGATTCCCCGTCGGGGAGCTTCTGGCGCAAGACTTAATGACCTTGTCCAGAAAAAGACAAATCATTATGGGAAATTTAACAAGCCTCAGCACTTGGTAAATAAGGCCAAGACCGGCTCCCGGTTGTAGTGCCGATGACGACGACGATAATGATATAGTGTTTTTATTTCATTTTTATTTTTTTGGTTGCAGAAAATAGCTTTATTAGTGTTGCGGATTCGCACTGAACGACAACTAAATCAACAAACAGCAAACAGTTGTCATAACAACAGCATAACAACTAAATTTCAATCTGTCAAGCAAATTCAATCAATTCCTTCTTCTTCGTTAACTGTTGGGCGATACAGGTCGCAATAATTGTAATCCATACAAAATCCTATTAATCGTAATAAATAAACTTAATAATTAAAAACCATGAAACAAACACCCAGTTGTTGTTTCACTCTGGAGGATTATTTCTGGACCAAGATTATTTCTGGGATTTCTGCCGTCAATCAAATTGAGGTACTCTTTTCCCTTTTAACAGCGTTAACATTAGCAATTGTTTCAGTCAACGGCAACTATCATCGCCATTTCTTTGGCCCACCCAAACAATACTTTGGCTGGTGGACAATTGCTAAAAGCACATCATTGTTACTGTCATCGTTGCACGTCAGGAGCTGCGTAGTACGCAGTGCCGGATTAACCCAATCGGGGGCCCTAGGCCATTCAAATTTTGGGGCCCTCTTTTTTTTAATAATCGTAAAATTAATCATTATTGATGCATTTGCATAATTTAAACAACTAATTCATATCATTTTAAGGTTTTCAAATACAATAAAATAAAGGAAATCATTTTTTTTCAGTTGAATTATATATTTTTTGATTAAAAATAATTAACAGTATATTAAATTATAAAATAATCTTTGGACATCTCTTTGGAAGATGAAAGCGACGCTCTTTTTCAACAAACTTTTTTTCTACATTTTTGATCAACAAAATCATTGATGATTTCTTCAAAATCAATTTGACGAAGAATGTCCGATTCAATGGACATCAGACTTAGCATGTCTAATCGTTCTTGACGAATAACACTTCTTTGCTCGTTTTTGATGCGTTTCAATTTTGAAAAAGAGCGCTCTGTCAAACAATTCGTGATCAGAAGAGTTAAAAAAATGCGAAAAGCAATTTCAACGTTCGGAAAAACTAATTCAAGATGATCTTAAATCAAACCAAAAAATATAAAAAAAATTAATTAAAACTAAAAATAAATTAAAAACAATCATGACAAATTTTCTTGGGGGCCCTTGCTCGCCAGGGGCCCAAGGCCATGGCCTAGTTCGGCCTAATGGGTAATCCAGCACTGGTAGTACGCATTCTGACGTCATTACCCCGGCCCACCAACGCAACCCATTGGTTGGTGTACGATTTGCAGTACGCAAATCAAACAATTGCTAATATTTTAAACCAATAGCAGGAAATTAAAAATGCTCAGTGTACGGTAGTTCTCACAACAGCCAGGAACATGTAATGTAACTTTACACTCACTGGGAAACGTCCCAAATTTCGGGCTTGCTGCCCCTCTGGTGTATACTCAATGGGTGTAACACATCCATTTTTGTGATATCTAAGTGCTGATATTTTCTTTGTCATTACTACCATATTCAGCATTGACTAAAGTTTGCACACATTGTTTTTTGTTTTGTTTTATCTCCACATTTATCAACAATTCAATTACAGATTTTTACTTCTGGTCTAGAATTGTGAAAAAAAATCAATTTTTTTAAAAATATTTTCTTATAGTTTATACTTTTAAGAATATGCTGTCCAAAAAAAAAATTAAAAATTCCAATAATTGGGGAAGTTACAGCTGCTTTAGTGACGTAGCAACCACACCGGTTCTGCCGGAACGAATTCAACAATTGTACTCCCCATCTATATCAATTATAACAGTATTCTGTGACGTATTTGGTTGAAATCTTTTCACGTTTAGTGTTCAGTTGAGATCAGTTTAGTTTGAATCTTCAAGCAACGAAGTTCTCTCTGTGCAGTTAAAATGGATAGAAAAAGTAAAACAGGAAGTAGTGTGCGGCCAGATAGACAAAAACAAAAAACGAAAAGGTAGAGGGAATCAGCATACTGTGGAAGAAGATACTAGTTTTACTAGTGCACCAGCAGCCAAATTAAAAAAATCGGGACCTGAAGAGGTTATTGTAGAAAATAATTACAGCTACTGTATTTATAATTTTTTTTCTGTGTTTACAACACTCACTTCATTAGTGTTATGTGCTACATGTAAGCAAGTAATTAAATTTTCTCGAACTGCTCCTCGTGGATTAGGATTTAAAATTGCATTGCAATGCAGTTGTGAATATATAAAACACATTCCATCATCTCTATTCATCAATAAATTATTTGAAATAAATCGAAGAATCGTAACAGCAATGAGACTTTTAGGAGGCGGAAGAGAAGGCATCAATATTTTCTGCAGTATAATGGATATTTGTCAATTAGTACATATTACAGTTGCCTTGAAAATGTATATTCTGCCGTATCAGCTTTTTATAATCATATCATTTCAAAATCTGTTGAAGAAGAGAAAGAACTAATATTATTCTCTGATCCTGATGCTAATCCAATACATTTCACAGTTTCTGGAGACGGTACTTGGAAAAAAAGATGATTCACCTCACTTTTGGGAATTATCGGTAAATAGGGCAGAGAAGTTATCGATACAGTAGTGAAATCGAGTTTTTGCCAAGCTTGTAACTTATGGAAAAACACAAACCAATCAGACATCGAGCCCTACGAAGAGTGGTATGCAGAGCACAATGATTTTTGTACCATAGATGATCATGGAAGTGCGAGGCAAATGGAAGTTGATGCGGTAATTGAAATGTTTGAGCGTTCGGTGGAGAAACATGGAGTCAAATATGTCACATATATAGGAGATGGGGACTCAAAGACATTTCAAGGTATTATTGATATCAACCCGTATAATAATGATTCTGCAGTGGAAAAAAAGAGTGTGTAGGACACGTGGATAAACGTATGGGCTCAAGATTACTGTTGTATCTGGCCTCTTTTGACCTGATGTATTTTGTTCACTGAACCGAACTCTTAATCAACCCTATTATTACTATTGCAACACCCTTAGTGTGATATTTTGTATGGTGATATTCGGGCGCAACACCACTAAATATCTAATACTGATCCTGAATATTCGGGCGCAACGCCACTAAATATCGCATAGGATAAAAATGTGCTGAAAATTGAAAAAGTGAGACTACGTCCGGGGTTACGGTCGGATGCATTCTAATTTTATTTATTTATTTTTTTTTTTTCAAAACTGTATTTATTAACCATAATTAGAATTTGTACATTTAAGTAATACAGTGACTTAAAATTAAATTCGTGACAATTGCTTACATGTAATTATTATTATAATACATTTTCCAAACAATGTTTTAAGATTTACAGGATAGATGTGTGTTTATACATTTAGTAGGGTTTCGTCTTCCTGTGTGCTGAAAATTGAAAAAGTGAGACTACGTCCGGGGTTACGGTCGGATGCAATCTAATTTTATTTTTCACTTACAAGCCTATATATACAAAAATCTATACACTAATATTGTTATACTTAACGGATACAAAATTTCTTGCTCGCCATAGAGCATTACTAATACACACATTGAAACAAGAAACAAGTAACAAAGGTAGCATGTCAAATTGAATAATATCTGCTCGTAACAGAGCGTTATCCATACATTAAAACTTAATAACCAAACATTACAAGGTACAGAGGTATCATCTACAAATTGAACGAGACAATAGGCATTGAGATACGAAAGATACCGAATTCAAAAGGAACGCATATTCCTGTGCAAAAAAACCTAAATGCTACATGATGGTGTATCGCAATGCAAGCGGATCAGCGCCGTGGGTTTATGACGGTCAATGGAATTGGCGACGGATGCAATTATATCAGCTCTGGTGATGAGTGTATATGTGGATAGTGGATTGGAATTTCCGGTTGCAGCAAAAGATCTTGTTATGTTGAGTCTGGTAGTGATGGCGGCATGGTGCTAAAATCTATGTTATCGTCCAGTCATAAACTATGGCAAATGATTGGAAATGGCGGAAAATGGCTCAGCATGCTCTTATAACCGTAAGTATGGCTGGGCCGTGGCATTGAGATGCATGGATGAGACGAACGACGGCACCGCACAAATGGCGCCGCATGATCTCATAAACATACTGCCCCCGTTGAATAACAATTCAACCCTGAAGTATGACTGGTGGGCCGAATATCCTGATCGCTGACCAGTCGACGTCGTTTGTAGGGGGAATCCTCTCGATTGTGTAACTCATCTGCTGTGGGTGCTGGGGGAGAGAGGAGTTACCAGTATCTTCGTAGTCGATTGACAGTGGTGCTAGGCGATGAATGGGCCTCCGAACCACTCCGGAGCTTGTTCGCACGTCCACCAATCGAATCAGGCCGTCATCCCCTGGGTGTGTGCTGATTACGCGGCCGAGCTTCCATCGCAAAGGTGGAGTGTTGTCTTCTTGCACGATGACCATTGTCCCTGGATTAATGTTGCTGACTCGCTTCTTCCACTTACTTCGATCTTGTAGCTGGTGTAAATATTCCACATGCCATCGTCTCCTGACGCCAAGGTTGTTCGGGATTTGGAATCATCCTGCCTATGGTCCTTTGATCCGATCGCTTCCAAGGATTGAAACCGCACCTCCAGGAACGCCAACAGCTCGTTGATGGATGGGATCTCTTTCGGTTTTGCCAGGCCTTGCTCGAACAAGAAATGGGTGTTGCGATCCAATTTTTGCAACAGTATGCTTCCCAAGAGAGCATCCCAAATGCTGGTGTCGATATTGAGGTTCTTCAAACCTAGAAGACATTCCTGCGTAGTGTCATGCAGGGCCTTTATGTGCGCACAGTTCGACCCAGTCGTTGACTGTGATGGCTGGGACAACAATTTGTTGATCAATGAACCAACCAGTAGTCTGTGGTTCTCGAAACGATTCTGCAGCATTTGCCATGCCGCATCGTACTGGTCGTTTGATGTTGTAAAATGTCGGACCAATCTTTCGGCTTCTTCGGTCAGATTGGTTTTTAAATACCACATCTTTTGACAATTGCTTAATGGCTGCTTGTGCACCATTTCTCCGAACAGATTGGCAAACTGTTTCCATGTTGAATAATCCCCATCGAATTTTGGGATGGTGATCTTCGGCAATTGGCCGCTTGGTACTGAGGGGATCTGTCTCTGTTACTGTTGGCTCGTCTCATGTTGGGAGCTGCGTAAACTGACCAATGAGAACTCGACTTGTTCTTCTAGCTCTTGATGTGTGAGGCTGTCGTATCCTATCGTCTCAGGATCGTCGACCAGCTCTCCAATCCGTTGATGCAACTCTTCCAGATCTGCCCAGAGCCTTGTGATGGTCGAGAATTGGAGTTCCTGGTGGAAGCTCATTTGCGCTGTTCCTCTCATTGCTCGCGCTCTGTCAAGCGTCCGAATGAGCGTCTCCTTCTTCAGCCTGTATCATCGGATACTTCTAATGGCCTCCTGGGCACCGCTGTCGTCCTCCATATCCTGGCCGTCCGCTCGTGGGCTGCACACCGAGTCGTTTGCACTTTCGGACTGCCGTTTTATTGGCGCCGTCGCCATCAATTGTTGGTACATCGATTGTACCTGTTCGAACGTATTAAGGCCGATGTAGTCGTGATCTAACCTGAGATTCTCAATAATCTCCTGATGATTATCGTTGAATTGAGTCCATGCCGTCCTGGCTTTACTCATCAACGTGTCGGTCCATTTCTTGCCACTGGCTGCCTTGAGCTTGGTCAGCTCGCGTTGTAAGGCCTTTTGCCTGGCTAGGACTTTGGTCATATCACGGGCGTCCATGATACCTTCAGTTCTACCACCTTCCTTTCTGCTGAAAGAGCGTGGTATTTTTGAATGGGTGTGTTCGCAAACACGCCCACGGATGTCGTCTACCTCGGTGGTACCTGTCTTGGCGATTGTTGATCGCCTAGGGATACGCTGTCCGTGACTAGTATTCACTGATATTGCTCCTTACCTCGGGTGGGGGGCAGCAACCAATGTGAAACTATAACGTCGGGGTCACATATTACGTAAAGCAAAAAAAGACAATAAAGGTCTTGGTGGCAGAGGTGATGGTACACTAACCGATCAAGTTATCAATGAACTAACTTTATACTACGGTTTGGCTAATCCACAGCATCCGCATTCAATAGAAGAAATGAAAAACGAAATATGGGCAACTTATCATCATAAAAACTCAAGTGATACAAATCCTCAACACATGTATGGTCCATCAAGCTGTTGCAAATGGCAAAAAGCAAAGACTGAGGGTACATCAGATGAGTTTGTTCATGAAAATCCTCCTCTAAATGATCGAGTCTTAGAAGTGATAAAGCCAATTTACGATGATTTATCAAAAGAGATTTTATCGAATCGATGTTTGGGTTCAGAAACGCAGAATAATAATGAATCATTTAACTCATTAGTCTGGACTTTCGCAACAAAGCATGTCCATGCAGAACACGGACCACCGAAATTGCTAATTATATAGCTGTGTGGATTTTTGCCTATTTTGAAAATGATGGACATTATGGGTGTCACTATTGGTTCTGAAGCCCATACGTTTGTTTTAAAAAAAAGAAAAACGAAAATCGAATTGATCGCTCTGAAGTACGAGCATCTGCTACTTCGAAGGAATCTAGAACAGCACGACTATCAGCGAGAAGTTTGGAGAATTTGCTTTTTGAAAAAAAAGAAGGCCCATTGTATGGACCAAGAATTGCCGACCAACAAAGTGTAAGTATAACGCAATATTATGTCACTTGAAGCTTGGTTTGGGAAAATGATGTTGAGAGTGTGGAATGGATTTGGGTCAACTAATTTTTAGGGGATCATAAAATTGCAGACATGCATTTTATGATTCTCAACAATATTTGTTAGATAGTTGGTCATCTGGTCTGTACTTTTGTTTCCAGGGAATTTTGCGTGTTGAACATACGGTTTGTTAATCACGTATTGAATTTTTTTGGTTGAATTCAATGTGAGAAAATTGAATGTTTAGTTCAATTTGTTTGATATTGAATCCAATATTGATTTCAGTATATTTGATGTATGGGGCAATGCTAGGGCTTGTAGAGCGCTTCCATCTTTTAAGTGGATAGTTTTGCGTGTACCGTGATTGATGGTGGAGACTGGCTCCAAAGAGGTAAGTATCAGAGGGTGGAAGGTTTGCTCGTAATATTAGTAATAACTTCTCTTTTCGGCATTAGAGTAAATTTGTATGTTTGTTTAAAAATTGTTTAAGCACCAACAGCTAATTAATTCGCGACTTTATTGCAACTACGCCCAACAGCAAATGGCCAGCCGTTATATTGAAAATGAAAATTACAAACATAAAAATAAGCATGAAAAGTATTCAAATATATATATTTCCCACATTCGGGACAAAAAAAAAGTGTGAAAGAGTGAAATTCGGGCTTCTCACTTTTGGCACAGAAAAATGATCACGAGCCCCACACGTTGTTTTAAGACAAAATGTTAATTTCATTTAGGCTACTACCAGTACAGTATGGACTGGATCTATTATAGAGTTCTGGAGAAAGCTGTTTATCGGATGGATTTTGCATTGGAACAAGATTAATAGTGAGAAAGTCACAGATGAATATGTTATGTATTTCAATTGAATTAAGTCAACAAGCACTCGAACGAGGTTTTACTGCTGTAAATTTCTACCAACTAATTTTAGTTGAATTGTGATATTTTTGAAAATTTACGTTACTCTATATATTTCGTTTATATTTGTTATTCAGACAGTGATTCAGGTGTTCTTCTTTGATCCGACATTCGTTATCTTGTTGGGGATTAATCATTTTATTTCAAGCAGATTTACGACTATGATCAAATCGATTGGAACATACAGTCGTTGTTGAGGAAACCCAGCGACCACACATAGTTCCGAAAAAAGCCATTTAATCTGCAGTCGTAACCGTGAGTCTATCCTACAGAATATACTAGTTAAGGTTGTTTGAAGCTTATAACGTTGCGAGTCTTGCTGATAAAACAGAATACCTCTTTCGTAGGTATTCTGTTTTAAAGACTGAATAGAGTAAAGGTGAAAAGTTTTGTTCTTATATAAGAACACAAGCAAAAGGATGTATTAAAGTGAGGTGAAAGTCCCATTAGGATGCGCGTGAAAATGTCCTCTTAGCCTGCACCTCACAAAATATGTTATAAAAGTTTCTTAACCCAACAAACAAATGTATTCAAAGTGTGTTAAAAACTCTTCTCCGAGATCTTAATTTCAGTAGGTTTGAAGGCATCCTCACGATTTGCATATGAAGACGTATTCACCCATTTTTCACAGAATGAGGGTTGTAACAAAATTGTCTGTGCTAGCTTAATTAAAACGTCTTCAAAAGACGAAACTTCATTCAGGTTAAAGGTGCTCTCGTAGAAGGCAACAAATTGATGCAAGTGCGTACATTATTATAATATAATAAAATGTAAGATGGTAGAATACGGTGAAAGAAAGAAGAGGAAACTATTTTCTAAAAACCACATTCTATCTAGATTTCAATGGAGATATGAGGCTTTGAAAGTGAAACTAATACGGATTTTGCATTTGGTTGTTGCTGTCGCTTACTTAATCCTCTTGGAGGAATACACAATACGACAGAAACTGTTCTTGTCATTCAGGATTGCTATGTCAGCAAGGAGATTATGATGTAAAGGGAAAGAAAAGTAAAATCAAAAACCGTTTGCCCCCCATTAGCGAGTCAAGTTGCCGAAACAGATTCCCCAAAAAGGATACAAAGGGACGAGTACAAAACGAACAAGAACCAAAAGAAGAATAGCTCAAGTAATTATTCGAGCCACCGTCACTGGGGAGGTAATTTCTTCTCATCGTTCTGCAAGTGAATGCACACAAGATATCTATGTACATATCCTGATCCTTACCCCCACCAGTAAAACATAAGAGCAGAGCTCATTTGTGTGTTCTTGCCAACAGCCCCTGCATTAACAAGAGTTGAATGACACCCGCAATTCACTGCATATATGACAGCGGCAGAATGTAAAATAAAATAAAAACAAGAAGGTGACGAAGTAGACGACGAAATGTACCCGAAAAATGAAAAAGAGGCTTGAAAATGAAAAGTGCTTGTAAGGAAGCCATTTAAAGGACCCATTGCATGACTTGCAGGGCTTGCTGCTTAAGACGTCACTTGGTAGTTTTGCGAGAAGGGATTGATGACGAAACCCTTCTCGATGATAGGAGTCGAATGCATTTGTTCGACTCGTGGTGGATATTAGCAAAGTAAGTGATACTTGCCGCGACTAAAGGGATTTAGGAACTTCATGGCGAGCAGACACACCAAACAGCTACAGCTTGAAATAATAGTGTTACGGTAGTGACAAGAGGTAATGATTTAGCATATTAGGCAGAAAATAAAAAATTATATGGAAGGTTATTGCTGGATATTTGTTCTTTGGTGTTAATCGATTAAGTACCAATTCGCGTCTTATGGCGCAGGACGTTTTTTAACGTTGGTTACTTTTCATTAGCCGGTTTCAAGTATCAAGATATATTTAAATCGTTTAAGTGCTATATAATATCTTGAGTTTTGGTACTAAAAAACTGTCAATTAGAAAAGTGACATTCGGATCTCATAAAAGACATTTAAGTTATATTTCTTCCATTCTCCACATGCCAATAAAAGTTCAATGTCAGTATCCATACCATATGAACAGCAAGACTACAACGCACTCCACCGAACCGAATTATAGACACTAACTTTCCAAGAAAAATAATTTACTGGTCTTAATAATGTTGGACCTTATGTTGATGATTTTTAACCGATGCTGTCCTCAGTGAATCAGTGAGCAAGTTTGACACAATATTTTGCCATTAGTAAATGCCAAAACGCCCCCCCCCCCCCCCCCCCCGCGCTTAGCATCAACCCCATTTGAGACTACTCGTTGACCAAGACAGTTGACAAGGGTCGAACTTACTTATCAAACGGGACTGATGTCGTTGCCGAAATTAATCGCGTTAATAATTATTTAATTTTTTTTCAACGCGAGTCGAATCTTTTCTATCGGCCGAAACGATCACATCTTCGTAGTTGTTTTTTGATAATATCAGAAAAGTAAAACCAGTTTGATTAACTCTATTAATGCTACGTGATATTTATTCAAGAAATCAGTATGCTAGAAATAATAATGGAACGTCAGCGTTTGTTAATCCTTAATTAATCTTTCATTTGTGTGAAAGTATTTCACTAGGGACGTTAAAAACATCAAATAGAATTGTATAGATCTATTTATTTTTAAGTGTTGTAGGTGTAGTAAGTGAACTTTTAGTCTGACGCTTAGGGTGTGCATGCTATACATACATTGCCTTCTGTTACACCATATCCTCCTGCCGTGGTGTGCTCCTGGCCATCAAAAATAGACATGCGTCATCCCTTATTGCTATCTCTTCTTCTCCCCAACTCGAGTATGTCTCAATAAAAATTGATGATCGCCTGAAATTTATATATGTGTTTTGCCTTTATATACCATCATCGCAACCATCGAATCATACGAACTCGCAATAACTGCAATTGATCTTTTAATCGAGATGAGTACTTCGCAAGACGATGTCGTGGTCCTTGGTAACTTTAATCTCCGCCAACTCCAATGGACGCTATCAGATTATCAATCCTTTTACATTCCATATCCCACTAGTGCCAACAAATGTCTCTTTATAGATCATCTCATCGACACAAGCCTCCTTCAAAGAAACAATGTCCCAAATCTTTTAGACCTTGTTCACGAGTGACTTCAATAATTCACCAGTTGCCCTCTGTCCTCACACACTTTCAACTATTGACAATCACCACCCCCTTCTCTGGATCCATTATCGATTCGCGACCTAGGCATCTTATGTGACAAGGAGCTTAATTTCCTCTTACATACTATCGACATAATCTTGAAGGCCAATTCTGCCCTTGGTTTTGCAAAACGCTGGTCGAAAGAATTCTCTAATCCCTTCGCTATCCGATCGCTCTACATAACCTTTGCCCACCCACTTCTAGAATATGCTAGTCAGATCTAGTTACATTATCATATGTTCCACATTCGCAGGATCGAAAGCTTTCAACGTCGTTTCTTACTTTTTTCGCTGCGCGGATTGAATTGGGAAAATTATCCATTCACAACTCTGGCGCAAGACTAATGACCTTGCCCGGAAAAAACAAATCATTATGGAAAATTTAACAAGCCTCAGGGGTTGCTAAATAAGGCCAAGACCGGTTCCCGGTTGTAGTGTCGATGATGATGATGATGATGATGATGATGATGATGATGATGATGATGATGATGATGATCCATTCACAAGCCGTTCGTGGTTTGTTATTCGTGCCTGACAAAGCTTGAACGACGGGTAGCGTGGTTGTTGACGAGCGATGGGCACTGTCTATTTTTTACTTTTATTTTATTCTATTTATTTTTTAATATCATGCGCGAATAAAATTTGATGATATCATTAAATGACGATTCACTGAGCCTGGTGTCTCTAGGACTTAAAAAGGCATTTGTTGGTATATCATGTTGAGACCAGAACGCAATAAGTTCACCATGATCTGCTGCATGAGGGCGTGATCAAGAGATTTTGGTCGAGAATTGTCATTGCAGTAAGAAAAACTCAATGTGCCTGATCAGATGTCACTAGATCGTTATGTTGAGACTAAAATCTACTAAAATCATCAAAACAGTGTCTTCTATAGAGGGTATGTTTAGCGCATTGTTACCTTTACTGCTTTTTTGATGAAGAAGAATGACAGGGTGCAAACATCTTGGACCTAGTAGTTGCGCTCTTCCCACAATGCCTGACCTTGTATTGGACTTTATGAGTATTACGACCCTTTGGCATCCCTAAATTATGGCGCCTATAAGTTAAAAATATTATACAGAAATTTTACTCCATCGTAAATACAGAATTTAATTTCTGAATTGTGGCACTCGTAGTTTCACGTCAGTTTACGAACATCCATGTGTAAACTGCGAGAATGAAAGAAAACAACAACGGATCCATTCAGGCATTCAAAGTTTTCTAGAAATATCGATAGTGTCGGTTTTGTGTTTTTATTCTTCATTAGTCAGTTTGTGGGGGTTCTTTAACCTCAAGCAAGAACCACCCACAACTCCATCCCAACTTCCCGGGAGTCGTTTTACAACCAGATGTTGAGTTTTTAACTAAGTGTTTTCTTTATTTTTGTACGTGTTTCATAAACAATATTAAAAATTGCTTTATATCCGATGTGAAAATAATAGACTAAATGAAACTTAACATTACTTTGCATTTACTTGTGAAATATGACAAATATATCGCCGCGGCAGAAGAAGAGACTAAATGAATACCTATCATTACTTTGCATTTATTTGTGAAATATGACAAATATATCGCCGCGGCAGAATAAGCAACATTTGGCGGCATTTTGTGTTGTGTAATAAAGTTCCCGTCTATACACTATAAGTTATGTGCCTAGTTATATTAATGCGTAGATTCATCTTTACTTAACGAATACATCTCTATTCATCAAAATTGTTTGAACACAATATAAAATAGAACAATAAACAACAATTAACAACGAAACCGTGCGCTAGTGTTTTATTTTTTCTACTTACAATAGACAAAAATTCTAACCAATAAAAACAATAAAATGAAATCCTGTGTGTTTTATTTCCTTCTCGTTGTGAGATGCTTGTGACGCCGATCATCTAGTGAACAATTAGTGGGGTCGTAGTAGAATCAGTGCCCATGTCGGCACACCCAACCACGTACGCCCACAAGTTAGCTTCATGAAATCAAAAAAGGTGGGTGGTTCAGTGCCGTATGCGGATTATAAAAATTAGTTTTCATTTAAATAAAAGTCTAATTTCAAGATGTGCACAAATTGGTTTTCCTTCTACAAAATAAAGTAAAACAGTTTATTACATTCTGCCTCAGTTTGAGTTTTCTTCTGCGTGCAGAACTGACAAGTCTTGCCGTTGTTAAAGTTTGGCACAGGAACTGAGTTTGGGTTAGGTCCCAATACTCAGTCACCCGGTAAAATTAAGCTAGAGAATCTATGAAATTGTGTTGAAAAACCCCTGACCACCTTTCAAGGCTTAATCAATGGATCTGGTCGAGAAAAAACAGCATTTGAGAGCACAGTCTCAATGCTATCTGTTTACGTTTGCTGAGAGTAGTAAAGTAACATTAAAACGCAAAATTTAATAAGTTGCGCGATAAGCAAAGTAGAAGCACCCAAATGGTGACCCGAGACGTACAACTGAACATGAGAAAGCAACCAATAGTGTGCAAGTAGAAACTCGGCAGTGAAGTTGGTTGCATTAGAAACCTACTTGAACGCATCCAATTCGCTCGCCATTCATTTACAAGCAGCCGTTCCGTGTTGTATAGGAGATGGATTTCGATAAGCAACATGTGTAAAAAAGTGGTTTGAAAGAATTCCTGAAGCAAATGTTAGTCCTCATGAGGCTCTACGTCCAGGTGCAGTAAAAAAATTTGACAACGAAGAACTTCAAGTTTTACTGCATGAAAATCCATGTCAAACTCAAGAAGAGATTCCAGAACAATTCGAAGTTTCTCACCAAGCAATATCACTGCGATTGCATGCAATGGGAATGACACTTGACAAAAAACCCGAGTCTCTACTTGCACACCTATTAATTAGTTAATGGGAAAGAGATTTGCTTCATTACCTGCTTCTATGAAAGAACGTTTTACGCAATGGGTGTCACAAAATCGTTAAACAGAATCTTCCATTTAGGCTGGATTTTCTGTGCAGTTGTTGACATAATGATTTGTGTAAGGCGGTGTATTTGGCTGCTTAATCCACATATAATAGTTTTGGATGTCACATCGGCCTTCCACCAAATTAAAGTGGATGTTTCAGAGGACTCAATCTCTTTGAAACTTGTTCTAAGCATGCCCGGCTTATTAAATTTGAACTTCACCAAGATATATCAAAGAAGATTTTCTAACCGAGTAAAATTCGAAGTTTCTAAAAACCAGCGCTGGATCTTTTCATCAAAGAGAAATTCCAATGTAGACCCACATTCGATGGACGGCACTTACATTATCAAAGCTGATCTATCAATTTTCGTACTTGGTATTGTGGTGGTAGAAGTAGTGTGTGGCCGGCGTACGGCACGGGGTTCACTCCTATCCCCATCCTCACTAAATGTTCCGCTGCTGAACCTGATCCGTCGACACTGTCCACCAAACAAGAAAAACTCCATAACGACCGTCCATAAAGGGGTAATTAAACACACGATTTAGTTCATTACAATTTGGTTTCTTTTTAGTTCTGTTTTACAATTTCTAAGGAACAACTTAAAGAGAAAAACTATTGTTTGTGACAAAAAAAAAAAACAACATAAACGGAAGTTACATTTATCGACTGTTGATACATCAAGATGTTTTGTTATTACGGAGTTCAATAGATCCAGTCACAGTGCAGGCCATGTCTACGTACTGGTAGGGGGCGGGGTTGATGAGCTGGGGGGAGAGGTTGAAATTGCGGATGGGGCTGGGGGAACTGTTTTGAGGGTAGGAGAGGAGAGGTAGGATTGCAGGGTAGAGGGGATTATTGGAGGGAGGAGGCGGATTTAGGATGGATTTATTCTGAGACGTCGTTTAAGAGCGGGAGTGGAGATGTTGAAATCGAAGGAGGTGGGGAAAGAGTTGGCCTGTCGTAGCATATGCGAGATGGGTTCGTTAGCGTCGTAAGAAGTGTGATGAGCAGGCACGTAAAACAGTCGAGGGTTACGTACGTTACGGGGGTTTGTATGCAATGTTAAAGCGGAGAGCAAGCTTGGGCAATTGATTGAGCCAGACAGAAGGCGATGGACAAAGATGATGTCGGCATGGAATCTGCGCTCTTCAGGTGTGTTTAGATTGATTAGACGGAGCCGGCTTATGTATGGTGGTAGAATCAGCGGATTTTCCCAGTTTAGTCCGCGGAGGGCAAAGCGCAAGAAACGACGTTGAACTACCTCAATCCTGCGAATGTGAGTCACTTGATGCGGGGACCAGACCTGACTAGCATATTCGAGTAGTGGCCGGACAAAAGTTGTGTAGAGTGATCGGGTGACGTAGGGGTTAAGGAATTCCTTCGACCAGCGTTTGACAAACCCAAGGGCGGCGTTAGCCTTGAAGATTATGTAATCAAAATGTGCGGTAAATTTGAGCTCCTTGTCGCATAGGACGCCCAGATCGCGAATCAGGATGATACCCACGTAATCAGCAGGGATTCGAAACCGAGGAAGGATAGCTTAAAAAGAATGAGGTTATGGGACATTTTGTCGAGGGCCTTGCTGAAGTCGGTAGCGACTACGCCGACCTCATCGCCGTTTTCTAGGGCAAGGACTGTGTGGGATGTGAATTCGACAAGGTTAGTAGTAATGGACCTGTCTGAGAGGAAGCCGTGCTGGTTCGGAGAGATCATGGGTGCACAGCGAAAACATAACGCCTCATATAGTAGGCTTTCGAACAGTTTAGGAATGTGCGAAAGCTTAGCAATGGGACGATAATTGGATATGTCGTTTTTTCCCCCTTTTTATGTATGGGGTTATGTAAGAGGATTTCCAAAAGTCAGGGCATAGACCTTGAGCAAGGATAGATTGAAGATTGACGCGAGCGGGAGAGCGAGAGAAGAGGAACATTTTTTTAAGAGGATAGTAGGGAGTCCGTCTGGGGCGGGACTGAAATCGTCTTTCAGTTCTTCAAGTTTTTTTGTGACTTGGTATTATTGAATGTGTAGAGAGATGAGAGGGCCGAGGGAGAATTCAGACATGCCAGTAAAGTAGGAGGGGTTAGGCTCGAACGAGTCGTCCGTGAAGGATAGTTTGAAGAAGGACGCGAAAAGATTGGATATGGTTTGGGAGTCCGTTGAGCCGTAGAAAAGGGAGGTCGGTAGGCATCAGACATTGCTTGTTATCCGTTGAAAGTTTGTGATAAAGAGTGGATCATATTTCTTTGCGCATTTTCTCTGCCAAGCCAGTATTTCGTCTAATAGCTAATCCGTAATAGATATCTAGTTCGACAATGAGCTTGCCTGTCGACATGCCTCTTCCACCAAGATTTTTTGTTGTTTTTTTTTTTAATTTCTTAGCCTCATCCCTAACCTTTTTACGCATGCCGTATTCATTCTTTTTTCGTGACTTCGATGTCATTATAAAGCCTGGTATCTACATGACATTTATATGTTTTGCTGTCTCCGTCTCCGACGTAGTGTGCATACGTGATATTGTGTAAAGTTTTGAAGAGACAACACATCAGGCATCAAGCTCCATTTTTCCAGCACCCTCACTATAATTTGCATCACATTGTCCCTCGTGTCCAACTTTCCACTCTTCGTACTCAGCTGTGTCACTTCGTTTTTCCCAATACTCACACTCTTTACAGTATTTTGATTTTGTGCAAATGTCTATAACTTTTCCGGTAAACCTGTGGGGAGGAAGTAATGTGCCTAACACGGACACTCTATTCACTTCCTCCTCCATTATAAAACTTCACGGTCCGATCAAGGTTTCGTCAAACCGAGTCGTCACTTCACTAGAAGATATCTGTTCACCAATGGTTCTCAACCCCTGGAGTAAAACTCCGCCACAAGACACACCAGAAAGGAAGGTAAATGAAATGCACTGTTTTAATATTACTAATCGGTCTATTTATTTGTTTTTAAATGAAGTGACTAAAATTTATTAAACATGAAGTGTACACTTGCGATTGCACGATGGGTCACAATCTGTTTTCCAGTTGACATGATTTTATTTTACTGTTCAAATTTTATTGTTCACCTTTGTTGAAATAAGTTCACCAACCAACGTTAAATCCGCACACCAACACAATCGAACACACAAGAACACAGAGATAACACTTGAGGTGAAAAGCGAATAAATATGGCACTTAGCACGAGAAAACTATTGATACGCGACTCCGGATATATTCGGGTATGGAATTGTTTACACGTCTCCGCTGCCGGCGGAGAGCGGGAGTTAAGCGTGACCATTCTGGTCCGCGGATGTAAAAGGACTCGCTGATATCTTGCTCGTTCAGAGCTCACTCGCGCATCGTGGTCATGCTGGTATTTATGCCTAGAACAAAGAAAGACAAAATGCATTCCTAGGATACGATTTCGGTAAAGCAAATAAAACCGAAATCGTCGGATGCATGTGCGTAGCAGCTAAATAAAGAGACTACGATGCGATGTGGAAATGTGCTAATTAGTTTTAGCTAGGTTACTGGGAAATAGTGTTTATGGCATCGCTAGTAAGGGTACGTATTGAATACCTATTTGCATTGTTTATGCTTGTATTTCAATTGATGCCAAGGGACGCGGAATGCGTATTTGCTTTGGGTTGCACATTGTGCGAGTCAGGGAATTTTATTGCTGGGAGAAAAACGTTGCCAACCAATGTATACATAAAGAAATTTATCGTATACATGAATGAAGCTGGGAATAGGCGACGCAATGATGATTATCCCTGGCTGGAATGGTTACATGATATGTGAACCGAGGGTTTTTCTTTTCAGGAAATTTATGATAAGGAAAGTAAGAACTCTTACAGGGGATTTGTAAGCGAAGGAATGCTTGAAAAGGTAAGAATTCTTTATAGGGATTTTAAGATTATAGATGGTGATCTATATAATGTGTGAAACATTTACAGGTACTAATACTGCTGCATTAGCGAACTTAAGGAAGTTGGGTAGTAATTATGGGGGTTTTTTCAGGTAAGTGGACGGTAGGGTTTGGCGGAGCCGCTACAAACCACCCGATCAGACTAACACATCCAAGAGAGACGAAAGCCTCTTTTTCGTCATAAACCGTCTCCCGTTAGTCCTTCGGTCTGGCCGTTTTCTTCTGATATTTTGTTTTCTTCGTCACCAGCCATTCGCAATGAGTTAGATTTCACGGTATCCGTGACTTTTTTGATATTTTTTATAGCACCATCGTAGGTACTCTGGAAAAGCGGTTTCGGAAAACCAATAACCGCACAGCATTTTTTTATAAGATACCTGTTGACTTCATACGCATTTCCACCAATCACGGGGCATGAGTCAATCAAAGTGTCACCGCAAAAAAATGTGAACCGACCACATATTTAATACTGAAAATTGTGCGGCCAGATGTGGGGGTTTTGTTAAGAGATGCAAAAAGTATTTGACCCTATTTCATGTGGTCATATTGTACTTTACTTTACGTTGTCCATAGAAGTTTAATTCTTATATTTAGTAGGGTGCATCTAAACTACACTGTGCATGATCTGTGGGCTGCAAAAACGAGGGATTGGAGACCCAGATGCAAATATTTTAGCTCCTTCGTTCCGACCTCCGCAAGCCTGTACAAGTATAAGCCAGAATTGCTCAACAATCTTTTGCCGTGCAATAGAGAACTCTCTGACTTATGGTAATGGAAGCGCCAGTAAATACGCTAGAAACATCACTATAGACTACATATATACTTATCGCATTGTTATGTGAAAACAAATTCCTGCTATCTATCTATTTTACAATTGCTCTTCTGGATTTGTTGAATGTATTCCATTTTTCCAAAAACATTTGCGTGAGTTAACACACCTGACAACCGCAACATAGCAAAGAGAACACACCTGATAACTCCAATATAGATAACACACCCAACTCTCAACTAGAAGATAAAATTCATGAAATCACAAACCTACACCACAAAGTAATACAAACGATGACCTCCAACGTTGGCAGCATAGAAGATAAGATTCACTGCTGCACCCGACACGACATAAGACAAATTAAATTGCAAACAATGCAACTGATAAACCTTCAGCATTGAAGATAGGATTCATTGCTGCATCCGACATGACACAGCTATCCAAACAATTATCGAACAGAATTATCAACAGGATCCCACGACCCAAATGAAGTTACAGATAAGAGATTCCAGAAACAACAAAAGATGACTCTGAACTTATAAATAACAGAATTGTCGAATGAGAGTCAGACTTCATCGAGTGACCCGTCCCGACACATTTACTATCTTAAGAAAAAGTTTAAATTTTTTGATTAATTAAGAAACAAGCTTATTAATTCGCGAGAGGGTGCGTTTCAATTCGCCGTAAACAACTTCAGGCATACGAATAACACAGGCAATCGTGCAAAATGCTTCGTCTGACCATGTGTATCCGTATTCGTATAATATCCGGGCATTCAAACCCAATGTCTCCCTCTGTTTTCATATGTACTGTGTTTTATAAGTTAAGAAGATCTCAAAATATATTTCCTGTCTGCGTTTTGTGTAAAAAAAAGAAAAATTTTCAAGCGTGCAAAACCTGGTCCCTACTTCAGAATAGTTTTACAGATAACGTATTCTAGGACGTCAATTACTAACGTATGCAGTGTAATTAGTACACATACTACTATACAATTTATTTTGTCCATTATCCAGCAACAAGAACATAATCCTACAAATCGGCATACTGCGACTGTTAAGTTTGGCGTAGTCTTATATTTGATGTTTATGGAAGATGTTTAAGCAGACGCGATTCTGTTAACTTTAATTTAAAATTTAAATCGTATGTGCTTATATATAATTGAATGGGTGCACTTCATTATTCTTAATGCAAATTAGGCGCATTTAACCGACCGCCTCGAACAATCCAAAATTTCAGAGTCCCCTTTATTTGACTGGTGGAACGCGTTCTAAACCGGCTCAAAATGTGGGGAAACATTATATTGTGCATAGCATTTTTAAACGGTTGGATACGGGGCGTTCCAGCGGTATTACTTTTACCCGAAAGAGATTATGGCAGTTGGTGTTTATGCAAGTAATCTTTCTAGAAACTGGTCTTGCAAGGCAATTTAGAATGTTGAAGTTCGGTTAACTAGTAGGTGGAGATTAACGTCAGCAGTTCTATGCTTACCCGGACACATGATTGCGCAACTACGTGTTAGGGTATCCTAACACAATTAGTTTAATACAATAAATATGCTTAACAAATAATACCCGTTTTGGGAGCTGCAAGGTGTTTTTCGGCACTTTCGGAATCCATTTGGCGGTATTTACCACGTATCTGGTATTTTCGTAAAAAAAAAAAAAAAAAAAAACAGTGTATACGCCTAGGTTTAATAAAGGTAACTATATATATCAGTATTGTATTGAATTCAAATGGGTTTCGATGACTTCTTTAGATGAGAGTACATTTTTATTAAGTCAGTATAGTGTCAGCAAAGTTGTTAAGGTGCTCAAAACAATTGACATTTGAATGGTACATGATTAATTAGAACATCAATTGTAGACACTAATGAAATTGTAAATTGATTATTCACTATTTTACTTCTGCGTTTCAGTAAGTTTTGTTGATGCAGATATTCTTATACATTGTTGTCATCCTGTTTATTTTTGATTATTGCTGCATGAATTTTTAATTGATTAGTTTAGGTTTAAGTTCATTTGAGGACTACATTGTTTTCAGGTACTATTATATAAGATTTTCTATCTACACATTAAACGTAAACACTTAAAAGCCATACCCTGAAGTTTGATTCAAGCAAGTTTGGTGGCCTACTACTAAATTAAGACCGGTAGAACTGTAACTGTGACCTCCTGGTGACGGCCACAAAAAAATATACTCATAAGGAAAAACAACAACAACAAAATGAATATTGTAATATGAACACGCGATTCTAATAACCCCACTTGTAAAAGCACTTTTTTATAGTACCTTGCAGAAGGGTCTGATATATCATGAAAATTAAACAACGACCAAGGTAATAAAAATGGATTGGTGAATATTTTCATGGAATAAGCGGAGCAAAGTGCTTTAGCGACGATAAGGACTTTGACAAACGTAATAGAACGAAAACTGAATTTCTGCTCTTGCAACGGCAACCAAATGGTCTTGGATCAGTTGAATGCTTATATAGTTCGAAACTCCATATACAGGCAGTGGATGTGTTCCCACAACTCTCGTCACAACACCATTGGCAATAGACAGCGAGTCAAGGATATGACAACCATGTGGCACCTGCTTGCATTTGGGTATACGTCAACGGGTATTTACAGTCACTTGGGTACACCCAACTTGCGTTGAGGGACAGTACGACCATACGGAATAGCCTACGTTGACTATTTGGTTGGTATAATGTAACAAGGATGCATGACGACGCGAAACAGCATGTGTAATATGAAAGTATTCCTTCAAAATCTCAATGCTAATATTGATCAGCTTTGTGGTAAGGGATTATTACCCTATTTGTCCAAAGCGCTCTTTCGAGAATTACCAACGATCACTTCAGAAAGTATTGAGTCTAGATTTACTATATACATATCACTGAACTTTAGTTACAGTTGATTGTAGCTGCATCGTTGGCACTGGTTAGGAGTTATTATCAAAATTAAAACGATTCAAATAATTTACTAGCAATAAAAAAAAAGGAAAGTAGCAAGAGTGCACAATTGTTACTAGCAAAAGTAAAATTATTTAAATAATTCATTAAAATTAGCAATGAAAATAAAAAGAACACAAAAACCAAAAGTGTACAATTTCAATGATAATGTGTCAATACAATAACTTTAAATCGAAATGAAACACATACTGATACGTTTAGGAGATTAAAAAATGCAATTAAAGAACAAATTTTAATTCAGATAATATAGAAAAACGGACAAAATCCACCGCCACCGGTGAGTGGTAAAAGGCAACTAGCCAACACATACAACAAAAACAAAAACCAACTCCGTCTAATTATCTACAACGTCTCAGATGATAAACGCGACCTGTTAACACTTAAAATAGAAACATGCTAGATTTGATATTTCGCATTTCCAACGTCGTTACTTATGGTGAATCGTATTTACCTTTTTTTGCAGTGGAATATTATATCAAAACATTTTTTACCTTGTAGTATTTTTTTATTAAAATGTTGCATCTTACAACTGTTTAAATATGTGTATATTTTATCGTTATAGTACTAGTATTACACACACACAAATTGATATTTAAATGGTTTCGTAATAGCCATAATGTAAATATATACAAACTTTTGGTATGTAGCAAACGTAGAGAGAAATTGTTTTTCTTTATCTCTAGAGTACGAGGGTGGACTGAAGAGTTTCCGACCTAACAAAGATACAAGACATTTTTTCTTAAAATTTATTTTTATTTTTCTAACACTTCTCAGTGATCCTCCCATCTCTCTAACTCGTCCAAATAGTAGTCGGCGTTTTTCTCTGCAAAATAACTGTTCACGAAGGTGATTGCCTCCTCGTTTGACGAAAATCTCTGTCCTCCGAGTGCAATTTTTCGATTAGGGAACAAAAAGAAGTCGTTTGGGGCTATATCTGGTGAGTAAGGCGGATAGCCATGCAGTTGAAACCGGTAATTGGTGGAATTTCGGCATGGCACGTTGTTTTGATGAAACAGGATTTTCTTTCTCTGCAAATGTGGCCCATCTTCCGCAATTTCTGCCTACGGTTGATCAAGTAATGATGCGTAGTATGCTCCTGTAATGGTTTTACCTTTTTGAAAATAATCGATTAAGATAATTCCATGACTATCTCAAAAAACAGTCGCCATTACTTTCCCAGCCGAAATACCAGTTTTTGCTTATTTTTTCTTATTTTTCTTTCGGGCATATAATGATGTATCCAAGTTTCATCGACAGTAATTAATTGGCAGAAAAACTCGGATTTATTGCGTCTAAACTGCGCCAACAGAGCGTTGGAAATATTCATTCGAACACGTTTTTGGTCTAACGTGAGTAAACGCGGCACCCAGCCCACGGACAGCTTTCTCATGCCTAAATCTTGATTTAATATATGGCAAACACCTTCTTTGGACATTTTCATAGCCTCTGCTATCTTTCCCACTTCAATTCGGCGGTCGTCTAGCACCATTTGGTGAACTTTAGCTATGTTATCGTCAGTTGTTGCGTTTTTAGACGTCCCGAACGCTCATCATCTCCCAAGCTCACACTGCCACGTTTAAATCCAGCTGCCCAAAATTTCACGGTGGTAAATGATGGTGCAGAGTACCCACAATAAGAGTCCAACTCATCTTTGATTTGCGTAGCCGCATTGCCTTTCAAAACCAAAACAGCTCGATACTCAATTTTGTCCATTTTCACAAAAACACTCACATCGCCTCACTCAAACGACGAAATTTTGGTGAGTAACTATCAAAAGATGTACAACTACATTCACTACCTTTTATTGACGAGTGCTGCTATCTTCACGTTGAGGTCGGAAACTTTTCAGTCCAACTTCGTAGACTGTTGTGATACGTTTACGCGATTTTTATATTAATTCACCCACCTCGAAATTAATTTCCACTCGTCCAAACGATCATATATATAATTAAGTACATGTATTTAAACTGATTAGTATACTAAGTGTACTATATACAAACAAAAAAGAGAAGGAGACAGCAAGTGGAACGAACATTTTTGTGAACGATGCTAACTTATCAAACCAGTTATTCCTGAATAATTACGGGGGCAAAAAACCGTTTGTGTAATTTTGCGCTGCTTGTTTGCTTTATTAAGGATTTCCTCTTAATTATAAAATTAAAAATATCCATCTGTGATATCTAATAATCTGTAGCTTCTCGCAAACGGCTTCAATGCATATTCAATTCATTTGACTACCCATACAAGAAGAGATTGTTTATTCCTTTTTATTCTCTTCTTTATTCTCCTTTTTTACATATTCTACCTAATACTCTTTCCATCTTGTGTAACCATTTACCAGTTCCTTGCTGGTGTGATTCTCTACTGTTTTTACACCCCTTACTCATTGAACACCCACACCTGTGATGAAAATTCCGTGTAACCAAAATGTCATTAACCTCAAACCATCCCACAAAAAAGGATTGTCCTTAAACCACATGTGATATTTATTTTTTATTTATCCCCTCGAATCCATTCCCATAGTTTCGCAAAAAAAAAAAAAAAAAGAGCTGAAGGAAAGCAGTTGACTGTCTGTCCCAGAATTTTTGGATTTTGACGGCGTACGTTTTTGTGCAAATTTCACAGTGTTTTAAGTGGATTATAAAATTTTAATGAGCTGGCTGGCGTTACACCAATACAATTGCATATGTAGACTGCAATAGATGCTATTGTCAAAAATATTTCCCTGTTTCATATTTCGTTTGCGATAAGTGAGTGAAAGCAGGTGGTGGGAGGTGAATAGGACAAAAGAGTTATTCACATATGAGAGCTTCAACTTTAAGGACTCTGCCGGGTTTTCTTATGTTGTGCGGTATCTGCAAGGATACGTGCACATACTTCTGTTTCACTTAACACATTTGCAACTTGCTTCATTTTAGAGTGCTTCCTTTTTTCTTTTTGTGCAAAATTCTCACGAATAAAAACAAACAGTAAATAAGGACAGCCATTTTTATTTTGTATTTTTTCACGTTCAGAGGAGACTGTACCAAAGACGGGGGTGAAATTGCAACTAAAAATTGGACACTTTTGTGGCGTATGAGATTTTTGATTTATCCTCACGGTGCTTGCCATTGCTGACACATCATATAGTACACCTCCGCACACAAACACTCGCTTTAATGTTTCTGTCAAGATTATTTCTAGATTACAACAAAATATGATTGACTATAATCTTAGCATTGATAACTGCGGCTACAGAACATCACAGCTTTCAATGTTTTCAGTAGGAAGCACTAACACTCATCTCATATTCAACGGTGACGCGAACGTTTTTTATGTTGACATCGGTTATAAGATACTTCTACGCCTTAACTTACAACCAAGTAGATTGAGTGCATAGGAACGTTTCGAATTAAGTAACTATTTACTATTTATTGGCCTGGAGGAACCCGGAAGTACATGACCTCGCTGACTCAACTCCGCCATCCTTCCCTGTCCTGTGCGCTCTCCTTCCACGCTTGACCATTCGATCTGATCTCCTCAAGGTCAAACCTAACATCTCCGTCGCGGCCTATAGACACGGAGCTTTATGTTACGTGATAGTGTGGGGGTTGAGAAAGTATGTATGCCAACGTACGGCATGTATTCACTAACTCCCCAACGATGTTGCTGCACGAAAATGCTCCTCAGGAAGTCCACGAGAAAATAAAAATTAAAATGCACTGGTGGTTCATTTTTGGTTTAGGAGTTCTTTTTATTTTAATTTCACTTAGTTTTTTTGTATCAGAATTATATACACTGCTGTCAGTCCTTAATATATATAGTGATACAGCAGGATCACTTTCTCATTAAAATTGTTTATATCACTTATTTACGGATAAGTTTCCGTGGAAAAATAAACTGAAACTTTCCCGAGTTGAAAAAGAATAAAACACACACGACTGCGCTCGACGCTATTCGATCTTTTTTGCTCACTCCATGCAGTGTAAAACTCGACTCTATCTGCACCGTTTGGTAGATGGAAAACGACGTATTAAGCGGCGTAGCGTGTGTACGCTGCTGAGGTTGGATAGTGACTGGTGTGAATTAGGGTTGAAATCGTGATTTCTGCTTTTTACACATTGATCCGCCAATGGTAATCATGCTCTCTTGTGTGTTCCCCAACTCACCACACTCACTGAGGTCGAAACGTACTTGTGTATTCGTTCGACGTCGATGGGCGTAGCCAGAATGGAGAAATCAAAAGGGAAAGCACAATAACCCAGGGTTGATCTGGCTTAATGTGTGTGCGTCAGTGCCGTGTATGCGGCTGGTCTACTGACCTAGTGATGATCTCTTAGGTCATCGCACTATAGCAAGACAGAAATACGGGAGAGAGGAAAACCTAGCTATGGTTATTCACCAGCAAAAAGAGATCATTGATCCCAAGCGAATGGGTGATCTGGGAAAAGTCAATAGGACGCCGCGTCGGCTGGGGATATAATACCGTCGGGGAAACTCTGTGGAATGTTCGATAAATACCCAAGCCTATGGACAATGATGCAACCGCGTCGCTTGGTTTGACTTGGTTGTTGCTAACCAATACGAATGGAATTTCCGGTGGAAATCCCATGGTTAGCACAATCGTGTTGCCGTGTGGCGCAGATTGTAGCTAAACTCAATTATGCATTATCTGCATAGAATAATGAGTTTGGCTATGCGTCCCCTTGACATGTTTTACAGGTGGTAACTTATCAAGGAAATGGGTAGGTATTGTGGTTGGAATTGTGGGTTGTTTCTCCTATAGGATAGAGAAACCCCTACAATAGCAGTGTGGATTTCAGCAGTTTCTTGACTGCGTGCCAACTAGCGTTGCCGGAATGCAGTCTTTTGTTAGGTTCCTTCGACGTTTCGTTACTGTCTTACTCCCAGATATTTAAACTCTTCAAGTTTTTCGAATATCTTGCCTCTGACGTTTATATGTGTTCCCTGAGGGTCACCTGCTCTCGCCGTATCATGTATTTTGTTTTGTTTTCATTTATTTTTAGGCCCACCTCTTCTGCCGCTTGCTTGCACAAATGGAATTTTGAAGTGCCCTTAAATGTCAGAGCACAGTGCGAGCGGATGGAGAGAAAGTGGATAAGGAAAGGTGTCGATGTATATTGGTCTTGAATGTCTGGGCATCACAACGACCAGGAAACACATGGTCAGTCCGAACATTCCACATTCGTCTGCTTCGGCTAAAGAATGACTCTCTATGTTTATTTGTGCGCCTGAAGTCCACTTTCAACGCGAACTGATGGGCATTCACAGATTGACGGGTATCGCGGGAAAATATCTAAAGGGGCGGAACACATTCAGCAAGTTCAGTTGAGTGACGACCGTGATAATACCTATAGAAAAGAGATAGGCATGATACGTCGCGCCTATGTTCTAACGACGGAATTGATCGATTTCCGGCTGAGCCCCCAATAAGTTTCACTGCTCGCGTTTGCATCCTCTCGAGCACGTGTAGTGCAGTTTTGGATGCGCCTGACCAAATATGGCAGTTGAACTCCATTTTACTTACGCCTTGTAAATAGTGGCCAGGTTGGATGGAATAAAGTATCTTTTTCATTTCTTAAGGAACCCCATACATTTGGCTGCACTTTTCGCAGCTTCAAATATGTCGTCATTCCAATTAAGAGTCGAATTAATTCGAGTGCTGAGGATTGATAGTTCCTTGGCTTCGTCGATGCAAGTGCCGTTCACAGACAGTATGTTTACTTTAGAGTTCGTCTTTGACGACAAGACGCAGCACTAAGTTTTTAAGGCATTGAATTTTACTCGGTTAGATAAGCCCCATTGATATATCTTGTTGAGGTCTGAATCCAATGTATCAAGCATAAGTTGCTGGTTGGTAATGACGTTCGACGAGTTTAGACGGGAGTGTTCGTATGAGTATGAAAAACTCAACGTGCTATCATCGGCAAATGAGTGGATTGGGTTGTGATTAAAGGACAAGAGATCATTTATAGAGATCAGGAAGAGAGTGGGTGAGTGGACCGAACCCTGGGCAACAACAACATCAACATCATCGGCACTACAACCGGGAACCGGCCTTGGCCTTATTTAAGCAAGTCCTGAGGCATTGTTAAATTTTCCATAATGATTTGTTTTTTCCGGGCAAGGTCATTAGTCTTGCGCCAGAGGCTCCCCGACGGGGAATCGAACCCCGGTCTCCCGCGTGACAGGCGGGTATACTAACCACTATACTATCGAGGAGCCTAATCCTGGGCAACACCTGCATTAATTTGATGGGAGACAGATTTGACACCATCAAGAATTGAACGGCCAGAGAGATAGTCTCTTATCTATTGGATCAGAAAATTGTCCACTCCATAGGAATGCAATTTGGACAAAAGGCCTGGATGCCAAACTCTGTCGAAGGCTTTTGAAATACCTGTGCGACTACCTTGCTTTCGCCGAGGTAGTGGATGGAATCGGTACACTTTTCGATAAAGTACGCCTTCAGATCTCCTGTGGACTTGTTGTTACGAAAGCCATATGCTTCACAATCTCTGCCGGTATGCAGCCCACTCCGGGAGCCGTGTTGTTTTTCAATCGATTTATTGCGTCTACAACTTCGTTGGAAGATAGCTCTGGGATCTGAGGCTCGGCTGTATGTACGTCTGGTGTGTTTATTTGTGGTTGATGGGTGCGTACTTTGAGGTGGTTTTCAAAGTACTGCTTCCATCTTATCACGATATTGTTTGTTTCTGTCACCAGACAGCCGTTTGCGTCTCGGATTATTTTGGCTCTCCCTCGGTAGCCATTTCTAATTAAGTTTATGCCGCCTACATACCTCTGATGTTCTTTGCTCTGGCATTTTCTAGGATTTATTTGAACCGTCTTTTCCCATTCGCGTTTTTTTGCGTTTGAAAATTTTCATTGTCTCTTTCCGAATTGTGGCGAATCTTTCTGCGTTGACTTCATCATATCTTTGTAAGTGGATCACTCTGAAATTTTACGTTGTTCGGTCTTCGCCATGCACTACTCGTCAAACCAAGGTTTGGACTTAATTGTTTTCTTAAATCCTAATACCCTTTGGTCTGTTTGTTTGATTGTGTCTGTGATCGATGTCCATTTAGTGTCCACACTATTGGCTTCCTCTTCCTCACTACTCTCAGTCTCTATGATGCTAAATCTATTCGTTAGTTCGTCTTGATATTCAGCCCTTTTGCACCGGTCTTTTAGTGTATCAATCTCGAAATTTTGCTCGTCTCCCGTGACTGCCCATATGGGTTTGCTGCGAGCCGACTCCTAATTTTGCCCATCACTAGAAGATGATCGGAGTCGCAATCTGATCCTCTATATGATTTTACGTGAAGGATATTCGAGTGGTGTATTTTGTCTATGAGGAAGTGGTCTATTTGGTTACGCGTTACGCCGTCGGGTGATATCCATATGGCTTTATGGATTTGCTTGTGCTTGAACAGCGTGCTTTTCACTACCATATCTTTTGACGCTGCAAACGTGATAATTCGAATTCCATTATCATTTGAAACGTCGTGTAGACTTTCTTTACCTATAGTTGGTTGGAAGATATCTTCCTTTCCAATTTTCGCATTGAGGTCCCCGAGGAGGGTTTTAACATCGAATGATGAGATCCCATCGAATACTTCCTCTAGGGTCTCGTAGAATGTGTCCTTCGTTTCTTCGTCCGTAGATTCTTTTGGGGCGTGTACGTTTATAAATACACAATTGTACCATGGTCCCTGTATTTTTAGCACCGACATTCGATCATTAATAAATTGCACATCTTTTACACGGGGCGTAATCTTCTTGCTTATTATGAACCCGGTTCCGAGGTTGTGCGTATCGGTACCTCAACACGCCAGTGTAAGCCCGTTGGTTTCGATTACTTGATATGGGAGTCGGACTACCTGAAGCGCGACGATGTCCATTTTATATTGTTTCGCGTTTTCTATGACTGCCCGTATTGCGCCTAGTTTATATAATGCATTTTTGTTCCCAGCAGTTTTGGAATTTCAAATAGTCCACCTTTAGCGGATTTGTATGTTGTAGTCGAATGTTTGATAATGCAGTGTTCCGCCGAACACTGTTAACATGGAGGAAAATACACAAGCGGAGCAAAAGACGGTGGCAAAGGGGGCGACGAACTACCTTTAGGTGAACCAGGTCTGTTTATTTTACATAAATGAAACATGAACTAATTTTAGTGCACACTTTTGTTTATTAACATTTTTTTTTTAGTTCCGAGTTTACATCGAGTTACGATTCGTATTAAGTACTCCTGACGCTTTTACTGTAGTTTCACTGACGAATTTTGGACACACGTTAACTCGTCTTTTCTTAATTTTAACTTTAAGTCGCGGTTACTTATCTAGCGTATCTGTCTCGCGGTTCGATCCCCTCAGTGGGGTTCGCTGTCCTGCTGCTCGATAAAGAATCTTCCCGCGTGGGCGCTCCAACCAAATTGTCGTCTCGTTGACGATCTAACTTATACTGTCCTGCAAATACCCACAAGTATCTTGATCCAGATCGTATCTGCATCTTCCCCAGAGACAATTTCCCATTCTGTCCATTAACAGAGTCGTGAATGTCTCTGTTATCAGCATGTTAACACATCCCCCGGGATATTTTGTAGTTTCCTGAAAGGGGAAAGTCATTCTTTGCATACATCATTATTATCGCTAGCATTTCGTCTCCACGGCCTTCTGTTTTCACAGAACATCTGGCGCCCAGGCCGGAGATATTTGATGGTTGTTTGGACGTACTGTCCGTGGGTCTTGTTTGACTTTTGTCAATACACCCGAAATCCATTAGATATTTTTAATGGTGTGAAATTCAGAAGGGACTGTGGGATCGGAATAGATCCTTGGTAGGTTTTTAACCTCATAAATTTTCGGAATTATCTCGTTGAGATAATTACGGTTGCCTGCAATTTGGTAGCGGATAGGCGATATGCTTTATTGTAGGTTGCCGTTTCTTTTGTTTGCCGATGGATTTGATGGTCTTTGTGGCAGACGACCCGAGTTATAGTTTTAGGGTTCTATCTGAAAACCGATTATCTTCCCTTACACACACAAACACAAAACCAGCAAAAGAAAAGAAAACACCAAGTCATTTGTTTCACTACCGTTATTATCTATTTATTTACATATAGGTTTTCTTTTTATACGTTCCCCTTTTATTTTTGTCTTTACTTGTTTTCAGTATTCTCCACTTTATTTTTGTTTTTGCTATACACTATAAAGTACACTATGTTATATTAATCTTGTCTTGATTGGTTTATTTTACACTATATTATTTATAACATTTTAGCATACACCTTATACATCTCTGTTGTTATCTTATTTTATATAACTGTCTTTTATTACACATTTATCAATACCATTCTTTTTTTTTTTAGGGATATTCTCCGACGTGGCTTAGTTATTTCTGTTCTTGTCACTTTAATTTCCTTTTTCTCTTTTTTTTTTATTTTTTTTTTATTTTTTACAACTGCATAAATTTATCTTTTTGTCAAACGATATATCTTATTCTACAGTTCAGCGGAGGGGATAAACTATTATTACAAAAGTTTGATTTTCAAATTTACCGACTCTCTACTATAGTCACCATTGATCTACAATTTTAACTATCCGCTTCTCAAGAAAAAACCGACTCTCCCAGTCACAGATACTCGATCCTCCACTCACTACTTGACTTATAGATTCACCACCGACTTCCAATTATTGACTTATAGATTGACCACCGATTTCCAATTATTGACTTATAGATTGACCACCAACTTCCAATTATCGACATATAGATTAACCACTGACCTCCAATTATCGACTTATAGATTCACCACTGACTTCCAATTATCGACTTATAGAATCACCACTGACTTCCAATTATCGACTGCCGTCATTACCTTATCCATTGCCCCAAAAAACCTCCTACTTCGTCATCATCTTCCGGGGTTAACGTTTTCAGTTTACCTCCGGGGTTAACACCACTCGATTTACAATCAGCACTTTGTATTTTAATTGTCCCTATTACCGATCATCGGCTTTAGTTTACAAACGCCTAATACTGATGAGCTGGTCAATACTTTTCCATCGATTCAGACTCGAGTTGAACTTTTGCGTTCATGAATTGACCCAGTTAATTGCACTTATGCCGATTGTGCTGGAACATGCAGTTTGGATGTTTCCGTATTTTAATTGTTCCAGCTTGAGCAATCGTTAATTGGTTTGATAAATGCAATTAATCGTTTTTCTTTGACCGATGCATCCGTTGGTCGGCTAATTTGCTGACGATAGCAATTCCTTGTAACATCGTGTAGAGGTTCAGGATTTCCGATTGTGCAGTGCTGGAGTGCGGCGCATTTCAGTGTTTGGGGATAGGATGAATGAATGTTCTCCTTTTTTTCAGGTATGCCATATTCGAATTGTTGAGCTTGACATTGAAAGCTTTGGGACGTTCACTTCCTTGCTTTTTCGTGCCGGGCTCAACGCTGGCCAAATGTTTCAAGGCCCTAGCGGACTTAGTGGCACGCGTCGGGGCGCGTGTAACGTTTTCAGGGTAGGCATGTTCCTTGAAGGGTAGGAACCTCACCTGGGTGGAATTGTGCGTTCGTAGAACGCTACACACCATATCAGAGCCCCTCTTTGATATGGTCAGGTCTGCTTACTGCTCAGATTCGATCCGGGGTCAGAGAGGCGCCGTTATCATACAGCCGGTATATCCCTGACTGCAAACCATCCAATGGGCACGGTGACGCGTATCACCCTGGATTAAGCGGGGTCGATCCTTGTGTGTTACTCCTCGCTAGCATGTCTGACGTGAGTGTCCCTTCTGGAAGCATATGCTTCCATCAGCATAGCCGGAGTGATTTATTGTGGCTTAAGCCCCGGCACCACGTCGAGGTTTCTACCAAGCGGGGGTTCGAATTAACAAAGCAAAGTAAATTTCTTTTTAACAATGCTATGATTTTCGTTTCAGTTTGTTTTTATTTTCCCTAGTATTATACTTGTCGGCATTATTTTACTTTTTTTTACTTTTTTTTTTTTATTGGCCTTTAGGAACCCGGAAGTGCATGACCTCACCAACTCGACTCCGCCATCGTTCCCTCTCCTGTGCGCTCTCCTTCCACGCTTGACCATTCGATCCGACATCCTCTAGGTCAAAGCTAACATTGTCCCCCCATCTCCGCCGCGGGCGTCCGGCCGGTCTCTTTCCCGTTGGTTTACCGTCAAGAATTCTATGCACGGTCCTATCGTTCCCCATTCGCGCCACGTGTCCGGCCCATCTTAACCTTCGAGACTTGATTACTCTCACTATTGTAGGTTTGCGGTATAGCTCTACCAATTCGTGGTTGTGGAGTTTCCTTTATTGTCCTGCCTCCTCGTCATATATCCCTTAAAACTTTTTTCTCGAATATGCGGAATTTGTTTTCTTCCCGTTTTGTGAGAGCCCATGTTTCGCATCCGTATAGAACAAACGGCATGATTATGGTTCTATAGACACGGAGCTTTATATGACGTGATAGCAGTTTGGATTTCGAAGAGAGAAAAACGGTATAAATACGTCGCACGCAGATCGGGAAATGAGTTATAAGTTATAAGTGAGGAAGTGAAGCAAGCGATAAGTAAGAAGTAAAAGACGCGATAAGTAAAGAAATTGTTAAGTGTACGGTAAAAGTAACGGTTGTTATTAGCGGACTAATAAAGTGTTATATTAATTCAAAATCGATTTAACGGCTCTTATTTATTTAAAATAATTAATCCAGCGAACCCTAAGCTCGCTACAATTGGTGTCAGAAGTGGGATTAATTATTGTTTAAGTGAATATGTGTGTGAAAGTGTGTTGTGACGATGTCAGATCGACATTTGGAGGATCTTCGCGTTCCTGAGTTGAAGAAGGAACTTGAGGACCGGAATCTGGATAGCAGAGGACAGAAGCAAATTCTTCGACAGCGTCTGCAAGCAACAATGGAGACAGAGGGTATTGATGTCGACACATATGTTTTTACGATTGGTCCAGACTGTCCGGCTGGAGAAGAAACAGCGAGTCAAGATGGTTGCAATGTAACGGAGAAGAGTTCGCCACTGTTAGGCATTTCGGAGATGTTCCGGATGATGATGACAAAATTCGACGCACAAGCTGCAGATGTTAAGCCAAAGTTGGATGCCCAAAATTCAAAACTCGACGCGCAAGCTGCAGATATTAATGCAAAGTTGGATGCCCAAAATTCGAAATTCGACGCACAAGCTGCAGATCTGAATGCGAAATTGGATGTCCAAACGCAGTGGATGAAATGTAATTTTCAACACTTTAAGGAAGAAATTCGAAACGAAGTAGAAAATCTGGATCTAAAAGTCACCGATGAAATAACGCGAATCGAAAAGAGACTTGAGTGTGTTGAGAGAAATAAGACATCGCCTAGCAATCCACATGACTACAAAGATACGAGAATACAACCGCCAACCTTCGATGGAACGGGACCCTTCTCCGTATTTATACGTCAGTTTGATGCCGCGGCCAATTATAATAAGTGGTCGGATGAGCAAAAGTCAACATCACTAATCGTGGCACTCCGTGAGGCGGCTGCAGAATTATTACAAACCATACCAGCAGAGAAGCAAACAGATTTCCAAGCGATAAGAGACGGCATTGAAGCTAGGTATGGAGACAACCACATGCAGCAGGTCTACCGCATGCAACTGCGGAGCAGAACGCAGAAACCGGGAGAAAATCTTCAACAGTTGCAGGCAGACATTGAGCGATTGGCAAACTTGTCTTATACAAATATGACTAAAGAATTTCTGAACGAGGTAGCAATGGATGCATTTATAAATGCACTCCAAGATCGGGACTTGCAGCAGGCCGTTCGTTTGGCAGGAAAGAAGACGACTAATGAAATACTGGCGTTCGCATTGGTATATGAATCTGCTAAACTGGCTACCAGGAGTACATATAGATTTCGAGAAACGTACGTCCAAGAATGTTCCTGCCAAAGAATCGGGCATGTACAACGGAGAACCCCGAGAACTGACATGAAGTGTTGGACATGCGGCGAAGTCGGCCACATCTCTGTTGACTGTAGGAAAGTGTCGACGAACGAATGAAACATCAAGTGAGAATTGTTGTTCATGCGCTAATTATAAGAGGAGACTATCAATGAACCAACCTGAGGTCAATAGCTCGGGAAACTTGTAAGGGCAGGCTTTACGGGGCGAAAGTCGCCTGGTGGAATTTGCAGCCCCAGCATCGTAACTGTATCACAACCGCAACTGGATAACCAAAGTTTGGTTATAACTACGATTGTTAATGCAAGGATGACAACAGTGACAATCGACATACAACGAGATCCATAATTCGGCCGGATGTCGTGGGCCAAATTGCCCTTAATAAAAATAGAAGATACTCTTTGAGGACTGCCACAGGAGAATGTTCGACAGTCTACGGAGAAGTCGAGAGCATAATAGTGCTGGGCAATATTTCCATCTCCCACCAATTTTTGGTTGCCGATATTACGGACGAATGCATTCTTGGAATAGATTTCATGAAGGAGCACCAAGTTGTTCTAGATATCGGGCAAAGAACACTGCGAATTGGTAACTTGGAGGTTGCTATTACACTGCAGGACGAACAACTGCGAATGCTGAAATGTTATGTGCGTGAGGAGGATGAGATCCCAGCTCGTTCAGACTCGGTAATTTGGACCAGTCTCGAGAGTGATCCCGGTGACAATCGATTTTACATCACCGAGGGTGTACAAAATCAGCGTAAGGGGAACATCCTGGTTGGGAAAGCCCTTATCGATGCGAAGAAGCACGTCGTACCCATCAGAGTACTAAATGCGTCCAAGAAGCCGATCGCAATAAGAAAAGGAGAGGTAATCGCAGAATGTGCACCCGTGTCAATGATAAGCTCAATTCAGACAAGGGGAGAGGACCATTCAATTCAACAGCCCTCTGGTGCATCCTCTGTGGTTAATAGGTTGATGTCCCAGAAAATCGGATTAACAGATAGAGAAAAGGCGAGCGTTAAATCACTGATGAATGATTTTTCTGATATTTTTGTGACAGGAAATGATAAATTCGGACGCACCGGTATAGTTAAACATCGTATTGACACGGGTGAGTCAAGACCTATAAGGCAAGCACCTCGTCGACTACCGTTGGCCAAAGAAGAGAAATCATCGAGCCAATGGGCTTCGCCGGTAGTGCTCGTCAAGAAGAAGGATGGGAGAACTAGATTTTGTGTCGACTACCGCCGGTTAAACGACGTTACGAAGAAAGATAGTTACCCACTTCCTCGAATCGACGACACACTAGATGCCCTTTCTGGAGCTCAGTGGTTTTCAACATTGGACCTAAAAAGCGGTTACTGGCAAGTGGAAGTGAAGGAGGAGGACAAGGAGAAGACAACGTTTACTACCGGAAACGGGCTTTATCAATTCAACGTGATGCCTTTTGGATTATGTAATGTTCCAGAAACGTTTGTACGATTAATGGAAAGTGTTCTACGGGGACTTACATAGAAGACGTGTCTTGTGTACTTGGACAATATCATCGTTGTTGGAAGGAATTTACCAGAACACATTAATAATCTGCGTTCCGTCTTCGAACGACTAAGACAGGCCAACTTAAAGCTCAATTCGAAGAAATGTGAACTCTTCCAAAGGAGAGTAAAATTCCTGGGACACATCGTTTCATCTGCAGGAGTCCAAACGGATCCTGATAAGATAGCAGCTGTCCAAGAGTGGCCTATTCCAGAAGATAGCGCAACAGTTAAGAAGCTTTATGGGACTAGCCACATATTACCGACGGTTTGTTAAAGGTTTCGCCAACGTGGCTAAAACCCTACACGAACTAACGGGTAAAGACAAGATATTCAATTGGACAGAAAAGTGTCAGGCAGCATTCAACACATTGAAGGCCGAGTTATGTAAGACTCCAACATTGGCATTCCCAAGTTCGGATCGCCCATTTATATTGGATACTGATGGAAGCAACACAGGAATCGGAGCAGTGTTGTCACAGGAAGTCGATGGTAAAGAGAGAGTTGTCGCATATTATAGTCGAGTTCTATCTAAGCCAGAGAGAAACTACTGCGCAACAAGGAAGGAACTGCTGGCTGTCGTAGAAGCCGTTAAGAATTTCCATAAGTACCTCTACGGACGTCGATTCCACCTTCGGACGGATCATGCCGCCCTGCAATGGTTGTTAAATTTTAAGAATCCGGAAGGACAAATAGCTCGATGGATCGAACGACTTCAAACGTACGATTTTCAAATTTCCCACCGTCAAGGGAAGGTGCATAATAACGCTGATGCTCTATCAAGAAGACCATGTAAGCCAGATTGTAAACATTGTCATAGAGCGGAAGAGAAAGAAGAGGCGTACGACCTACGAAATGTACAGGTAGAAGTACTAGACGGGTGGACGAGTGATGCTATACGCGCAGCTCAACTTCAGGATGAAAATATGTCGCTAATCCTGGAACACAAAGAAAGAACGAGCGGCCAACTTGGAACAATATTTCCGACAAGAGCGGAACATTTAAGGCATATTGGGCACAATGAAATTCCTTGCTGGTGGAAGATGGAATTCTTAAGCGTAAATGGGAAGCCGCGGACGGAAAATCCCATCGAATGCAGATTCTAGTCCCACCATCAAAAGTGAAAGATGTACTAACAGAAATGGACTACGGGGCCTCCGGTGGACATCTGGGAGTTAATAAGACACTTTCAAAATTACGATCGCGATTCTATTGGCTTCACATGAGAGATGACGTCGAGTCTTGGTGTAGGAAGTGCACAACTTGCACTGCGACCAAAGCACCAACAGCAAAACCAAGAAGCGCTATGAAGCAACACAACGTTGGTGCCCCTTTCGAGCGAATTGCGATTGATATCTCAGGACCATTTCCAAAAACTAACGACAACAACAAATACATGTTGGTCAGCATGGATTACTTCAGCAAGTGGGTGGAAGTCCTTCCAATTCCAAACCAAGAAGCAACAACCATCATTGAGCAGCTTATCAATAATTGGATCAGCAGATATGGAGTTCCCTGTGAGCTGCATTCCGATCAAGGCCGGAACTTCGAATCACAGATATTTCAAGGCATCTGTGCGGCACTGGGCGTAAGGAAAACCAGGACCACGCCCTTACATCCGCAGTCAGACGGAATGGTCGAAAGGTTCAACCGAACAATGAAAGAGCATTTATCGAAGGTCGTTAGTGATAACCAACGAGATTGGGACAAATATGTACAAACCTTTCTCATGAGCTATAGATCGGCTAATCACGATACGACGGGCCATTCTCCAGCAAGAATTATATTTGGACGAGAGATACGATTACCAGCCGATCTGCGATTCGGAATACCTCCAGGCGCCATAGATAAGACCGAAGACTACGTAGCCGAATGGAGAAATCGCCTTGATGAGATTCATCATTTAGTTCGAAAGCAAATCAAGATATCCAGTGACAGGATGAAAACAAGGTACGACGTTCGAGCCAACGCATCCGGATTTAATAAAGGCGATAACGTGTGGCTTTATAACCCTCATCGGCAAAAAGGAAGGTCTCTGAACTTGCAGCAACATTGGGAAGGACCGTATAAGATTCTTACAAGAATTAACGACGTTGTCTATAGGATTCAGCGAAGACCGAACGCCAAGATGAAAGTGGTACATCGCGACCGACTGGCGACATTTGTTAACCCAGAAGACCAGTGAACTTAGTTCGGGACGAACTAATCTAGGCGGAGGGTAGTGTGACGCATATGACAATTAGTACTAGAATATTCTAGAAAGTCCGAAACAAAGTACTAGAATATTTTAATAAATACTGGAAAACTGGAGACTAGGAGCAATAGAATAGTCGAGACTATGGAACGGACGGAAGCGATACACCAAATCATAATGGAGAAAAACGGTATAAATACGTCGCACGCAGATCAGGAAATGAGTTATAAGTTATAAGTGAGAAAGTGAAGCAAGTGATAAGTAAGAAGTAAAAGACGCGATAAGTACGAAAGCGATAAGTAAAGAAATTGTTAAGTGTACGGTAAAAGTAACGGTTGTTATTAGCGGACTAATAAAGTGTTATATTAATTCAAAATCGATTTAACGGCTCTTATTTATTTAAAATAATTAATCCAGCGAACCCTAAGCTCGCTACAATACGATAAAAGTTTATAGGTGGTGGCATTTAACTATGGAAGCAGTTACTCATTTATCCGGACAGGCTGAATTCGGAAATGTTGGTATTAGGGATTACCCGGAAATTGAAATTAAAATGTCGTTTTCTTAATATATCGATAAATTGACACGCAGAACTGCAATGGATGTTGAAACTGGTCGACGTGAAACTCTGGTTTCATTGCAACGGCTCCGAACAAATAATCGGATAACTTCGGATATATAGTGAGGCTCGCAATGGATCTGCGAACACGGCCAATTCATTTGTGTTTCCAAATCCATAATCTGTTCACAACCACACCACAAACACATTGTGGCAAATATATGGCTGCCAAAGCTCGTAACCAGATGAATTACTTTTATGCATATTTCGACGGTGTTATCAAGTCCAGGACTAAAATTTGTCATAAGGTCAAAAAATTGTATTTTCAAAGCTTATTTGGTGTTGTTGTTGTGTCGCATTACGGAATGTGAAATACTTGAGGTTGTATTATCATACAGGAATTACGGGGCATATTTGAGCAACGCCATCATTCTCTAAAGGTGGATTACAGACTTCGTTAATAATGAATATCCAAGACTGAAGTTTGATTGTAGCGATCTGCATGCCCAGTGTGGCATAAATAGACGTTGGGATAACAGTTATTGTGTTTTGTGGAGATTAAGTGAGTCCTCGGAGCAGTTAGCAGCCTACCTTTAATTAAATGCTGCTATAAAGTAATATTTAATACATGCGATCACGACTCCAGGTTGAATTTTTCTGTTAACAATCTGAATTGCAGATTTAATGTCTCGCATCTAAAATTAAATAATATTATGTGCAGAGTTAGTATGCCCTCAGATACTGAAGTTCGTATTATGCGAGTACCTGAGACATCCGTTGAAATTTCAAAACATGTACATGGAACAAGATTAGGAGATGCTGACTACTTCCATGCACAGCTGACTTACACATAGTGGTAATCGGCTCATCAACAGCCAAATTTTGAAAATCGGGAAGTTTGATACGCACATTTTTTCACTGTTTGATTTTTCTAGCCCAGATTTCAATCTATTATTTGTTCATTTTAACAAATCAATCACCCTGCTTGCATCCCCAAAGATTATGTAGACTGGTACCGATGGCAACACTTCTCCCGTGGGTATTTTAAAACGCATGTGTTTGGCGTTATATTTTTTTCTCTCCAATGCTTTCACGTGCTTACCAATACAAGCGCCGTGTAAAGCCCATCTTTGAGCATCTCGAGAGCTAGAATAATGATGAGTCGTCTGTTCAGGCCTCTCAGGATCGAAATTATTATGTTTCCGATGTCTGGGATGATAATCTGATACTGATATCAGTATAGTGTTCAGCAGTGTAGATTGGTTCCATAGAGTTAATGTTGCACCTGATATGCATTAAGGCGGTTGCATCTGGGACCAACATTGTTTGGAATCCTGGTTGTCGCAGACAGTGACCCGGCTTAATCTGTGGGAAGACAAAACTGATGGCTAGGTTTGGAATTTACAGTCATGGTAGTGGTGGGCAATTGTATTGCATGTGTATCCTGTATAGGGAGTGCATGTGACAATGATAGGGTGGTTATGGGGTTGGTGGTTCCTGCTTGTATACCCGTATCGGTGTTGCATGTCGTTAGTCGACGCTTGATTTCTTAATCCTTTTTTATGCTTTTCACAAATAATTTTTGCACATTTTTCGTTTTCTCTTCCTTGGGGCTGTTTGTGTGTTTGCTTGTTGTGTGCTGGGTACTTATGGTTCTGGGAGTGAATACGCCAGACTAAGTACACTGCCGTGCATTTTAAACAAGGAGCAAGCAGAGGAGTAGCATGAGAAGCGAGCGCTTTTAACTGTGCATAACCGGTGCGCAATCAAGTTGTCTCCAAGTTTTGATTTATGTCAGTTATATCGCAAGTATTTGATGAAATAGGGTGTACGCGGAATACTATCATAGGTGTTAGTTTCTAAACTTTACAGGAAAAGTAATTATATCCTTGGCTAAGGTTAGGCATTAAAGTTTAAATAGAAAGACGAAGAATCGTAAATTTTGCGCGGGAAAAATGTTGTCGGTGAAAGTTAATGAAAGCGCGCGAGTAAAGAATATGATAGTATTCATCAAATAATCCGCACAGTCTTGATTGTATGTAGCATAAATTAAAGTGGTTATAAATCACATGAAATAACGTTATCAGTGGACGTAATCTCCGTAGCATATGAAATATACGTCAATGTATAAACTGGTTGGACTCATAAATTGTTTGTATTTTGTGCGCGCGTTAGTGTAAAAAAAATTATCGAAAATTATTCGAGGGAAGAAGTTGTTAACGGGTGTACAGCTTCAGGATGCATTTGATTTGGATATATTATTCAAATACATAGTTACTGTAACTGAGGTCGGATGTTTTGGTTTTAATTCGTCATTCCTGAATATTAATGTATTTCATTGTATACAAACGACTTTCGGATTAATAGAAGACATAATAATCTATTAGCTATTAAATACTATGAGATTTTGCACGATCGATACTCCAGTGCTAAAAATGTGTTGTGTCGCTGTGTCGGAAACGTGGTATTAAATCTACCAATATTTCCATACCCTGGCTTACGCTTTGACAATTTATTCTTTTTTTAGCTGGATGGTCGTGGTGACAATGATCCTCCGACAATGACTTCGACTTTTGATGATAGGTTGTTTCTTTTGTAACGAGTCTGGATTATTTTCCCTGACTTTATTTTTAGAGATCTGCTAGAAGGTTTACCCCAGAATCTTTATTTCTTATATTTTACTTAGTTGAGGAAACTGGATTGTTTTAAGAGGCTTCGCCTGTAGTGTGGAACTGGGATGATATTATGTGGACAAAATTGTACACACATGTATAAAGGCTCGCATTACAAATACATTATACGTTTACAATTTTAATCGTATAAGTCTGGATTTCCTAAAGATAGCTTTTGTTGAATATTGAGGTTGTGTTTTGTAAGACTGAGTTTTGTGACACGAAAGTTGAGATCAAGATTCAGAACTGCCATTTGCTCTAGACTATTTCTCTTCTCACTATAACGTCTACCCTTTCATACCTATCCTACTATATCTCTTCGTACGTAAAATAGTTTCGGTAAAGCCCTTAGAGGTATTAGAAAAGTAGAACAAATTCTATGAAGTTGAAGCACTCCTCACAGGTGCGAACTCGCTTGTATATGGTGTCTCTCTCGATCACTCTATTCTCATTTTTATAAACGATGTCTTCCTCACTGTGCGCAACCCAATTCAGTCATCTGTTGATGAGCATACATTGATTTTATCGTACGCATTTAAGTATATGCGATCAACTTCTCCGAACTTATTATTAAGTAGTAGTTATTGTTCAACCTTTTCAATTCTGGGATTTGAAAGTGCCTATCATTTATCTAGTTAGTTAGTGCCAAATTATTTTCTATAGTACTATCGCGGTCGTTGTTACTTAAGCTTGGTGAACAAATTCCAGCTCTCCAAATATTTGAACACGATACCTGTCAATTAGACTGTGCGCCTCAGTTCACATGAAAAACTAATTTCATATCAATGGGTATACCGAGGTACGCAGAGAATCGTACTGTTGTTCACCCGAACGCATTCTAATATCTAGGCATCCAAAGCTATAATATCGATATTTTCTTTCCTTATCCTCGTCCTCTTTTTCATCTCTTACAATCAAGGCTAAAGACGCGTAAAACGGGATCTTGACTTTTTACGCACCTTTTGTGTAAAAATAAAATTTATCGTTACCGGTCATTTTTCATATGTCCTTATACATATTCATAACGACTTTATTGCTTAATCGTGAAATGAAAGCACACACACGTAGAACCCATGAACGATCAATGTTCATAAGCTGTACAAAAATGAGGCGGATAGCAGATAGCTCTCTAAACATTTTTTTTTAGTTTTACTACACTTTCTCAAAAACATTTTTTCCTTTATTACTATAATAATGTTCTTCTTCTAACTGACGTTCTTACGATAATAACGTTCTAAGTAGAAATTGCATTAATCGTAAAACGTTCTCTAACGACTGAAAAAATGATAATAAGGAAAGAATAAGAATTTAAGAAAAAAACACCTTATACTAAATTCAACTACAAAAGTTTTAGGACTTTCGACTTAATTTAATCGTAAAACAGCTTCTGTAACTATGAGCTGTTATTAATGAAAATTCAAGCACCGTCTTCCTAATATTTCGTATTTTACTATTTTGAAAGTTGTATTTAGAAATATTCTTAGTGAGTACTGCTTATACGAAGGTTAGTCCACAGATTAGAATCATTGTAAATATACTTTTATATTCATTTGTCCCAGAACATTAGAATCTTCGCCCCTACTGAGAAAATGTATTACTATAAAAAAGGAGGTAAAATGCTTTGATCATAGTGTTTGCTTGGTATTCGCAAGTACTGTTTGGCGCTCCATATTGGTTTGAATTGATTACATTTCAGTAATCGGCGATGGGTCAGTTGTTTGAACTTACTTTCCTATAGTATCAAATCACCTGATTTCTGTTTCACAAATTTATAATAGATTTTTTATTTCAAATCTGCATAGCGGTGTTAATATTGTATTTTATATTATTAGAAATGATATATGGCTTTCCTATTTTCTCTGTTCTCTCTGTTCAATCTTTTTGACCGCAAAGTTATTCTACGTACATTACTGGCATCGTTATTCATGCTCAAATCTTCGTTCCAAAAAACCAATCCCATTCAACGCTGGGACATCGATATGTTCGTATTATCTTCAATTGAGATATGTGAAATTTATAAAATGGCATGTAGTATATTGTAGCGAGCTTAGGGTTCGCTGGATTAATTATGTTAAAATAAATAAGAGCCGTTAAATCAATTCTGAATTAATGTGACATTTTATTAGTCCGTAATAACAATCGTTACTTTTTACCGTACACTTAACGTTTTCTTTATTATCGCTTCCGTAATTATCGCGTATTTTACTGCTTACTTCTCGCTCGAGACTTATCGCTTGTTTCACGTTCTACTTCTTACTCATCACTTATCGCTTGCTTGACCTTCTACTTCTTACTCCTCATTATGCTCTGTGTGTGACGTATTTATACTGTTTCAGCGTTTCGTTTCCGTCCGTTCCATTGCCTTGAATGTTCTACTGTTCCTAGTCTCCAGTTTTCCATTACTTTATAGAATATTCTAGTACTCTGCTTCGGACTCTCTAGAATATTCTAGTACTGATTGTCATATGCGTCACAATATTAAATTTTGAGCATAACTATCGGACAATTCCCAATGTAACTTTATGGAAACTTTACATTTGAAGCCAAGTTTTAACTTGCTGCCATCTCATTGTCCACTGTCAGTCGGGTTCTTACCTATTAATCCACAGAATAACTCATATTGCATACCTGGGGTGGGTGTACCCGCGCGAGTAACCGGGTAATTTTTCTTTATCGTCTGGTGGACCCTCAGAACACTTATAGTGACGACCTTTTAACAAATACTGGACGCGGGAAGGCTTTCATTAATTGATTAAAAGAGAGATATTTTGTCGCTAATTGAAAAACCCAATCAAAACACGAAAAAACCCAACCATATATATTTAAGATATTATTTCTTGTGAAAAGCCACAGCCTGTCGTGGTGGATGCCTAAGTGATTATATTCAAAAATTGAGAGGAAAGTGTCTTGTAAATTTCTCTTACGTGGAAATAATTATTGAAATGATGTTTTCCCCAAAAATATGACACAGAATTGGCAAATTTTCTCACTTATTTCGATATTTTATGATATATACCATATTAGACTTTGCGTCAATGTCTTCAAGCTTCTCTAGAGAAAATAAAACCTAATAATAAGCCATTTATCGAAACTGTACCAAAATATCCTTTTTCACTTTATCTTTGAAGATGGTCAGGCTTCTGATTCTTCGTTCTCAGGGGAGTGGAACTTTATATCATCATCATCATCGGCACTACAACCGGGATCCGGTATTGGCCTTATTTAACAAATATCTCCACCGGTCCCGATTTCGAGCCGATGTCATCCAGTTTGGCACCCCCAGGCTCTGGGCGTCCTGGTCTACGCCATCCCTCCATCGCAGATAAGGTCTGCCGCGTTGTCTCCTTCCATACATCCTGCCACAAAGGACTTTCCGGGCAGGCTCCTCTTCGCTCATTCGAGCTAGGTGTCCCGCCCACCGAAGTCTACTTGCTTGATTTTTCTTACAATATGAGCTTCAAAGTAGATTGCGTACAACTCATGGTTGTAGCGTCTCCGGAATCGTCCTCCCTCACATACGGGGCCAACAATTCTCCTTAAGACCTTTCTCTCGAACGCGGCCAAGAGTTCAGAGTGCCTTTTATTAAGCACCCAGGTCTCGGATCCATACATGAGTACTGGTAACACCATGGTCTTGTACAGTAGTAGCTTGGATGTTCTGGATAAATTTCGGGATTTAAAGAGCCTTGATAGCCCATAGTAAGTTTTGTTGGATTTAATCAGCCGTTTGTGTATTTCTTCTTCCATATTGTTATCCACTGATACTATTGACCCAAGGTAGTTAAAGGATTGCACTACTTCAAATTCGTGCTCCACTACCCTGATAGTTTGACCAACGCTAGGTCTTCTCTTCGCAGATGTCACCACCATGTACTTAGTTTTTCCCTCATTAATGTGTAGTCCCAGTTTTTGTGCCGCCTGCTCGATCTGGGTGAAGGATTCCTGTAATGCCGAATCGGATCTACCGATGATGTCGATGTCATCATATGCAAGTATCTGGCTGGACTTGGTGACAATAGTCCCTCTGGTTGTAACGCCAGAGTCACGGATTGCTTTCTCCAACGCCAGGTTGAAGAGGAGGCAGGCCAGACCGTCCCCTTGTCGAAGTCCGTTATAGATGTTTATTGGTTTGGACAGTAATCCCGCTACTTTTACTTGACTAGTTACGTTGGTCATGGTCAACCTACAAAGTCGTATCAATTTGTTTGGAATGCCGATTTCTCTCATGGCATTATATAGTTCTACCCTTGCTATGCTGTCGTAGGCGGCCTTAAAGTCTATAAACAGATGATACAATTGAATCTTAAATTCCTGATAACTTTCCACCGCCTGCCTAAGGGTGAATATCTGATCAATTGCTGATTTGCCTGGGATGAAGCCACATTGATATTGACCAATGCGTATGGGGCTATCCGGTCTTGTAGGATAGTGGAGAGTATCTTGTAGGCGGTACTCAGCAATGTTATACCCCTATAGTTGCTGCACAGTGTGATATCTCCTTTCTTATGTATGGGGCAAATTATACCGCGACGCCAATTTCTGGAATCTCCTCTTGCTCCCATACGTGCACCATGATCTCATGAATTGCGTGATGTAACGTTGTCCTTCCTTGTTTGATCAGCTCAGCTGGTATGCCATCAGCTCCGGGGCTTTATTTGATTTTAGCTGTCTAATGGCTTTTAATGTTTCCTCAATGCCTGGTGGCGGCAGCATTTGGTCTTGATTTTGCATTGGTGGAGCCTCCAATTCTTCTGTGAGCTGACCATTTAGCAATTCATTGAAGTGCACTTCCCATCGCTCCAGAATGCCTTCAGGATCGGTGATCAGATTACCCTCTTTATCCTTGTAGTAAGTGCAGCGTGGTGTGTACTGCGTCATACTGCAGATTATTTGGTAGAACTTCCGCGCCTGGTGCGGACCTCGCTCTCTACTTTTCTCTACTTCACAGAAAAGGTTTTTTTTCCCAGGCACTTTTCTTTTGTCTGTGAAGTTTTTTTTCAGATCTTCTGAGCTCTTTGTATTTCTCCTCGCGTACCCGCGTCCTATGAGATTGCTGCATTGCCCGGTATGCAGCATTCTTACGTTCAGTCGCTAGTTTGCACTCATCATCAAACCAGTCATTCCGATCTCTACGACTACTGCTTAAGATGGAGTTGGCAGTACTAGTGACAGTATTCTTAAGGCGTGTCTATTTCTCTTCTACGCCCGGCATTCTAGCCCCAGGACTTACTCTCCCTTCGTCGAGCTCTTCGAGGGCGAATCTTAACGCATGGCCAAGGGTGTCGCTGGTATTCTCATTGCGTAAGGCAGCCGTGTTGATTCGAACCTGATCTGCGGATACAATACATCTCCGTAAGGCAATCCGGGCTCGGAAAACTGTATCAACAAGATAGTGATCCGAGTCGACGTTGGCACCTCGGTACGTTCGTACCGTCATCAGGCTCGAGGAGTGGCGGCGATCTATCAGCACGTGGTCAATTTGGTTACGAGTGGCTCCATCAGGTGATACCGAGGTGGGTTTGTGGATATCTTTACGCGGAAACCTGGTACTCGCAATGACCAAGTTTTTCGATGCTGCCAGTTCGATGACTCGTAGTCCATTGTCATTAGTGTTCTCATGCAAACTATGGGAACCTGTGTAGTGCCTGAAAACCCGCTCGCCGACCTATTTTTGCATTCAAATCCCCAAGAACGATTTTCACATCGTATCTTGGGCAGGCATTGAGGGCCCGTTGGACGTTCTCATAGTATTCTTCTTTTTCGTCGTCAGGGAACTCCTCTGTAGGTCCGTGAACGTTTATGAGGCTTATGTTTTTAAACTTGCCTCGCACGCGAAGAGTGCACAGCCTTTCATTTATTGCATTAAAGCCGATGATGGCAGGCTTCAGTTTTTGGCTGACTAGAAAGCCTACCCCGAGCACATGGTGTTTTGCGTGACAGCTGTAAAAAATGTAATACTCTTTTCTTTGAAAAACACCACTCCCCGTCCATCTTATTTGTTGTAATGCTGTTATGTCAACCTTATATTCGGACAGGGCATCGGCTAGCTGCTGTGCAGCTCGAGCTCTGTATAGTGAGCGTACGTGCAATCTAAAAATTCTTAAATCATTTAGCCATTTTCGTTTCCGTGGTCGTCGTCGTGTATCCGGTCCATATCCGAGGCTTGTTAAATTTGCCATAATAATTCATTTTTACGGGCCTGGTTATTAGCCTTGCGCAAACCTTTCTCAGGATGTCGCTGCATGCATTGGTTCACTACTTGGCGGGTGTCAAAATAGCTATCCAGGGGTGTCACGTGGAGACTGCATGTCAACTTGGATTGAACAGGGACAAGGATCGTCCTGGCCTTCGCCGGGTTGAAGGCAATCAGATACTTTGCCCTGTATGTTCGCACCCATTCCCCGGAACTTATATGCCTTTTCATAAAACCCTCAATATAACAATCTCTCGGAATGACTTTTGCACACGAACCTGCATAAAGGCATCAGAAAAACTATTCAATTCTATTTTAGAAAAGAGATGATGCTGGTGGTGGTCAGAAGGTATGAAGCTGCACATCAGCCGATTCTTATAGACATTATATTGTAATTAAAATCATTATCAATATTCGTATATATTTAGCTAATACGTATCTACCGGCTGGTTGTGTTTTTTTTTTTTTTTTTTTTTTACGAACAATTTAGAGTTAATCTCTCGTCTTTAATAGTATTCGTTGGGTAAAGCACAATCATCTCACTTCGGCACTTTCTCGTTTTCATGCATTACGTCGATTTCTTAAGCTCCTTTAACAGTGTTCATAATGTTCTACACAATTGAACCCTTTTTAAAACGTTTGTGTTGTTCCTTTGTATTGTGCTCCAAACTCCATTATCGCGCTTTGCAGGGATCCTCGATAATGTTTGTTCATAAACTTTTCATTCTTAGAACTAATTTTATACGTTTCATTTTAACATGTACCAGAGAATTGCATCCTGCAACAAAATTACAACCAACATTTGGTTCTTACTTACAGATGAAGTTCTTTGTTCACAGTATTTGGTATGATATGTAAGTTCACGGCTCTTAACTGTAAACAGTTTCAAATTTCCTGTAAGGACGTAAGTGCTAACATTTCGACATTCCGCCTTGACTCAGTGTACCACAATCTGCGGTGGCTACATCTACTCGATATTGGATTCCATTAGTGCGCACAATTGCGTAACTTTGGGAACTTACTTCTTGGAAAAAAACGTTACATCCTTTTTGGAAGTAAATAACATCCTTTACAGTCAGCTCAAAAGCAGACATAAAACACCGTGAAGCAAATTGTATATTCTGGTTGTTGTCGTTGTACCCAGGTTCTAGATTAGTTCAACTTCAAGGATACTTATGCACTAACATGGTTAAATTTTAATTTCCGGTCAGTCTAAGGGCACCCTGCAATTTTATCCTTTGTATATCCTTTCAATATCGGGCGAATACTTTCTCCCTGTAGACTACGGTAGGTAATCAACCGAGTTGAGGAGTGCACTTCCATGAAACTAATTTGTTTATGTTGTGCAATGTTTTCTAAGCATTTCCTTCGTATCCTTGTGCAGCCCACACTCTGTGTCTGATGGAAACAAGAATTACGACAATTACATCGTGAATACATAAAAATTGCAAGAGGGCTAACGTATGCATTGTTGAGATATTGCCTATCTTAACTCTTATCCCTTTTGCTTTCTAAATAAGTGAATGCGTTTTTCTAAGTTCCTTTGAGTATTCGCTTCGTTATTGAAACGCATGTCTTCATGGTTGCATGTGAAAATGGGAGGGTATAAAAGGAACACGATTCATGGAATCTGATTGTCATTGCCATAGCCCACACATTCTAGGGGAATTATTGTGAATGACTGGCTAAGATTCTTTTAGTTGTGTGAGTGCGTGAACAACTTTAATCGGTACGGTACGCACCAATGTACCCGCGGCAATCATACGATGTACTCGCGATACTGTATCTTGTGCGTGCCAGGAGGGTTCAAGATGATGATAAGCGTTCGTTGCATGTCTAGACAGCTTCCATTGTGCCACTAAAGAATGGAAACAATCAAAAGAAAATATGACGAAGCTGAACGAAACTTGCAGGGATGGACTTAAATTGCTTCAGAGGATGTAAGGTTGACATAAATATGATACATTAAATACGAAACTCACATTCAAATTATAACAATCTTCCTTACTATCCTCAACTAAACGAAGGAATGTTGTGCACAGTAAAATAAAGTAATTTAACGAAGTCACTAGCAGAATACCGGAATGCAATTCTTTTAATACAATTTGCGTTCATTTCAGCAGAGTTGTTGCAACAAGTAGAACAGGTAAATAGATAAAAACATATTGAAAACAAGAGATATCCGTTGGAAGTCCTCAAAGCTAGTGATATTGCATTGGCATACAAGTTGTATTTTTTTTTTTTATAAATTAATGGACTTGTCGAAAGAAATAGCAAAGAAGTAACAATTTCAATACAAAGTAAAAGAAGTGAGTGTATGACAGAATAGGGGATGAGATTTTACGCGAATCTATCGGATGAAGTGATCTTTCGAACCTAATTATAACGGACAGACCACATTTTCCACCCATTTACCATGATAGTGATGTTTCTATAGTAATAACTATTTACATTTATGTTAAGAACACTTTTGGAATGTGATATTATAATTTCGCTTAATTATTCCTGAAATTTACTTATTGCTAGTATTATTGGGTATTGGGTACTTTATGAATATTAGTATTGTATTGATTATTGACGTATTTTGAGATCGAGAACTTATCTAGTTGTAGACTACAGCCGAAAGGTCGTCAAGAGTCCTTAGATATGTTTGTACAGTATTCACAAATTGTGATAGTAAACTGCGATTGCCATGATATACAGGATTCCTCCCACATTTGTTTCAGATCAATTTTGTACTGGGTTTCTGTGAGCAAGACCTTCTAAGACCACCGTAGGACCATCAGTGCTAGTTTGATTTTTTTTAAAAATACATTTTTTTCTCACGTGTTGTTCGATCTCAAATGGGTTCAAAACATGTATTTGAATAAACTAATATTCTTTTTTTAATAAAATTTATATGTACACAGTCTTCAACAACTTTCTATAGACTTTTCTTAATTTTAATTATTTCCTCCGGAGTCAAATCCATTAAAAGAAATATTTGTTGCATTTAGTTAAAATTAGTGTTGCCAAATACAAGGACAAACAAGAAGAAAAATAAAATTTGGACGTGTTCTGGGATACCTGACCGCTCTAAGATGCATGGCCCTAACGAATTCTGTTGTTGATGCTACGCAAAGTAAACCGAAAAACCCAACCAATGGCCAAACAACTCTCTATTACGATTTTTTACGAAAACGAATTGTGCTAAAAAACGGGATTAATCTGGAACTCGATCCAAGCAAAAATTTACAATTATACTAATAAATTCGTTTTTTACCTTTTTTACCTCACCGCCATGTTTTAAGACTACATGCTCTTTTTTTTAGAAAAGATTGACTGCAGTTGATTGTGATTTGAACCACCTTGTTGCAGAGACATTCGCAGACATTTTTGTTATTCCCACCTTTTCAATCTACCAAACTTTCGAAAAGACTTCAAACAATGGATACCATTAAACTATACACATTGGTATAACAACATTTACAACGATTAAAATTCTTTCGGTCTCTTTTGGTCCGGCGCAAAGGAATTTGGTGGTACGCAAATCCCACGCGAATTCCACAGAGATTTCTTTTCACTCAGTACTCAACGAGTTTGTTAAGCTCCTTGAACTATTTGAATAGGTTAAAAAGATATTCCTCGGCACTAGGAGATGCTAGTTCACATAGTTTAACTTTTTCTCCTCTTTTGATCCATAAACAAATTTAGAGATAAACATTCTTGGATTTAGTTTATTGTAGATACTTCTTGACTTTTCATTATTATTGTCAGTTTAATGGAAATAAAAAGGCGATGTTCAGTTATGTACAAAACTCTCAAAACTGTAAAGGAGCTTAAGGACGAAATAGTAATATGATAATGGCTTACCGCAATACAAATATCGTTTGTGAATGGCTTCGGGCCCTCGGAATGGGTCAATATGCTGAAAGTTTTATAGAGAATGGATACGATGAACTGGAGATATGTAAGCAAATTGGCGAAGTCGACTTAGACGCAATCGGAGTAGAGAATCCCCAGCATAGAAATAAACTTCTAAAAAGTGTGCGTAATTTAAGAGAAAAAGGTGCCGCAATAGTTTATGTGATGATTAATGATCCAAAAGCTTTAAGTAGTAGCAATGAAATCTTATCGTCTGAATGTGATACACCAACTACACCAAAAGAACTTGAATCTGTGATGAAACGGCACCTAGAAGCAGATGGGATAAGACTGACTGCACATCCATACTCAACACCGGTAAGTAAGAGAAGAATATTTTTTCCTAGAATCATAAAAAGGAATTCTTAAATATTCTAATATAGTTCAATTATAATATAATTATGTGGCGCAAGGCTAATAACATTGCCCGTAAAAATAAATTATTGTGGAAAATTTAACAGCCTCGAGACTTGCTAAATAAGGCCAAGACCGGATCCCGGTTGTAGTGCCGATGATGATGATGATAATATAATTAACTGGATAATATAATTTCCTGGACCATATGAGTTGCGTCAGCTGCAATCATTAGATTTTTTATATATTTTATTACGATAGCGAAGAAACACATGACCAGACAGAGCATTCCACATCCAACCCACAAAAAGTTTTTTAGAAACTCGAATTAGTTGTTTTCGTCATCACATAAGGCTGCAGTTACAGCAACAACAAGTATAATTATACTTGGTATGAGGAAATTTGTTTGCACACAGAGTAAAGTGCATCAAACTCTAGATGAAATGTATGTGTAATTTGATTCTAGTTGTAGGAAGGCTATTAAGCTTTCAAAGTTAAGCTTGTGTAGACATCAAACAAAATAGAGGAAAAGCGGTGGAGATTGAACAGCTCATTTATTGCGCCAAATTCTTACATTATCGGTAAGGCACAAGAGAAAATGTACGATAAATTTCTGGATAATTATGAGGAACATCTAAAACGTATACTTTCACTGGTTTATAGTTTACGACAGAACAGTCATCAATGTGATAGAGAAAGATATTCAATATCCCAATTCAACGCTGTCTGATACCTCAGCAGCTCCGGGTCAACTTAAGCAAAAGCGGCACACGATGGGTCAGCTTTTAATAAATGCAAGGGTCTGGGTTCCCCTAACCTGGCCTGTTCATTTCTTTTCTATAGGTATTACCATGGTCTTTGAATTTGGTGAATATGTTTTGCTTTTCCCAATATTTATCCGGGAAACCTGACAATCAGAGTATGCACTGGGAAAGTGCAGAAATTGAGATTAGGGGTTGTTTTGAGACATAAGGTTGAAGTCCCTGAAAATTCTCATCCGGGAATTCAAAAGCTGAACGTCTTACGCCCAAGTTACAAATGAGCTGCAGTGCTTGTTTTTGTATCCTACTAATCATGTGCAGGTCTGTTTTTGAGATGCCTGGCTGAATATCGGAATTGAATTCCAGTTTGGAATGAATACATACCTTGTAAATTTTTGCCTGTGTAGATAGAGTGAAATATTCTTAAGAAACGTTTAATATGTCGCTGCATATGTTGCAGTTAAGAGTAAAATTAATTCGAATCCTATGGATTGAACATTTACCAGCTGTAATAATGTACCAGATTAAATAATTCCTTTTCGCATACCTTGTTTAGGTCAAAGCCACTGCATCCGAAAAGGAGTTATTCAAATATTCGATATTGATGGACTTTATCATTTATTCGTTTATGATTTGTTACAAATGGAGTTTATTTTGAAGAAGACAACTTAACTTCAACGATTAATGGATGTATGTTGTTTTAATTGACTCTGTCCAAATGAAGAAAAATAATAAATTTCCATTGTCTGGGAACCAATTCAAGAGATCGAATCTTTGAATTACATTCTTTCACAGGCATTTGTTCCTTTTTAATTTTTTTTTTTCGGATAGATCAATTTATTAACCGAATAGATTCACAGATTTTTCAAGTCTACTAAGTAAGTTTACATTCTAGTTAATACAGTAATATATTAATATTTCCCTGATATACTGCAATGGTAGTCATTCAATTGGATCGCACATTTGAACAGCTTTCGAATTATTGGAATACATGGAACTGAGTAGTGATTGTTAATTTTTATAAAATATGAAACTCGTTTACACTCGCAAAATTGTTCAAGTCTTGAAAATAAAGTACACATTTAGCCCGTTTGTTAGACATGCATTATTACATATTAAGGTTGGGATGTTAACTGCTTTAATCCACATATTTACATTGTAAAAAATCCTAAGCGGAATAGTCGTATGTTTTCTCTCAAGTTAACACCAAATTAATCGCTTATATATTTTAATTTCAAATAGATAAATACTTCACTAAACTCTCATTTCAGACTTTTCCTATCCTTTTCCAATACACATTTTTAATAAGAGAAATAGATTTACTGAGAATAAATACATTGTCTCCACTGCTCCCGCTGTCTGACAAATTTATGATCACTTGTAACCAACGTTTTCCATACATCGCAAGCACCTCCACTGTCCCTACTGACTTTACTGTCGCCATCCGATCCAATGTGCTTTATTAACCCACCAAAGCCTCGGTATTTACGTTTAATTTCGTTGGTAGGATGGAGTATTTCTCAACGATTTTGATCTTGGGTTGTGCTCATTGCCAAGACACCAATACACATGTGACCTTTTTAATTGAAATACCAAACGTTCTTAAGAAGAGACCAAGGAGGTTAGTATCTTTTTTCTTAACTTCTTCTCCTTTGAGATGCTACAGTTAAATGGATTAAATAAGGTTACATATAGTTGAGGAAGTTCGTATGTAATCCTTAATTCATCAACTCTCTTAAGGAGTGGGAACCTCACATATGTAAGGTGGAATTTCCTGGTGCTGTGCCTGCTTTTGTGGCGACGTTCTCACCACCTTGACATAAGTAATTCACCAAGAAATTTGGTCATATATTTATAAACGGAATTCTTTGAAATCAAAAGACATCTGCCGCATTTAAGGAATGTCCCTGACATTTCGAAAGTTTTTTTCTCTCAATTAAGTAAGGCGGTTTTAAAATGGATTAAGATAAATGCGTGCGTTCATTAAGATAAATACGTGCGATGTTGTAGGATGGGAATTTGTAACTAATGGAATTGAAGAAATTTAGATATAAGTTTTCAAGCTGGCAGAAAGTTTTTTCCTCTCTAAATCACCATCATACTTTTTTTTCCAAATCCATATATGGTACATATATATCATACATTCAAAACTTTTCTTAAAAGACAATATTTTACCAATAAATTATCTCACTGGTTCTTTCGAGGCAAATAAAATAAATAAATTTGATGTTTATTAAGTTTTTGGGAACGTCACCCAAGTACCGTAAGAGTAAACAAAAATCTTTTGATAAAAATATTGAAACAAAAACGTTACAAAAGTATTTAAACAGTACGTTTATAAAATCACAAAACATTGTTTTTTATATTAACGCGCTTAATATTTTTGTTTCCTCTTTTTTCTACTGTCTTGTGCTTTAAATGTGTGTCTTGCATTTCGATAATTGAAAACTTTACTGACAAACGAAAATTATCTTTCGCAAAGTAAACTTCGATGTAGGAGGATTCATATAGTTTTCATGTATATATAGGGGCTTGACAAGCAAAACAAACAAAAAAATAAAAAAAAACTAAACAAAACGTACAAACATAAACAAGGAATTATTATTATTATTATTTATTGGCCTGTAAGAACCCAGAAGTTCATGACCTCACCGACTCGGCTTCGCCATCGTTCCCTGTTATGGGCACTCTCCTTCCACGCTTGACCATTCGATCCGATCTCCTCAAGGTCAAACCTAACATTGTCCTCCCATCTCCGTCGCGGCCGTCCTACCGGTCTCTTTCCCGTTGGTCTACCGTCAAGAATTCTATGCACGGTCCTATCGTTCCCCATTCGCGCCACGTGTCCCGCCCATCTTAATCTTCGCGACTTGATTACTCTCACTATTGTAGGTTTGCGATATAGCTCTTCCAATTCGTGGTTATGGAGTTTCCTCCATTGTCCTGCCTCCTCGTCATATTTACCGCCAAAGATGCCCCTCAAAACTTTATTCTCGAATACGCGGAATTTGTTTTCTTCCCGTTTTGTGAGAGCCCATGTTTCGCATCCGTATATAGCAATCGGCATGATTATGGTTCTATAGACACGGATCTTTATGTTACGTGATAGCAGTCTGGATTTCAGCAGTTTACTGACTGCGTGCCAACTCGCGTTGCCGGAATGCAGTCTCTTGTTAATTTCCTTCGACATTTCGTTACTGGCCGTCAGTATCGTTCCCAGATATTTAAATTCTTCAACTTTTTCAAATATCTTACCTCTGACGTTTATATGTGTTATCTGAGGTCCACCTGCTCTCTCCGTAATCATGTATTTTGTTTTGTCTTCATTTATATCTAAGCCCACCTCTTCTGCCGCTTGCATGATGATTTTACAGTTTTTACTAACAGTCTCTAGATTATCGCCCAGAACGGCGATGTCATCCGCATATGCGAGCACTTGTGTGCCCCGTTCAGGGATGATCCGGCCATGTTGTCGTCTTGTACCTTTCTGATGACATACTCGAGCACAATGTTAAAGAGACACGGTGATAGACCATCTCCCTGCTTTAGTCCGTCCCGGATTTCAAATGGTTCTAAGAAGTGGTTTTCTATTCTGACTCGCCCTTTGTTTTCGTTCATGCAAATTTGAATGAGGGCGGCATATTTTTTTGGGACTCCCAGCTCAACTAGAATATGGTAGAGTCTCTGCCTTGCGACTGAGTCGTAGGCTTTTTTGAAGTCAACGAACAGTTGGTGAACCGTCTCTCCGTATTCCCACATCTTTTCCAGCAGTTGTCTTATTGTGAACATTTGGTCGCTTGTTGACCGGTTCCTACGGAATCCACATTGGTAGTCTCCCAGTATCCCTTCTGCGTACGGTGTGATTCTCGCCAGAATGACATTTGTTAATATTTTGTATGCGGTTGGGAGCAATGATATTGCTCTGTAGTTTTCGCAGTCAGATCTGTCGCCTTTTTTTAAAATGGGGATGACTATTGAGGTTTTCCATTCTTCCGGAGTGACTTCCTTATCCCATATTGTTTGGATGAGCTGGTGGATCTTTCGAGCGGTTGCCTCTCCTCCATGCTTCACAAGCTCTGCCGGTATGCAGTCGACTCCGGGAGCCTTGTTGTTTTTCAATCGATTTATTGCGTCTACAACTTCGTTGAGAGACGGCTCTGGGACGCTTGGTGCATTTATCTGTGGTTGATGGGTGCGTACATTGAGCAGATTTTCAAAGTACTGCTTCCATCTTGTCACGATATTTTTTGTTTCTGTGACCAGACAGCCGTTTGCGTCTCGAATTATTTTGGCTCTTCCTCGGTAGCCATTTCTAATTGAATTTATGCCGACATACATACCTCTGATTTTCTTTGCCCTAGAATTTTCTAGGATTTTTTCAATCCGAGTCTTCTCCCATTCGCGGTTTTTGCGCTTGAAGAGTCTCATTGTCTCTCTCCGAATTGCCTCGTATCTTTCTGCGTTTACTTCATCATATCTTTCTAAGTGGATCACTCTGAGGCGTTTACGTTCTTCGATCTTCGCCCTGCACTCATCGTCAAACCAAGGTTTGGACTTAATTGTTTTCTTAAATCCTAATACCTTTTGGGCTGTTAGTTTGATTGTGTCTCTGATCGATGTCCATTTAGTGTTCACACTATTAGCTTCCTCTTCCTCACTGCTCACATTCTCTAGAATGCTAAATCTATTCGTTAGTTCGAAATAAACAAGGAATACAAATACAAATACAAAAAAAAAATAAATAAAAATAAAATTAAAAATAAAAATTAAAAAAAAAATATTGGGAATTTGGGATAGGGGGGAGGAAAGCGGTGCGCCTGAGAGGCATACTATGTTTGGGGACGTGTAGTCCTTTCCTCATCACTGATCCACCACCAATTGGGATGCGATCGACCATTTATTGATTTATCTCTTTCACCGATCACCATACTAAAACGCAGGCGCTCTGGAAAATTAGAGATGTCGTTATCGTGGAGAATTCGTTTATCCCTGGCACCACGGAAAGCATGGTAAATAATAGCGACTCCATGTTTTTCTTGGATAATACCTTTTCTATACAAGAAAGGGGTCGCTTCTGGGGGAATGAACCCATTCTGGAGAGTACTCTCCATACAGATATGATTGGGATAGAATGCTCCCGATATTAGATCATTTTCACTGCACATTGCCCTAGTTCTGTGTCCACGGATAATCTTGATAATGAAGTTATCTATTCTGTTTAGTCCTGATTTGTCATACAGGACTTTATTCGGATACTATTTCTTGTATTGCGACTCTGGGGTTCTGTACATTCCGAGGCAGGAACGCAAACACTGTCTCTCGACACCCGAAACTTCTCTATGTAAAATGGGGATATGTTGTACTATACCGGGCAGCCATACACCAATATTGGTCGAATGAATGCTGAGTATGAAATTATTTTCACCTTGGGGTCCAGCAGGCTAGTACGGAAGAGTCTTCGTGTCATTGCATATGCGTTTTTAGCTGCTGTAAGAAGAGCTGCTGTATGCTTATCAAAGTAAAGATATTGATCAAGCCAGATACCAAGGTATCTGACTACAGTTTTTACTTGTAGGGGAAAATTATTACTTCCTGCAATGGAAAATTTTATTTCAATTCCGTTTTGTATCCCTTGATGTACTAGACAGGGGGGTTCTGAAAATTAATTTTTAATTTCCAGTCGTCGCAAAAACGTTTGATTTTGTTCAAATCATATTGCAGAAGTCTGTTGATGGCATAAATCTTTTCTCCAGATCTATACATCACAATGTCGTCGGCATACGCAATTGCATAGTTGAGAGAATTCACTAGATCACTAGTGTAAATGTTAAATAAAATGGGAGAATTCACTGCTCCCTGTTGTAAGCCGTTTTTGATGTGGAAAGTCTTGTTAGAGATTATATCTCCACATTTCACTACAAATTGTTTACCCATTATCATATCGTAGATAACGTGTAATAAATATTCGGGCATACCTAGATTTGATAACTTATATACCAGCCCCTCTAACCATACGGTGTCGAAAGCCTTTTCAAAGTCAACCAAACAGGCCTCTGTGCATTGTCGCCTCGACTTGTTCCACTGTATGTCGGAAACAAGTTTTGTGGAAGCATGAACTGTGTCATGTTGCGATCGGAAACCAAACTGGTTGTTCGGAATAATACCATTTTCCTCACACCAGTTAGTCAATGGTTTATTTATAATTTTTTCGAATACCTTGCTGATGTTCGGAAGCAAACTAATCGAGCGAAGATTGGCTGGATTGCTTCTGTCCTTGCCCTTTTTGGGGATGGGGTGGACTACTGCAGACTTTCTTGGATAATATCCATTATTTGAGCGTTATTGAACAAAATAGTGTAAACCTTCACTACTTCAAGAGGTAAATGCTTTAGAACAATGTTTGGAATACTATCTATTCCAGAAAATCTTTTGTTCTTAATCGATCTAAGAATGTCCGTCAGTTCATCCTTGTGTACAAATATGCTAGTGTTTAGATTTCTAAGCGGGGAATCCGCTCTATTATTTTCACTAAAGATAGTGAAACTTCGACTTAAGAGACGCCAATTGTTAAGTTCATTGCGTAGCGAAATGTGTTTTTGGAGAGCCCTATTTTCCAGGTCAAGATTAGAATGAGCCGATTCGTTCAATCTATACACTGCTTCGAAACAAGCATCAATTAAGTTGGTTTTTTTTTGCGGCTCCTCGACTATTGTGAACTCTTCATTAGAGTTGATGTGTTCCGGGGTAAGTCCTGCGTTCAGCAGAGTTTGGCAATTGTCGGGAGTCCGCGCAACTCGCAGACATGGGATGTCATTATAATCTTTCCTTCGAAAGTCTTTATTTATTTGAGGGAACATATTCGGTCCACTAGCGTTAATGGCTTGAATTCTCTCGTTCCAGTTGTTGAGTCCCGGTGCGTTTACCGGGAACGAGCGACGACGAAAGAAAATGCAAATGCACGAAAATGTTTATTGCACGAACGAAACTTTATTTCTCGTAACAATACGAAATTACAAAACATCTATTTTCACGAACGAAAATTATTCTTGCCATAAACGAAACGAAAAACTAATATGTATGACTTACACGAACGAAAAAGCAACACAAACGTTGACAAAACGAACGAAAAGCTAACTAATTTACATAATAATGACAATTCAAAACAAAATAACAAAAATGGCAGTAACGAAAACTAACAGTGCTGCCAACATGCAGGTCATTACAAAATTATAACGAATTAAGACTAACAATTATAACAACTAAGGAAATTTATAACAAAACAAATTATAACGAATTAAGACCAAAACTACAAATTAAATTATTTAATAATAACGATGTTGAGTCAAGCCAGGTTGCGACACCAGTCTTGATTAATTACTGATCTATAGTTGTCACAGATCAGTTTTTGAAGATTTTTAATTAGTGACTTAATTGTTTTTATTACCTGGGTATTTGGATTGCTGAACTGTCTGTAGAGCTTTAACTTAGAGAGCATGCAGCTCGTCGATCATTGCGTTTCTGTTTCGGTTTGTATGGCTCTCCGTGTGAGACACTTTTGGGATAGAACGATTCATTGTAATAGTAACAATGTTGCTCATCGTCGAAAGATAATGATCAATTTCGTCATTATGAATTTCTGTCAGTTGGTGGATCTATGCCATTGGAGCGTAATTCTTTTTTTATTATCCGATCAAAGCGCGACCAGTGTGCTTTTCGGAAATTAAAAGAATGTATCTGTTTGTATTTGGCGCAAGACTAATGACCTTGCCCGGAAAAAAACGAATCATTATGGAAAATTTAACAAGCCTCAGGACTTGCTAAATAAGGCCAAGACCGGTTCCCGGTTGTAGTGCCGATGATGATGATGATGATGATCTATTTGTATTGCTCAAGTAGTGAATGTTCAACGCAAGAGATTATACAACAACAACCACAAAAAGAGCAACAGGCAACAAAAAGGAAAGCGAAGATGCCACCCATCAACATTACAGATATGGACTGTAACGAACTGGTAAGTCTATGTACGCTTTCTATTGGGGAAGATTTTTCAATTAAAAGACTGACAGGGAACAGGTTTGCCATACAGACAAATTCCGTTGAGGACTTCGAAAAAATGAAAAATGTGCTAAAAAGGGCCACCGCCGAATTTCACACCTACACCCCGAAAGAAATAAAGAATATAACGGTTCTACTAAAAGGCGTTGACCCTGAAACAGAACCAGAAGTTCTATTACAAACGCTACGAGAGCTTAACTGTAATGATATTGAGTTTATCGCGGTAAAACCTTTCAATACAGCTAGGGCTAGACGGGAGAATCGAAAATTACCATTCTACCTGGTGCAGCTGGGCCCCAGTAGCAAAATTGGTGGACTTAGGAAAATCACTATCCTGAACCATCAAATTGTCACATGGGACAAATTGAAAAAAGGTAGAGATATAATCCAATGTCTTCGCTGCCAAAGGTTCGGGCACTCAGCAGCAAACTGCGAAATGCAGTATCGATGCGTAAGATGCGGACAGGATAACAGCGCAGAACAATGCACGTTAGGTAAAGAAGGGGTAGACGACAGAACTCTTCTAAAGTGTGCAGTTTGTAAGAGTGAGGGACACCCCGCTAATTATCGAGGCTGTCCTAAATTCCGCGAACTACAGGAAAAAAGTTTTCACAGCAACGAAAATTGGAACGCCCGATAGTTCAAGGCCGACCAGCACTAAATGTAACACCCCAATTCTCGTATGCTCAAGTAACAGCTGGTAGGAGAAACACGCCACAACCCACCACACGGGTATCGCCGCAACATACTGTGCCTCCAGAAACAGTAACACTAGCAGATGTGCTCACAACCTTGCTCGCTATTCAGACGCAGATGACACAAATGCAAAAACAAATAAAAGACCAGGACACTAGACTAGACTAGGTCTATTCGCAGTTATCTACCCAGCCGTCAATACAAACCCCCCAACAGAAAGCACAATTAAGGCTTTAGTCGTGAATGTAAATTCACTTTTCAGAATCGAGAGAAGAGTCGCTCTCTTTAAACTGTTGCAAGACGAAAGTCCTGACGTGCTTCTGGCTAGCGAAACTAAGCTGAATCAGAGGCATAAATTATGTCACACAAACTACGACATTATACGAAGAGACCGACCCAACTCCACACAAGGAGGAGGGGGGGCAATCTTTGTTAAAAAATAACTTCAACATAAGGTAATATATAGTGGTGAGATGCGCAGATTTCAGGTGCTTGAAGCGTGCATTATCCGCATACACCTCCGACAAGGTAGGGGACGTATGTGATATCTGCCTACGCACCAGAAGCACTTCAACAAAATCTAGTTATAGTGGAGCTAGAGACTCTTTTCTGATGCTTACAACTTCACTCTGAAGGGAACTATTACATCATAGGTGGTGATTTGAATGCTAATCACCCAAATTGGGGAAATAGCATATCCAACACGAGAGGAAATCAAGTAGCTGATTGGCTAGATCAACATCACATCGAATATAAGGCTGGCCTGCTAGCTACAGAATATCCTTCCTTCCCCAGAGGGGGATCGTTCCTCGATATTATGCTTATTGACACATGACTTAAACATACACATACTAACAGACAAAATATAAACTGCCTACGCACAATTGAGTATGACAGCGGCCGTTGTGCATTATCAATCGTGATAAAAACACCAAGCGAAGTTGTGGAGCTCGGTGAATGTATGATACCGCAACCCTATAACTATGGGGGTGTGCGATGGGCGCGTTTCACGAGAATCTTAACAAGAGAAATTCACTTAAAAGATATTAACCCTCCTACCAACAGAAACATATTCAACGATGACATCGACAAATACATACAAAAAATGGACGATTCTATAAAACAAACTATGGACAAAACAATACTAAAAACCACACCTACGGACAACATGAACATGTACCGAAACACCACAATCAACACACTCCACAGAAAAAGAATAGTAGACTTCTGTCTCAACTAAAACTACGGTGCAGACGATTTATTGGTAGGCACGACCAGGAGATAATATCACTGAAGTCCAGATTAAAAAATGTCCAACAGCTGATAAAAGCCAACTATAGGCTATCAGTAAACTTGTATTGGAACAACAAAGTTCGGGCGGTAAAATCCAACAACCCTAGTATGTTCCCGCAAATTAATAAAATATTTAGACGGAGTAATGAAAACGAGATTCTGTGTCTCCAAATACCACGAACTGACGAAAACCAACGAATGCTGACAAATATAGGCATAGACACAAACAACGCCATCCCTAATGACGAAGTTTTTGTTTGAAGATCCCTTGGAGAAAGTGAATGTTGTAGGGGCCGTCTTTCAATAACTGCACAAGGCAAATGAAGTAATTTGCCGCAACCATGACTTGGAAGATAGAGTTTTACTGAATTATCGTCATCTTCGAAATGACATTTCACAGTGGCGATCAGAAAACGATGGTTTTATCGAATTCAGTAATGAAAATACGGCAAACGTCGAGATCACGGTCGAAAGCGCCAACAGTCTTTTGATCACTAGTGAAGACATCCATGGCGCCTTTGCATCATTAAGAAACAAAAAATCGGTTGGAATCGATGGAGTACCCAATATCGTACTCAAACATCTTCCTCCAATCGCAATTGACATATATACAGTCTTGTTTAACAACGCTCTGAACAACGCACACTACCCAGTACGTTAGAAAACGGCCATCATCCAACCGTTACCAAAAAAAGGGAAAGACAGAACAAACCCAAAAAATCTGCGATCGATCAGTTTGTTACCGAGTATTAGTAAAGTATTCGAAAAAGTTCTAAACAAGGCTCTACTTAATTGGGTTGAGGACAATAATATTATTGCAAATAACCAGTTTGGTTTTAAAGCTGGTCATGAAACCACACATGCCGCACCTAAACTGGTTTCAGACATTCAGTGGCATAAAAATCTGAAACAGTGTACAGGTGCCTGTTTGATTGACTTGGAGAGGGCCTTCGACACCGTTTGGCTAGAAGGGTTATACTTCAAGCTAATGAGACTAGGCATTCATAAACCACTACTGTATATACTATACGACATGTTAATGAAAGGAAATTCGTCGTCAAAAGTGGCAATGTGACCACCAATATTACTTACCAAATAAAAAACGGTCTGCAACAGGGAGCGGTGTTATCTCCGATCCTTTTTAATATTTACACTAATGACCTGATAAAGTCTCTATATCAGGCTATTGCGTATGCAGACGATCTGATAATATATAGAACAGTACCAAAAATTGAAATCATTAACGGATTATTACAAGGGGATTTCCATGATGTTCAGCGATACTGCGACAACTGGAAACTCAAAATCAATATCCAGAAGTGTGAAACCATCCTCTTTAGAACACCACTGGCTCAAGCTACCAGAGACACCAGGAAAAACAGGCGAAAGCTAGCTATTATGGGACCACACCAACAAACACTGGAAATCAAAAATGTAGTCAAATACTTAGGCATCTGGCTGGATCAGTATCTATATTTTAACAAACATGTAGAGGCTGCGCTGGCCAGGGCAAAGAAAGCATATGCTATGACAAAACGACTGTATCATAGTAGTCAACTCGACAGCAGAGTTAAGGTTATACGCTACATGGCTCTCATCAGACCGATGATCATATATGGATGTCCAGTGTGGTTTAATGTGGGACCTAGCTTAATGGAAAAGATTCGGATTTTTGAGAGACAATGCCTCAGGACGTGTCTCAACTTACATCGGACTCCTGAATCCGATCACAAAAAATACTCCCCTAATGAAGCGTTGTACAATGCCAATATAAACAGAGTGGATAACTTTATGATCAAGGTTATCCGAGGGAATCTTGCGAGATCAATGAGCTCCCCGAACGATTTAAGTTTTGGTGCATATTACCCATATGTATTATGAGGGGGTACGTCGCAATGGCTTTATTCCACCAGAAGCATTCCTTAGTCTTGACATGAACGGCCTTATACAAAATGAATCCACTATACCGTTGATTTATCACGTTTTGTCGGTCGGGTATAGATAAACGAATATGTTATAATCGAGAGGTTGCGCACACAGATGAAGAGCACCTGCAGTTCAGTAGGGCAGTAGCACAGAAAGACCGAAAAGACACGAATAAGCAACACCAGAGATTTTGGTGGCAGAGTGGCAATTAAAAACCTGTTTCCTTATAAAACTGGCAAAAAAATTGAAGTAATAATAATAATAATAAAAAAAAAAAGCCCAACAAACAACGGAAAGCTTACATATATTTAGCATTTCTGTGGTGTATTTTCTTGCCACAGAAAATTAGGTAAAAAATATAATGAGTTACCTGATGTTCCGGAGACTGATGTCTGCGCCGGGTGTAGTAATTCTTGGTAGTAGCTGATGTTCCCTCTTCAAAACGACAAGCTTCTTACGGGAGAAACCCGTCTGCGCCGAGTGGAGTAATTCCTGGTAGCAGCTGATGTTCCGATAAAGCAGGCTTGTAATGTTTCATAGTACGATATTGTGGCTGTAATTATATAATTTATGGTGAGGTAAGTGTAAAAATCCCGTTGAATCAGTTGCAGCATATGGCAAGCAACCAAATCCTCCGCCACGGTTACAGCCAACTGTGATTGTTACGCCTGCCTGTGGAAACCCCAGTCCGAAACAGAAAACACAAAAACGCCTTCAACTGAGATTTCTCTCAATTTATTTCTTCTCGTTTCTGCATGCACTTAACAAGGCTGTCTCGAATATTTTACACTTATTCGTTTTATCTAGGTAGATCCTAACTTTTCCTTCCTTTTTTCCTCCACAACGGGGCCTTCTACCTTTCCATAGCTTTTTACACGAACTCCATTCTTCTCCTCTATAGCTTTTTACACGTACTCTATTCTTCTTTTTTATAGCTTTTTACACGAACTCTATTCTTCGTTTTTATAACTTTTTACACGAACTCTATTCTTCTTCACCTTTAAAATCTCATGCTTTTCAAACCGGATCACTTTCTTTTTTCTTTGTTCTGGCCACTTCAGAATCTACTAACTGCGATTCAAAACAACCGTATTCAATCTCATATTGTGGTACTGGTTTTTTAGGTACACAAAAAACCTCTCTCTCGCTCTCCCTCAAGATCCACTCCGAAAACCGAATTCGAACTCGCCCATGATCCACACTCGAATCGGGGCGTGTTCGAACACTCACATGTGGATCGTGCAATTCTTCCACCACCTTACCATCAAACCATATTAAAATCAAATTATATTAAAAACAACTAAATGGGGGGGGTGGTGGAAGCCGCACGTAACATTTCGAAGTCTGGATATTAGGTTTAGGTTAGAGTTAAGGTAAAAAAAAAAATAAAAAAAAATTAGTTTAGTATTTAAGTTAGATATAAGGTAAGGCTCCTCGATAGTATAGTGGTTAGCATACCCGCCTGTCACCCGGGAGACCGGGGTTCGTTTCCCCGTCGGGGAGCCTCTGGGGCAAGACTAATCACCTTGCCCAGAAAAAATAAATCATTATGGAAAATTTAACAAGCCTTGGGACTTGCTATATAAGGCCAAGACCGGTCCCCGGTTGTAGTGCCTATGATGATGATGATGATGATGATGATGATGATGATGATGATGATGATAAGGTAAAAAAAAATAACAAAAACAAAGTTTTTTCTGTTATTCATTTTCTTTCTATCTAATTAAGTTCCATAAAAATTCATGTAAACAAAATAATCATAATGTCCAAAGACTAATATTCACGCTTTAAGCATATGCATGCAACTTAGAGAGTCAGCAAGCGACCAGTAAGTTAAGAAATAAGGTAACATAAGCTAGAGTTTAATCATTTTTGTCTAGCGAGTAAGTAAATTATAATAATAGGAAGAAATAAAAAATGATATTAAAAAAAAAAAAAAAAAAAACCCCGTTTCTCCCATCTTTCACACACTCCTGACAACAAAGATTTTTGGTCGTAACCAAAAATGAATAAAATATTTTATTATTACGTAGCCAGTTGTATTTGGTCGAATTTTATATGTAAGCGCATTTTTACAGAATACGGCAGACAGAATATTAAGTCTAATGGATTTGATTGGCATTCAAAATTTAAATACCTCTTACTATTTCAATAAACGACTCACAAAGTCTCCAACATTTTGTACCTCTATGCAAACAACTCCATTCACCCAAGTCTACCACTGACCAAGTTTTGTTTCATTTAGACTACCAGGAAGCATAATGAGTTCCACCCAGTTTTCACCCAAAACTAAACACGCGTTGGTTATACCAGCACTAACAGTAGTTTCCGTCCTTCAATTGAATACACTACACTAGGCTACTCCGTTGGCTCCGCACTCTTCGTATTTTCGGAAGTAGGACTAATTCTGTACATCTACATAGCATTGAGATACACGAAAAGATTCATTGCACTCTAGTCGACCTGTATCTCCTTTCGCTGTTTTATTTTTTTTTTTTTTTTTTTGTCCTTTGTATTGGTGCCTCTGACCAGGAACGGTATATTACCCCAGTTTAAACCAGATTTCTAACTGGTGCCTAGTTGACTCTACTGTCTATTCGGTTGTGCATCAGGACAACGGACTTGTTTATGAGCACTACATCGCAGTAGAAATATACGACCAACGCCCGACGTTGAGAGCTTCTAACAGAGACCTGCCAGCTAACGTAAACATTTTCCACGATTTCAGGACCATAGGCATAATAAATAAATTCATTTTCGAAACCGCTATACTAGTGGACCTACGTAGGTATTCGTTGCTCGGAGCCCTTTCATGAGTGAAAGTTGTTATTTACCCACGACGTACATAAAAGTCGTGCAAATGAAGTGTACGTGGATATGCCGAGGCTAATATAACTCGTAATGTATAGACGTGAGGAAATGTTGTGGCTCGTCAACAAAACAGAATGTCCTTCACAAGGATATTATTTCAGAATTACCCTGAATAGGGCTATTATTAATTGTGAGGTGTCATTATTGTTTCGTTCCATTTACATTCATTTTTCTCGAAACCGTTACTAAGAGATTTGTTTTGCTTTGAAACCATATGTAAATTGAAATGTTGGTATTTAACTTGCAATTAAAGAGATTGTTCTGTAATTTTGATTGAAAGAAATTTAAGCAGTAGAATGTAAGCCCCTATGTGGGATAACAGTCCCCATCCCGGACACCACCTGATGTAATTCAATTATAGTAAATGGTCACAATTTTATAAAAATACGAAGTGAGCTTACAGCCCGAACGTTACAATAGATAAAGTCATTAGTTGAATCTGCATAGAGAAGAAATTCAAACTAGGTATCTCTAAAATTACAGAAATTCGGATTTTCTGGCCAAAGGTAAAAACTTAGTTGTACAGTATAATTTTATGGATCTGAAAATTCATAATTTGAATATGAAAAGGGGAAAATGGAATATTGAGAACTGGCAATGTCGGATGGTATTGGGCTGTACCACATGAAATTTCCGATTTTATAGTAAAAATTTAAAAGACAATATTATATTTTTAGATTTTTATTCAATCAAAATAGGATCCGTTGGCAACTATGACATTCTTCCAACGTGATACAAGGTCAAATATTCCTTTTTCGTAGAAGTGCTGACTTTTTGAGGCAATGAAATCTTCAAAGACTTTTATGACCTCTGCTCGGTTCCAGAAGACCTTCTGTGTGTTTTGGTTTTTCATCTGCATACAACCTCTGCCCAGGCCTTTTACGGTTATCATACATAATCCACTTTTCAAAACAGGTGACTATCCGGTGCAAAAACGGTTCAGTTTGGTGTCTTAATCTAAGCGTTGCGCAGATTTCCAGGCGCCGTCGTTTTGGGGACTCGTTCGGTTCATGGGGTATCCACTTATCGAGTTTCTTTACCTTTCCTATAAGAGAAAGGTGTCGACTTATCGACATTGGGGATGCTCCCATGCTTTGTGCAATCTCCCGCACCGATTTCGTTCGGTCCGCATCCGCCGTTGTTCTTAAAACATCGTCGTCAACTAACGTTTCGGGCTTTCCACGTAGTTCATTTTCGAGGCTGAAATCTGCCGAACGGAACTTTCCAATCCAACGTCGTATAGTGCGTTCGTTTAGCGTTACATCGTCAAATGCGTCATCAATGTTTTTCATTGCCAATAGCGCATTATGTCCCGTTTTAAATTCATAAAGGAAGAGGGTTCGGGCTTGAACTGCTGACAGTATGGTAAACAATTCCTAGAAAAAAAAACTGTACGTGACCCGAACTTTAAAATTCTCACACGTTAAGCACACGTACCACTTTACTTTATAAAAAAAAAAAAAAAAAATTAAATCTGTTTATTCCAGACCTTCTTATTTCCGACTGAGCGAAAATCGGACATTTAATGTAGTACAACCCAACAATATAATATCTCCATGGTGTCTATGAAAAATAGTCCCACTGAACCGCAATGGCTAGTATTAGATACATAATTTCCTCAATATAGTATTAGATATAAAATTTTTTCATCTCTCCACCTGAAATAAATTTTTAACCAGGTGCAGTTGTAAGCATCAAAAGAAGGTCGCGAGCTCTTCTATAAAGACGAACATAACAATGGTTCAGCATCCAGTATTACCCCTCCCGCAGAAAACGACTTCCGTGGTAATATCAATGCATCCGGCACGGTTATCGAAAACAAATAAAATTAGATATAATTTTCTATTTATTTGATACCGATTCACGTAATAAGTATTCGATACTGATGGCATGTGTTTGTGTCTAAATTGAATTTGAACTGCCGACAGCATGGTAGAAAAAACGTAACTGTACTTGTCACGAACCCTAAAATTCTCACACGTTAAGCACACGTTCCACTTTACTTTATAAAAAAAGAAAATTTAACGTTCTGGCACAGATGTTCACTCGAGAACTTCTTATTTCCGACTGAGAGAAAATCGGAGATTTCTTGCGGTGGAGCGCAATAATTGGATGCGCCCTCTGTAATTTTACCATCGAAGTCATGTGATGCTCATCGCCACATCCAAGTACCAAAACCTAGTTTTCTTCTCACCTTCCTTCGAATAAGAGGTCATCATCCTTTGTCAACAAGTACTTCCACTGCATTTTTGTTAACGTTTTTGATTACGATCGCAGACAGTCGACTATAAGCAATTATATGAATATTAACTCTTCAAGATATTATTGACGCATCAGACTTGGAAACGAAGATTATGGAACATAGTGGCCGCAAAGAAAAGCCGTTTGTCATCATTTAAGAATTCTGCCATTTGTCAAGCTAGTAAATATTGCGATTTGTTTTTAAATTAATTGTATAATTTTTAACCCTGTAACTTATTGGCTAGATAGAAAATGCTTATATATATATATATATATATATATATATATATATATATATATATATATATATATATATATATATTGTTACGTAATTTCGATTTTACGTTGATCGACTTCCTCGGTTCGATCTCTGGATTGTGAATAATCCAAATAAAATTCCAAAGTTCGTTCTTTTTACTTCTCTAGCTTCATCATTTTCTTTATTACTTTTTCACGTTTGTTAGTTTTTCCAAATCCCATTATTGACTGACACTTATTATTCCGCTATATATGTAAAAAGGGTTACCTGGGGCAAAGGTGACTATTCCAGCAACCTTCTTAGCTCCACCGTGCATGAGTTTTGTGAGTCGGAAGCCTCTTTATGTGTCCCTTCCTTGTCCAGACTCCAATACAAGTTCCTCCCGCACTTGCGTAAGGTGATAGATAAAACTGGATTATCAAATTGATATCTTCCGACACTAAGCCTGACACTCAGCGTTAATTAGATACACACTGTCGGACCAGAACTTAGAAGCACTTCCAGGAAAACACTGAACAATTCCCATCAAAATCGTTATAACGTTTTATTCATTCAAGGCAAAACAAAACAACTTTTCAACTTTAACTTAACTTTTTACTTTTTCAAATTTTTAATTTATCAAAAAAAAAACGGGACGTTGCAATTCTTTCTTTTTCCTCCAACTGTTCTTCCTTTCGAACCACTACACATCATTTCTTCTGCCAACGGAACAGAAACTTTTTCTTTGTTTCAAAACAAACGGAACAAAACCTGCTATTCCTTCTTCAACACACTAAAAACCTTTCTCTCTATCTCCATCCACTCCGAAAAGAGATCCAGCTTCCACACGATCCACAGTCGGACAAGAGTACGTTCGTACATTCAACATGTGGATCGTGTGTTTTTTCACCACCTTACCATCTATTATTATATTATATTTAAAACTATATATCACCAGATCAGCCGCAGGAAAACTGAGCTATCTTTTTAGAGCCAAGAAATATTTTACTCCGGCCCAACTTCTTCTCCTATATAAATCCCAAATTAGACCTGGGCTCGAATATTGCTCTCATGTTTGGAGCTCGGCTCCTAAACATACCCTCAACCTACTTGAGAGCGTACAAAGACGAGCGATCCGCCTGATCGGGGACTCGGTGCTGACGTCGGGACTACAGTCGCTATCACATCGAAGGCGCGTAGCCGACCTCTGTCTGTTTTACAGATATTATCACGGGTGCTGTTCTTCGGAGATTCTTGGCATTGTTCCACGCAATTCGGTTTATGTGCGCTCCACAAGACAATCGGACAGATCGCACCCGATCTCCCGACGGCGCGAACACCCCTGTATCAGAACTCGTTCCGTTACAGAGCGGGGAAGCTGTGGAACTCCCTTCCCACGGAAGTGTTCCCAGAGCGTTACAACCTGCAACTGTTCAAAAAGAACTGCAACAGTTATTTGATGGCATCTCGGGGCGCCCACTCGACGCTATAGGTTCGCCTCTCCTGAGAGAAGTCTAATAAAAAAAAATAAAAAATAAAAAATAAAAACGATGGGGATGGCGGAAGCCGCACATAAAAACACTACCCTCCGCCTAGATTAGTTCGTCCCGAATTAAGTTCACTGGTCCTCTGGGTTAACAAAAGTTGCCGGTCGATCACGAGGTACCACTTTCATCTTGGTGTTCGGTCTTCGCTGAATCCTATGTCGGTCACGATGTACCACTTTCATCTTGGCGTTCGGTGATGGAAGTTCTTGACCTTCTTCCAAATTTTCTAATGCTCTCCTTCTTGCGTCAGCTCTAGCCTACCGCAATTCTTCCTTTTCTCGACGACGGAATTCCTCTTTCATTTTAAGGATCTCATGCGAATAATATAAGAGAAAATGCATGTGCACATCATTAAGCTTTTCTGGAGTTTGCACATCACGTAAGCGATCTAGATCTTCATTACTTGCATATCATCTGGTATTGAAGCATCTGTCGATTTCATAAGCGTATCCAACTGGTAGTTCCGCATCTTTTCAAATAACTGAAGAAGTTTGTTCTTTCGAGCTGACAGTACACACCAGCGTGCGTCGTAGTAATAGATTTTCCATAGATCGTCGCACGTTAATTCTGGTTTCATGTATTTTTTTCTATAGAACGCACTGAACGGCACCTCTAGCTGTTGATTACGCATAAAATCTAGAGCTTGCTTGATCTTTCCCACCGTATGTGGTGGCTTACGATAGCGGTCTCGACCTCCAGCATCAGTTGATTTCACTTGTTCGGAAACAGTTGATTTACAAAACGCCTGTTTGTAAATCTATTCAACTTCATCTTGCAGTTCATTGGATCGGACATTGTTTTCTAAAAGATCTTATTGTAAATTAGTCACATTGTGGGGGTATAAGTTGATGAATGTGCCGACGTACGGCACGGATTTCTTATATTCCCAACGATCTTGCTCCGATGAGGATAGTCCACCCAGGAAGACAGGAACAATAGCAAACACACTGAGGTTGATTGAAGCGAAGGAAGAAATAAAGAAACAGTCAAGCAAGAAATAAATCTCTTCTTGACAAAGTAATAAAAAATATTTTTTTTCTTCCCGTGGCGACAACAAGAATAACTCACGCAAACACTCTAAGGTAAACGTAATTTATTATGTCGAACAGAAACGGGCAATTCGTACTACCGTTGAGAATATTCCGAATTCGAATTAAATTCACAATGATAATAAATAAACAAGATATACACCTAGGTAAAAGTATAATATGTAAAAGTATAAACAGTCATAACAAGAAAACAAAAGAAAAGGAAACAATTTGATTTTCTGATTTTGCGCAACATAAATCTACCCTAATTGTAACCTTAACGTATTCAAATATGGCAAGCGTTTTTCTGTCAAAAATATAACCACGATGTTTGGAGCACAAACAGAAAAATGTAAACCTATTGCCTTTTAACTGCGTAAAATAAAAATAATTGACGTGATCGAACCACTTAGCGATTAAAAATCAATCCTGAAGCAATTAATTAGATCACAGTTGGTTCAGCTGATCTCTTGTTAAGGAACTACAGTTGTTCATTAGTTTCTAGAATCTCACGAAACTTCATGTTCCTGAAACTATTTATATATACGAGTATTAAAAGGTTTTTACAACTAGGCTGAATAAAAAATAAAGCACGTATATCACATAATCTGTTTTGCTGAAATTTTGTAGAAACGATATGCACAAAACTTAAATTGTTTGTCCGCTTTCTAATAAGAACTAACTCTCCACATGTGAGTGGTCGAAGTCAATTGACTCATACAGAGAACAAAAACAGCTACCGTACTTGCCTTCTCAAACACTACACTTTCTAGGTCCAAAGGCAAATAATGCATGCTTTCTTAACATGTTTAACAAGTCTCACTACATCTAATCTGCCATTACCGCAACAGTTGCATACATTTTGCAAACTCTATAAATCAAATTGAAAATAATACATTCTTATTTCGATGCATTTTTAAACTTTCAATGTCTCTCCTAACTAAAAGTACCACACAAACTTGTATTAGATCAACCGTCACAATTTACATGAAATATTAAATCCTCAAAACCAAAATTCAGTATTTTTTTGACTTCGGGAAGGGGACTCAGTTCAGGAGAAAAGTGAAAAAAAAAACGAAAATCCGTAGTGAAATGTATCCAGAAAAGAAATAAAAAACCTCAAACAATACCTATCATTCATATTACACAAATCCGCAGATAAATCCATGACTATAGACAACGGTTTCATGTGTCTGTGTTGAAAAATCCGTAGGCTTCTTAAGATAGGGAGCTTAAAACCTTTTCGAAATCGTATTTATCCTTCAAATCCCTCAAGCTCGTTCATTCAAAATTGAAGTATAAAAATTGAAAATTTCTCTTTACGTAAAGTATTAATGTTGGAGTATGCAACGGTGCGAAGATTACACTTGCGACGGGACGAATCTTTTGCGTCGTCTGGAAAAAGCTAAGATGTGTACGTGCATGCGACCGGAGATGTCATCAGATTATACGAGTGAAGCGATTACAGTGAATAATTACACAAGGTTTACTAACACATGTACCATACTACGCCTACATTGGCATCTAGACTATTGTCACCTGTAATACAAACGCATGCATTTGCATATGTTAAATACGATGCCACAGGATAATCAAACGTATTATTCTACCTGGTTGCGTGCCCGAAGTAGCAAATACTTCGTGACGTAGTATATAATATACTTTTGAACGAAGGGTTACTTTGATAACACATATGGAAAAGATTTAACACTTGAAGTTAGGGGGGTATTCGTACATCGCTTGGAGGTACTCAAACATCTATTTGTCCCCTAAACTCATTTACTGTACATTTATGCATCATTTCACCATTGCAATATTCAAATTATTTTCGGAATAATACTGATTCGAGGTGAGCGCCGAGTTATAACCATAAACGGTCCTCTCGTACATCGTTCATTATGTTATGTGGATTGGCATTCCAAGCGTAGTAGCTGTAGAAACTGAGCTGGTTTATCCTTGCTCGAACACACCTGCTGTACGGTTCCCCGAATTAGTGTCTTTCAAACGCTTCTATATAATTCTTCATTAGTTTGATATTTGCATGTTTCGTTGATCAATACCATGTGAGGCTTCTCTTTCATGGCTTTTTATGTGTTACTTAGCATATCATTTGATACCATATGCTAGTTAAGGTCAGCTTTTATAATATTTTATGTTGCGACTTGCTCGTTATTGCGTATCTGAAAATCCGGTAACTTCTATTGTTGACCACGTGTATCATCTTAAGTTTATGATTTCTACAGATTTGAATTTGTGCCTAAACTTTTAACCCCTGAGGCATATTATCACCAAGGTCCGATCGCGAATGCAGTCGATAACCCAAGCCCAGTTTTTCCGATTTTTCGCATCTACGTCTGGAAGTATGACTCCCTTAGGAATATATCCAGTACACAAAGTTTCGTGGCTTTTGGCAAATAATATAGAGCAGAGATGTTAACGTTGCCGAGTTAGGAGATCAATGAACTTTTGGGTTCTTACCATATAAACCAATAAATAGAATAACAGTGTGGGGGTTCTCTATAATACGTGGAGAACCAACCTATTGTTTCCGGCTTATTTCGGCCGCCAACAGCGTGTCAGATCAGCCCTAATTCCTCCTATTAACCTATTCGCCTGTAAATCATGTTTTAAAAACGGACGCTTAGCTGAATTCATTATTCTATGCAGATAATGCATAATTGGATTCAGCTACCCTTTTGCCATACGGCAACTCCATTCCTCTCACCCATGAGATTTCCACCGGAAATTCCAATTCATGTTGGTTAGCAACAACAAGTCAAATCATACGACGCGGGTGCACCATTATCCAACGGCTTGGGTAATTATCGAATTCCTCAGCGTGTTTTCAACGATAATATTACCCTAGCTTAGTAGCGTCACTTCGACTTTTCCCAGACACTCTATTCGTTGGGGATCAATGATCTCTTCTTACAGGTGAATAGCGCAAACTACATTTTCCTCTCCTTCACAATTCTGTCTTTCCATAGTTCAATGCACCCTGAAATCACCACAGTCACCGCACTAGGTCAGTGGATCATCCTCAGAGGCTGCATTAATACACACACTAAGCCAGATCAAACCTGGGTTATTACGCTTTCCTTTTGATTTCTTCATCCTTTCTACGCCCATCGACGTCGAACGAATACGCAAGTACTTATCCACCTCGATGAGCGTGGAGAATTTAAGGATGCACAGGAGAGCGCGATTACCATTGGCTGATCAATGTGCAGAAGCAAAATTACCCAATCATCCCTCATTCCAATCAGTCGCTATACAATCTCCCCCGTAGTCGGTCACGCTGTCGCTTAGAGTTACATCTCAACACAAAGTGCTCACATGCATTCGAGTAGAATCTTTAATTATCGCGGTCACAGTGTCGAGGAAAAAAAGTATATAAAAAAATTTAACGATATTGAAGAGTTCCAACTTATATAAAAACTATATAAATCAATTAAACAATATTGAAGTTTTTTCAACCTGCATAGACATGTATATAAATCAATTTAACGATATTGAAGTGTTCCAACTTATATAAAAACTATATAAATCAATTTAACAATATTGAAGTGTTTCAAGTTGTATAAAAATGTATATAAATCTAGTTAACAATATTGGAGTGTTTGAACTTGTATAAAAATGTATATAAATCTATTTAATAATATTAATTATAAGCTCTAAGTGGAATAAAAGGAAAGGATCATTTGCCGAATCAAAATAAAGAAAACACTAACCTTAGCGATTTATCAGTGCCTTTTTATTACCTTTTTTTTTACCCTCACAACAGAATTTACATACAATATCATCATCGAATACAATACAATAAACAAACTGAATAACATTAACAAAAAAAAGCTTCAATATAATGAAATGGTAAGGGAAAGGTAAAATCAGAATAAAAGGCAAGAAATACCTTTAATAAAAAACTTACTTTTTTAGTAATAAAGTGTCATATAATATAAGCTTAAGCGTCTCTGAAATAATATATATATATAGTATCTTTTGTCGAAATATTGTATGACCCTTTTGCTTAAATGTGACTGATTTGCATTAATACATTACTAAATTGGTTCCTACAAGACGTGAATAGTGGTGGGCTTTTAGGAATATGTCTTGGATTTCAAAAACATTAAAAAAATTAGGGCGTCCCATTCTGATTAACAAAATAAGAAATTACACAACCCGGAAAAAACCTTTACAATAAGTAAATTAGTTCTTGAAAAATCTATATATCCTCCACAATAATATCTTCCAATTTAAACAGAAAAAAACTAGTTTATATTATCTTGATAGCAAGCAGTATTCATTGTTATTGGACGATCGGTCGAATTTAAAAAAAAAGTAAGATATCAAACTATCAGGGTAGTGGAGCACGAATTTGAAGTAGTGCAATCCTTTAACTACCTTGGGTAAATAGTATCAGCCGATAACAATATGGAAGCAGAAATACCCAAACAGCTGATCAAATCCAACAAAGCCTACTATGGTCTATTAAGTTTCTTTAAATCCCGAAATTTATCCAGAACATCCAAGCTATTACTGTATAAGACCATGGTCTTACCAATACTCATGTATGGATCCGAGACCTGGGTGCTCAATAAAAGGCACTCTAAACTCTTAGACGCGTTCGAGAGGAAGGTCTTAAGGAAAATTGTTGGCCCCTTATGTGAGGGAGGACGATTAAGGAGATGCTACAACCATGAGGCGTACGCAATCGACCTTGAAGCTAATGTTGTAAGAAAAATCAAGCTCGGTAGACTCCGGTGGGCGGGACACCTAGCTCGAATGAGCGGAGAGGAGCCTGCCCGGAAAGTCCTTTGGATGTATGGAAGGAGACAACGCGGCAGACCTTATATGCGATGGAGGGATGGCGTAGACCAGGACGCCCAAAAGCTGGGAGTGCCAAACTGGATGACATCGGCTCGAAATCGGGACCGGTGGAGAGATTTGTTAAATAAGGCCAATACCGGATCCCGGTTGTAGTGCCGATGATGATGATGATGAAGATATTTGCAACCATCAGAAGATTTGCAGCAAAAAGTAGCAAGTACTCGTATTGAGGATGTAATTATTTCTTCATTTAATTTTCTTTTTACGTACATTTCTATTTTGTTGTTTTTCTTATATTTATCTCGCTTGCTAGACAAAAAATGCTTAATTGTGTGCATTAATTCTAGCATTTATTCCATTAAATACCGGACACCAGTTTGACTGCGGCATGAGAAGTTTCGGGCCCTACCTGAAAACCAAACTGATTATTTCGAATGATGCCATTGTCCCCAACCCATTTTAGCAGAGCTTTATTTACAACATTCCTGAATACTTTATAAATACTCGCTACTAAGGTAATCGATCACAGGTTCAATGGCTTTGAGCTATCCTTTCCCTTTTTTTCGGATAGCTTGTACGATGGCTGTTTTCCAGCGCTTCGGATAGTGGGCATTATTCATGACGTTCTTAAACTGGATCGTGTTTATATCCATTGCTATTAGAGCAAGATGTTTGGTTAAAATGTTGAGAACTCCATCGATTGCTACTGATTTTTCGTTTCTCAGTGACTCGAAGATACCCTGGATTTCTTCCTTAGGTGGTGATAACGGTGGTTGCCTTTATTTCTTCATTGACTTCGATGAAATCGAAGTTCTTTGATCGCCACTGCGAGATGTCATATTGAAGGAGTCGGTAATTTAGTAAAGCTCTGTACTCTCGGTCACGATCACTACCTGAAAGATAGCCCCCACCGCATTCACCTTTTCCAGGAAATCTTCAATTACAAAGAGATCTTCATTTAGGATAGCGTTCTTCGGATCCGTACCTATTTTGCTTAGCACTTGGATGTTGTCTTCAGTTCGTGGTATTTGGAGACACTGAATCTCATTATGATTATTCCTCCGAAATATTTCATTCATTTGAGGGAACATGCTGTGTTTGTTGGATTTTATAACCCGCATTCTATTGTTCCGCTACATATTGGCAGCTAACCTATAATTAGTTTTTATTAGGTATTGGAGGTTTTTCAATCTAGACCTCAGTGATAGTATCTCCTGATCGTGTCTGCCTGTGAACCGTCGGAATAGTAGTTATAGTTAGGACTGCTTGTTTTTGTCCAGTGCGTTGATAGTTGCATTTCGGTACATGTTTACGTTCTCGGTAGGTATTATTTTTGGTATTGTTTCGTCCATTGTTCGTTTTATGATTTCATACATTTTTGTATATACTGGTCGATTTGGTCATTGCACAGAGTTCTAGTTGCTGGTGGATTAACAGCGTTCGAGTGCAGTTCTTTTGTGGCCATCCCATTCCTCCGCATTTGAACGGTTGCGGGACCACACATTCATCGAGTTCCAAGAGATCACTCGGGGGCTTTATCACCACAGTGAATGCACAATGATCGCTATAATAGTCAATCGTTCGGAAGCAGTTTCTGTATCGCCGATGTCATCCAATTGGGCACTCGCAGGCTCTGGGCGTCCTGGTCTACGCCATCCCTCCATCGCAGACAAGGTATGCCGCGCTGTCGCCTTCCATACATCCTGACACAAGGGCCTTTCCGGGCAGGCTCCTCTTCGCTCATTCGAGCTAGGTGTCCCCCCATCGGAGTCTACCAAGCTTGATTTTGATTTGACCACCAATTTTGCTGTTGGGCTTTAACTGTACCAAAAAGAAGGGTAGTTTTCGATTGCCCTTTTTTGATTTAGGTGTGCCGAAAGGCTTTACCCCAATGAACTCAGTCTCATCGTTTCTAAGTTTTTGAAACATGTTCAGTAGAACTTCTGGCTCCGTTTCAGGATTAATGTCCTTTAACAGGACCGTTATGGTCTCTTGTGATTTTGGCGTAAAGGAGAAGAATTCGGTGGAAACACTTTTTTAAAATATTCTTTATTTTTAAATGGTCGCCAACCGTTTGGGTTTGAATGGCATGTCTGTTATTGCTATATCTTTAAATTAAGAAATTATTCACTAGCACTTACTTACATAGACTTACCAGCTCTTTACAGTCAACGTTTCCTGTGTTGATTGGTGGCATCTTTAATTTTTTATTGAGATGTTGTAGTTGATCTGCTGTCTGTAGGGCTGCGATCTGATTTGCTGCCTTTTGTTGGCCTATGTTTTGTAGTATTTTCTTTTGGCGTTGTTGTGGTAGTTCTGCTTTTCGTTGTTGTTATTGCTGTTGTTGTTGATTAGGCTTTTGTTTTTCAGCCTCGATTAATGTTTTCTTCCTCTTTCTTTCCTCACATTGAGCTGTTGCTATTAGTAATTTCACTTCCAGCTCTTTAATATCTTCGTCCTCATCATCCGATTCCGATGAGGCTAAATTTGCGAAACTGTTAGTGCAAGGACAGTTCGCTTTTGGAACCGGATGAGGCGGAACTAGATTATCTTCTTCCATTTGTTTCTATTTATTTATTTCAATAAACACTTGTGGATTTTTTGAACTCCAAAATTGGACAGTTTTGACGTTAAAGCAGAAAATGATTTTGTTGAAAAAATCTATCTATATTTTTTCGACGAGTGTGGTCAATATAATAGCAATGCAAGTAGAAACTCGGCTTTCTTGTCAAATTAAACTTTTTTGGAAAAAATAATTATACAAAGATTGCATTTTTCCTTTATTACATTTCGCTCTGGCGAAGCGAACTTAGATGCCACCAAATAACTGTTGCAATTGGTTTTGAACAGTTATAGGTTGTAACGCTCTGGATACACATCGCGCGTCAAGATAATTTGACAGCTTCCCCGCTCTGCAACGAAAAGAGTTCTGATGCAGACATGTTCGCGCCGTCCGGAAATGAACCGCCAAGTGGCGCGATCCGTGGGATTGTCTCGTGAAGCGCATAAAAACCGAATTGCGCGGAACAATACCACCAATCTACGAAGAACAGTACCCGTGATAATATCTGTAAAACAGACAGAGGTCAGCTACGCGCCTTCGATGTGATAGCCACTGTAGTCCCGACGTCAGTGCCATGTCTCCGATCGGGCGGGTTGAGAGCATGCTTAGGAGCAAAGTTCCAAACATGAGACCATAACATAACAGGATAACATAATATCATGAAAATAAGGATTGCAAATAAACATATTTTCATACTCATATTCGAGCACGGGTCTAATTTGGGATTTATATAGGAGAAGTAGGGCTGGAGTAAACTAGATCTTGGCTCTAAAACGATAACTCAGTTTTCCTGAAGAGGACAGCCGATGTTCGACACGTGTTTATGCCGCAATACATCCCCACAGACTGTGACGCAGAGCAATTTCAAGGTTCCCCAGATTCGACGGCCCAGCCATTCATCATCAGCTGTGAAACCGATGATCCATTTTTCTTTGTGAATGTTGTACACAGTATACATTCGATGGATTGAAGTCGATGAGATTGCCATTTCTCTACTGCAGGACTTTATCCAGATCCCGATTCAGAGAGTCAATCTGTCTACATCTCAGCTGGTGCGACGTTGATGCACTCATCCGCCGAACACTCGAAAAGGAGGAAACAAGTATACTATCATCCGCAAAACGGAACACTTTGTTATCCGTTGACCCCATCAAATCATTTATGTAAAGTAAAAAAAGGTTGGAGCGAAAATAGAACCTCGAGGCATCCCGAAATTGACAGGATACAGATCCAAAGACTCCTCGTCCACAACAACCCGCATCGATCGATTTTCGAGGAAGCTCTTCGTTCAGTCGCAAAGGTGCTGGAAAAGTCCGTATGAACGAAGTTTGATCAGCAATGCCCCGTGCCAGACGCGGTCAACAGCCTTGGAGATATCCCATGCGACCGCCCTTGACTTACCATACCGTTCAATCGCAGATGTCAATATATCGGTGGACCGCCCTCTACGGATACGTATTGACGATGATTCAGAAGTACGTTGCACTCCAATTAACTCGGCGTTGATGAGCTTTTCCATCACCTTAGATAACATAGACGGTAATGCTATCGGACAATAATTTGGGGGGAGATACCTTTTTCCTGTCTTTAGGATTGGCTGAACTCGGTGGCTCGAGCAGGTAGGAAATGTAGTCCATCCATCCATAAGATAAGGAGAGAGTCTGCCACGAACCGGCGATAGTTCATGGGCACAGTTCTTAAGGCCTATTGCCAGTATTCCGCTCGGGCCGGTTGCCCACTTACAGTCCAGTCCACGTGGAACGGTTTGAATAGTACGCGGGCGGAACCTCACATCCCGATTCGAAGGCCGTATCGGAGCGATCTCAGGTGGTTCCAAAAGACGGGTGTGGGGGTTTTAATTCGCGGAAAATAAATTTGGGAACACATTAGCCTTATTTTTTGAATTCGTGACTGGTGTTCTGCTGTCCGTCACTAACGGGGGAAAATGGGATGAATAAAAACAATAATGGCACACTTGATTACATTAGCTCACGTTGGTAGAGGAGTGACAACACACCGTGATGGCGCCCGAGCGTTCCTCCACCCCCGCAATTGATGTTACAATGTTGGCGTTAGCTGCTACGATCATCGCTGAAGTTAGATAGTCGTCCTCATGGAAATCATGTGCTGAAAGGGCGATAGATGATCTGAGGACGTTAGGTCGTCGTCGGTGGTGGTTAGGTCACCGAGTATTATCACTGTAATCCTCCGTCAAGAGGTAACTGGGAACGAGCAATCCTTCATCGCGTCCACCAACACATGGCTGAATTCTTCATAATGTCTAACTTCTGCTCCTTGACAGTCCCGTCCAGAATCGCACACTGGCGTGATATTGCAATCTCTAAACATTTTAAAGATTCCAGAAGCTGCTTGCCAGTGTGTCCATCGATGAAGATATTCAAGTCATGTGAGTCGTCAGGACGCAAATCCGGATGTGCACTTTTATCACTGCAAGTCGATCATGTCCAAGACTGAAGACAGAACAGCACCTTTCATCACTCAGCACTCAATTAAAGTTATCGCACATCATGTCCAAGTCTCCCACACGCAATGATGACACCTGAATCCTGGTAACCGCAAAGAGCAACCGACCAGCACATCACGATAAGTAACCAACCATTGTTGGTGCTTCAACAGAATCTTCACAGTTTGACACGCGCACATCATCGATCATCGCTGAAGTTAGATAGTCGTCCTCATGGAAAACATGTGCTGAAAGGGCGATAGATGATCTGAGGACGTTAGGTCGTCGTCGGTGGTGGTTAGGTCACCGAGTATTATCACTGTAATCCTCCGTCAAGAGGTAACTGGGAACGAGCAATCCTTCATCGCGTCCACCAACACATGGCTGAATTCTTCATAATGTCTAACTTCTGCTCCTTGACAGTCCCGTCCAGAATCGCACACTGGCGTGATATTGCAATCTCTAAACATTTTAAAGATTCCAGAAGCTGCTTGCCAGTGTGTCCATCGATGAAGATATTCAAGTCATGTGAGTCGTCAGGACGCAAATCCGGATGTGCACTTTTATCACTGCAAGTCGATCATGTCCAAGACTGAAGACAGAACAGCACCTTTCATCACTCAGCACTCAATTAAAGTTATCGCACATCATGTCCAAGTCTCCCACACACAATGATGACACCTGAATCCTGGTAACCGCAAAGAGCAACCGACCAGCACATCACGATAAGTAACCAACCATTGTTGGTGCTTCAACAGAATCTTCACAGTTTGACACGCGCACAGTACGGGGTATCAGGGGTTTTACTGGAACTCAATCTGTAATTATCATTGAATACTTGTGAAACACAAACAGCAAATGTACTTCCGGATGCGACAAACATACAACAAAAACTTGTATCTGTGCGATAATTCGACGGGGAGAACTCAGCGATCGATTGTCAACTGACTCACGGTAACTCCAAAAATGGTCTGATCCGTGACTGCGATTTTTGGTTGTCTCGGCACAAGCTTCTACCTTGAGGACCACTACCGACACATGCGTCTCATAAGGAAGCCTAAGATGCCCCTTGGCACAGATTCCTCACACCAATATAAGTAATAAACCAACTTCCGAAACCGCAATCAACATGCATACTCGTACATCCATCATCATCATCAGCACTAAACCGGGAACCGGCCTTGGCCTTATTTAGCAAGTCCTGAGGCTTGTTAAATTTTCCATAATGATTTGTTTTTGTTTTTCTGGGCAAGGTCATTAGTCTTGCGCCAGAGGCTCCCCGACGGGGAATCGAACCCCGGTCTCGCGCGTGACAGGCGGATATACTAACCACTATACTATCGAGGAGCCCTCGTACATCCATTGTACCATAAATACACATTCCCTTTCAATGGAGATGTTTATCGCTACACACGTTCCGATTTATAAATTATTTCCCGGAATTGAGAGCCAATTGCAACCCTTAGCAACCGCTCGCACGATCCCATCAAATGAAACATCTGCAGACACTGTGATTTCGTTCCGAAGACTTTATATAAACATTGGGATGTTTAGAAGGGCAAATGATCTGGTTGTTGGCTCGTTTCCTTCTCCTTGGATGTCTGGGCACAATTGAGTAAGGATAAAATGCTAAGCATCATGTAGTTCTCGTTTGCATTTTGTATTTGTGTCTGGGGTTGGTGGTTAACATCAGCAATTATATGCACTGTTTAATCCAGCAATGTGGTACTATCAAATCTAAACCCTATGGCGATTGTTATGTAGATAAATCTACTATGCAATCTTCGTATCATGGAACCGTCGAAAATTTCAAGGAACTTCGCACGTATATTAGGTTGGGAACATCTTAGTCCTGATACAAACGCAACTTGTCAACTCGGTTTGCTTCAGATAATCGTCGCGGAACATGTAGTTGCTGAGCTCTAGAAATTGTGCATTCAACTCCCGGTGATCTGCAAACTACTTTTTAGTGGATTTTCAACAGAGGAGGAAGCGAAGTTATTGCTAACAGCCTTTGCTATTGACCAGAAGGGACGCTAACCAGTTGGGCACTCGAGGAGTTTATTTGTCACTCTGTCGTTGTAAGCCTTCTTCGCGGTATCAGTCGCCTGGTTGCACGCGTTTCTAATTCTAACAAAATTCGTTCTGTTGATCTCTGTGGGATTGAAGCGCCATTGTTTAAAAGTTTTATTTTTTGCTGATGTCCGATCGCATTTTTTATCAAACCAAGGCTTATCAGATGAATTTCTTTTGATGGAATGAGGAATGTAGATCTTCATCCCGAGAAGAATAATCTCTGTGACCGACTCCGCACATGCTTTAACATCGGAGTCTCCAAAGCACACCTCCGAACACAGAAAGGACACCAATAAATCTCGCAAATCGTCCCAGTTAGCAGCCACATGCTTCCATACTAGGCGAAGCTGGTTGGGTCGGTTATTCACTTGAAATGCAAGTGATTGCGCGACCGATACCAAGCAGGGATGCGAGGTTCCCAGTGGCGCAGCAACTTCCACGGTGTTTATTAGTTATAGAGGTATAAGGCCTCTTTTGATTATAAATTACTCTTATCTGACAAACGGGCGTCAGGGCACATAAATCCGTGACGTGGTTGTTTTATTTTTGATCAGGGCACATAAACCCGTGACGTGATTTTTGTTATTTACACCTAGGCTCTTCAACCTATGCGTTAGTGAATTATTTGGTGATCCAACAGCCGATCGAGGATTTCATAAGGTGTTGGTAAAAATACTGAAAAGAAGCGGTGGACCTCAAACAAATGGTAGACGTTTATGTCGTGACAAGTGAGAGAAGAATCACATTTATTCTAAAAATATTTCGCCTTATATACAAAATCTAAGAATAAACTTACTACCTAATAATTTTGGTACAGTTGGAAAACAAGATTTTTTCCAATGTACCTACAATAAAAATACAAACCAGTCATATAATCATATGGCGACGACCAAATATCAAAAGATACATTTTCTTACTACGTCAAAGTGACGGGTCGCACATTTTCTTAATCACCTAATTCCTTTGTTCATTTTGTGTATCACTACAAACCGATACCGCCGCGGCTGCATCTGGGGGAACCCTTAATGGAAATCCCTTTGACTGCGTCATAAAAAATGTGCGCATCGAGGTCGTTTCATGAGACGAGAATTATCTGCTAAGATAATTGCCGTAGAAAAGGGAACCGTCATAAAAATTGGTATTGTGTGAAAAGATAATTGGAAAAACTCAAAAGGATAATTTTGTACTCACGTGGTGATGTACGATGTTTGTAGTGACACATAAAATGAACTTCTCCTATGATTCGATAAACAAGATGATACAAATACTGAATTTAACAAATGATACAAATACTTAAATAACGGATGATACAAATACTTAAATTAACATCCTCCCCCTGTTGAATGGTGATTCAACCAGTTGAGATGGTTTTACGTTTCTTCCTGGATGGTCCTTCCTGTGGATCTGTCTCTGGTTGAGTGTCATTGTTGTTCCGTGTTGCCGGCCCTGGATCCACCGTGATATCTTCGATTGGTAGTGGTGCTAGGGTGTGGGTGGGGCGGCGTGATATTCCCGCGGCTGTCCTGACATCGACTACCCGTACGAGATCATCTTCTCCAGGATATGTTTGAACAATTCGACCTAGCTTCCATCGTAGTGGAGGTGTATTGTCCTCTCGAATGATGACCATAGTGCCAATTTCGACGTTGTGGATTTTCTGTTTCCACTTTGCCCTGTACTGTAGCTCGTGCAGGTATTCAGACTGCCAACGTCTCCAAAATCGTTTTTTAGATGGGTCACTAATTTCCATCGGGCAGTGGAGCTGACGTTTAATGGTTCCGCATGTGCATCAACTCTTGCGTTTAGAGGTTCGCCGATTAGAAAATGCCCTGGTGTGAGGGCCATCAGGTCCTTGGGATCGCTTGATAGTGGTGTCAGAGGTCTCGAATTTAGAATAGCCTCTATTTCGGTTACCACAGTTTCCAATTCTTCATACGTTAGGGATGCTGAATGCAGAGCTGATTTCAGCAAATGTTTCGCTGATTTTACTGCAGTTTCCCAAAGTCCACCGAAATGAGGTGCTCGGGGGGGAATGAGGTGAAAGTCTGTCCCCTGAGAGCTGCAGGATGCTGTTATCCGATTGAGCACGTACTGCGAGGCTAGCATTTCCTTTACTTCCTGCAGTTGGTTCTTGGCACCTATGAAATTGGTGCCGTTGCCACAGTGTATGTGTCGACAATTCCCGTGTCTTGCTGAGAAGCGTTTGAGTGCTCCGATAAATCCTTCAGTGGAAAGATCTGTCACTAATTCCAAATGTACGCCCTTCGTGGCGAAACAACAAAAAACGGCAATGTAGCTTTTTTGTGGCCGTTTTCCTCTTATCTTGAAATGGGTGTGAAATGGTCCGCAGAAATCGACTCCCGAATTGATGAACGGTCTAGCTGGCTGCACTCGCTTTGCTGGAAGATTTCCCATCATTTGGTTTAACAACCTTGGCCGTGCTCTTACGCAGAATACACAATGTTGTGTGATTGATCTGGCTAGAATTTTTCCCTTGATGGGCCAGTATTTCTGTCGGGCTATCGCCAATAGTGCTTGTGGACCCACATGACGATTTCCAATGTGTAATTCGGACAGGATTATCTTTGTAAGTGGATGCATGTATGGCAGCAGCATAGGATACTTCGCGTTGTATGGTAGATTGGAGTTTTCTAACCTGCCTCCAACCAGATGCTCTGATTACCGTGCAAGAATGGTGGCCCGTAGAACCAAAGGTTACAGTTTCTTAAGTTTTCCGGCATAACTCCTCTTGACAATGGATCTGCTGGATTTTCCTTGGAACGCACATGTCTCCATTGCGAGGGTATGGAGTGCTTATGAATAGATGCTAATCTATTGCTGATAAACACTGCACAAAGTTCCAGTCGTGGGATTGCGATCTTCTTTGGTGGCGGTGGTGCTAGCCTGGTTTTTGAGCTTAACAACCGCACGATTATCCTGCCATCCTTGTCCACTGACCGCATATAGACGACGGCTCCATATGCTTTTTCGCTTGCGTCTGCAAATGCGTGTAGTTGATAATCGAGGGCGACACTGCCCCCGAATACATGCCTCGGTACCTGAAGTCCCGCCAACTGTGTTAGGCTGTTTCGAAAATGCAGCCACCTTGATTGAAATTCCATGGGAAGTGCTGCGTCCCAATCTTGTTTGAGCTCCCATAACTCTTGCAGAAATCGTTTTGCTATTACTGTCACCGGGGAAATTAGTCCTAGTGGATCAAATAGACGTGCTATGTCTGATGCAACGGTCCGTTTCGATGTCCTCATTCTCGTGGGAATATTTATTTTCAGGCAAAAATGGTCTGTTTTTGGTAGCCAGACCAGTCCTAACGTTTTGATGGCTGAGTCCTCCTTATCGCAGAAGTTTAATTGTACTTTCTGATCACTGGGCGATATGGCACTCAATAATTTGGGGTGATTGGCGCTCCACTTTCGTAATGTGAACCCGCCTTTGTTCAACACTGATACCAGTTGGGCTTGCATGTCTATTGCTGTTGATATGCTATCCGAACCAGTCATGACATCATCCACATAGAAGTTGCGGTCTATGATACCTTTGGCGTATGTAGATGTTGCCGCCTCCTGTTCACCGAGGCGTTGTAGACATTTGATTGCCAGGTACGGGGCTGCTGTTGTTCCATACGTCACCGTATTTAACTGGTAACACTTCATGGGCTGAGACGGATCATTTCTCCACCAGATGAGCTGGTATTGTTTATCCTCTTCTCTTACCCGAATTTGCCTGTACATTTTTTTCGATGTCTGCGGTGAAAACGTATCGAGGCAGTCGGAATCTCAAGAGTACTGCCCAGAGATCTTCCTGTAGTGTTGGTCCCGGGTGAAGAATCTCGTTCAGTGATCTCCCCGAAGTGGTTTTTGCTGATGCATCGAAGACTACTCGCAGTTTTGTGGTGCTGCTATCTGGCTTTAGCACGTGATGGTGAGGAAGGAAATAATGCGACGACGGTAAGGCGTTTGGGTCTATCTGTTTCATATGCCCTAGATTCTCATAGTCGTCCATAAACTTGATGTAGATTTCCCGTAGATCAGGAATTCTAGCTAACCGCCATTCCTGCGATAGAAACCGACGTAACGCCATGTCCCTTGACTCTCCCAATGACTTTGGGTCTTCCTAGAAGGGTAAGCTTACAACAAATCGTCCTGTATGATCTCTTCTGTAACTCTGTTCGAATATGGTCTCGCAGCGTCTTTCCTTTACTGTGTGATGGCTCTCATGCATGTCCATTCCGTCCTCTATCTTCCAAAACTTCTTTATGGCGTCCTGGATGCCTTCTTCGTCGATCGTGTACTTTCCGCACGAAAGAGTTGATGATGTTGGTTGCAGTGTCTTCCCTGCTATCACCCATCCGAATGTGGTGTTCTGTAGAGTCGGTAAGTTTGGTCCTAGCTTGATCTGCCCAATGGAAAGGAGCTGGAAGAAATGTTCAGCTCCTAATAACACGTCTATGTGTTCTGGTTGGTTGAACTTTGGATCTGCCAGCCTTGTGTTTGTAGGTATCTTCCACGATATAACATCAATCTCCTGGCTGGGCTGGGGAGAACTGATCTTGTCCAGAACGAACGCTTCTAGTTGGGTAGAGAATTCGTTTATCATACTGGTAAGTAGCACATTTACCCTCCGTTGCGTCTCCTGCATGCTGTGTCCGATGCCTTGAATTCACATATTTGTGCGACCTGGCCTTAGTGCTAATCTTTTCACCACTCTCTCGCTGATTAGATTGACCTGAGAACCAGAATCCAATAAAGCCTTGCATTCGATTTGCCTTCCATTGTTCCCTGTCAACTTGACTCTGGCTGTGCCGAGTATGGTGCATGTTTTTATCGGACGCGATAAGGTCGTCGTCAGTGACACTGAAGATTTTGATATTGTCTCAGCTGGGGTCATGTCTTCTGAACATTGGTTTACCAGGCATTCTTTATCGTTTCTTGGTTGGTGCCGGTTCTGGTTGTTGTGCAGCAGGTGGTTATGTTTTAACCCACATTCTTTGCACCCACGTGATTGACACCTGGAGCTAAAATGTCCTGGTTTCAAGCAATTTCTGCATAGTTTGTTTCGCAGTATTATGCTGTTGCGCTCGCTGACGTGCATGTCTATAAACTGTTGACACTGGTAGAGCAAGTGTCTTTGTCCACATGCTATGCAGTTTGAACTTTGTTGACTTGTGGGAACTACCGATGACGTTAGAGATGAGCGGGTCTTTGTCTCCTCTAGTTTGCTGGATCTGTTTCCAATGGCTTCGAGTGATTGGAAACGTGCTTCTAAGAACCTCAGGAATTCTTCCACTCCTGGCACTTCCTTAGGGTTAGTCAGACTTTGCTCGTATAGTACGTGCGTTGCGCAGTCTAACTTTTTTATTAGGATACACATCAAGAGTGCACCCTAATCTGCCGTGTTGACACTCAGATTTTTTAAACCGAGAAGGCATTCGAGAGTGGTGTCGTGCAATGCCTTCACATGGTTACTGGTGGCTGAATTGGTTGGTAGCGTTGGTTGCTCGATCAAATTATTTACTAGAGCTCCGACCAGTAACCTCTTGTTTTCGTATCTTTCCTGGAGCATATTCCATGCTGCGTCATACTGCTCGTCGGACGTCGAGAAGTGCGTTATTAATCTCTCGGGTTCTCCGGTTAGATTAGTCTTGAGGTACCAAATCTTTTGGCATTTGCTTAGTGCCTGAGTGTGCACCACTTGGTTGAATAAGTCGGCGAACTGTCGCCATTTTGCGTAGTCTACATCAAATCTGGGAATCGTAATTTTGGGCAACTGAACAGTTGGCATTGGCGTTGAGTATGCCTGAGGCTCTTTCTCGATTCCCTTGGTGTGTACCTCTAGCATTGTCTGTTGTACAATTGCTTCTAGGTCGATATGTTTACTCGCATCATATCCGTTCACCGAAGGGTCTTCACTTATTTCTTCGATGGTTTGATGGAGTTCTTCTAGCTGACTCCAGTACTCGCGAATGGTTTCTGCGTTGAGCTGATAGAACGCGGTGGGTTGAATAATCTTACTCATGGTATCCCATCTATCAATCGCACGGACAAGTGACTGCCCGATAATTTTATGTCGGCGAATCAACTTCGTTACTTCGTCATGATTTGTTGCCTCAACTGAAGTGATACCTCTTTCTTGGGGGCTCTCTGTTACTTCGGCGTTGGGCGATGTTTTGCTAGCTACCAGAACTTCCTTAACTGACTGTTGCTCTGGTGTTGCTTTCTGCTTTTGCCCGTCCTTGGCGACGGCACCTTTTAGTTTGGCCCGCTCTTCTTCCAGAGCCTTTTGCCTGGCGGTCTGTTTTGGAGTTTTCTTGTCCTCCATTTGTATTCTCTTTTCGGTAAAATTGGGCAAAGCAGCCAAGTTGAAATGTCTCGAGAGCGTTGGATCACGTCGGTGTCACCAAATGTTTATTAGTTATAGAGGTATAAGGCCTCTTTGACCTTCCTCTTTTGATTATAAATTACTCCTATCTGACAAACGGGCGTCAGGGCACATAAACCCGTGACGTGATTGTTTTATTTTTGATCAGGGCACATAAACCCGTGACCTAATTTATTATTATTTATTTTAAGTTTTCGTCAGGGCACATAAGCCCGTGACGTGATTTTTGTTATTTACACCTAGGCTCTTCAACCTATGCGTTAGTGAATTATTTGGTGATCCAACAGCCGATCGAGGAATTCATAAGGTGTTGGTAAAAATACTGAAAAGAAGCGGTGGACCTCAAACAAATGGTAGACGTTTATGTCGTGACATGTGAGAGAAGAATCACATTTATTCTAAAAATATTTCGCCTTATATACAAAATCTAAGAATAAACTTACTACCTAATAATTCTGGTACAGTTGGAAAACAAGATTTTTTCCAATGTACCTACAATAAAAATACAAACTAGTCATATAAGCATATGGCGACGACCAAATATCAAAAGATACATTTTCTTACTACGTCAAAGTGACGGGTCGCACATTTTCTTAATCACCTAATTCCTTTGTTCATTTTGTGTATCACTACAAACCGATACCGCCGCGGCTGCATCTGGGGGAACCCTTAATGGAAATCCCTTTGACTGCGTCATAAAAAATGTGCGCATCGAGGTCGTTTCATGAGACGAGAATTATCTGCTAAGATAATTGCCGTAGAAAAGGGAACCGTCCTAAAAATTGGTATTGTGTGAAAAGATAATTGGAAAAACTCAAAAGGATAATTTTGTACTCACGTGGTGATGTACGATGTTTGTAGTGACACATAAAATGAACTTCTCCTATGATTCGATAAACAAGATGATACAAATACTGAATTTAACAAATGATACAATTACTTAAATTAACGGATGATACAAATACTTAAATTAACACACGGAATAAATGCTCCGCTCGGATGTCAAAAACAGATCCAGCGTTTTCGCATAATCACTTCGGGCATCTGGCGATCCCGTAGGTTCCTCCACAAGTTGGGTTAAATTGCGGATAACAGCGAAAATCTCCGCTAGACTCCCAGCCTTGTCGGTTCTGTTAGAATGCACTCTTTAATTCACAATTTCTCCCCCACTCACCCACGCTCCTAGCTCTTGCTGAACCAGCTGATAACATCTGTTGAATTGATTCGCGATTTGGGCGTCCTATGCGACAAGGAGCCCAAATTGAACGCACATTTTGATTACATAATCCTCAATGCCAACGCCGACCTTGGATTTGTCAAACGCTGGTCGAAGGAATTCCTTAACCCCTATGTCACCCGATCACTCTACACAACTTTTGTCCGGCCACTACTCGAATATGCTAGTCAGGTCTGGTCCCCGTATCAAGTGTCTCACATTCGCAGGATGGGGGGTGTCAAACGTCGTTTCTTGCGCTTTCCCCCCCGCGGACTAAACTGGGAAAATCCGCTAACTCTACCACCATACACAAGCCGGCTCCCTCTAAACAATCTAAACACACTTGAAGAGCGCAGAATCCATGCCGACATCATCTTTGTCCATCACCTTCTGCCTGGCTCAATCAATTGCCCAAGCTTGCTCTCCACTTTAACATTGCATTGTAACCCTCGACTGTTTTATGTGCCTGCTCATCACACTTCTTACGGAGCTAACGAACCCATCTCGCGTATGCTACGACAGGCCAACTCTTTCCCCACCTCTTTCGATTTCAACATCTCCATTCCCGCTCTTAAACGATGTCTCAGAATAAACCCGTCCTAAATCCGCCCCCTCCCTTCAATAACCCGTCTACCCGGCAATACTTTCCTCTCCTTCCCTCAGACTAGTTCTCCCCTACACCTTTCCAACCCCATCCAGAATTCCCTCTCCGCCTGCTCACTAATCCCCGTCCCTCTATCAGCCCGAACAAATACCCTCCACTGTCTTACAACGGCCGCCTTTACCACCCCCACATACACTCGCTCTTCCCTGGCCACCTACCTCCCCTATCGGCAAGTAATATTCAACTTCCTGGTTTTCTTCTCCTTTTTTTCTCGATTGAATAATTGAATAATGTCTTAACCACTACTCTAAACTTTAAGATAGTCCGTAAGGTTTTATCTTAAGTCAATTTAAGCTCGCATTAAGCTAAATAAAAATGGGGTTCTGCCTTCAATCAAACAATCAATTCACGGCATATATGCTCGGCTAGGATGTCAAAAACAAATCCAAGATGTTCGCATAGTCTCCTCGGGCATCCGGCAATCGCGTAGCTTCCTCCACAAGTTGGGTCAAATTGCGGATAACAGCGAAAATCTCCGCTAGACTTCCAGCCTCGTCAGTTCTATTAGAATGCAACAACCGGCCAGAATTGTGTACATTAGAATCGCCAAGAACGCCAATTCCAGAAACCGGGTGGTTGATCTGTATTCAGTCGACGGTACGCGAAAGATGTTCGAAAAGTTTCGTTGGTCGATCGTCATTCGGGGAGCGGTGAGGACAACAAAGACATTTACCAGAGTTCCTCAGCACAACCTTCAACCACATGATGTCCATGTTATTGGGTTCTAACATCTCAATTCTTTGGCAAGCCAGATTGGACCGCGTGAAGGCGCAGTCTCCACCATTAAAACGGAATCTCGAATGTAAGTCGTATCCTGAGCAACCAAGATGTCTCGAATCAGTTGACGAATCGACCAGGGTCTCAGTTAGGACAAGGATATCAGGTTTAGCTGTTTACAAATATTGGTGGACGGCGTTTACATTCGTATTGGTGATACCGATGCCCCTGATGTTATAAATGTCGTTATCAGTCGATCTCGACAGACCGTCGAAAAAGAACCCAATTATGCGATGACGAATTTCTTAAAGTTTGATTATTTATCATATTAACCGCCGGAGATCCGAATGGGAAACTGTTTATCTCCGAAATTCTTTATCTCAGAAGGCACCATCGTGACTTATCTCCGTGTCCGTCCGGGCCTTCAGCCATACATTCGAAACATAGTCGAAGATTTCCCCCGATGATATCGCGGAACGTGCCCCCCGTGACGGGGTGGTATCTCACCTTGGGACCGACTACCACCTAAACCAACCTTTTCTCGAACCGAACATCAGCCAAGTTCCGAAAGAAGGCCAAGGATTTCTCCCGACTATTTCACGGAGCCTATAGTTTGATGGGGAGGTATTTCACCCCCCTCTTTGATCAATCTCGAACTATTAGCTATCCTGTGCATTGGCAACTCTTTATCAAATAAGTGAAGACAAATTAAAGTCTTGCGTGAATTTTGGGACATTCTCTATTTTGATTGTCAAACTATTCCAGTATTTAGGAAATAATGTGCAATGTACTTTGATTGACCTATTAATACTATACCCCCTTCATATATACATATTTTAAACTGTTTGTCCGACTGACTGTGATTGGATTATAATTTTAATTATAATTTCCCCATAAGTAAATACAATTCCTCATCAATTTTCTGCTATATAGTCCTACCAATGTGATACGACCTAATGTTTCTTATGCTTTGCGATACTTCTTAGAAAATGCTTCTATTTCTTAGAAATGCTGTGCGAACATAAAAGAAAAGGTAGCTTGACGTCATCATTAATGACAATTATTATCGGTGTATCACTTTTGGCCCAGCAATCTTAAGTATCCTTGCAAAAACAAAAGGAATCCTTCCCCAATGTACACAGCCTTAATGCCACAACACGTAACCATTCATCCAAAAAATAATGAAAACAAAAACCCGGAAAAAATAATATAATTCCTTGGTAGACACTACATGCTCTTGTTTATCCTACTTTCCAGCTTTGGAAGTCGAAAGAATCATGGGAGCGTACACAAATCCCAATTACAATGCCAATGAGTTATGAGCTCAATTTCCACAAGCGAAGGTGTTACCACAGAAAAAGAACGAACTATAAACACAGGACATGCATCCCCGTGTAAAAGGATGTAGAATAAATTTCCTACGGCGTGTTGATAGCCTCGAAAACTGGTACAGACAACAATGTACATTTAATGGAATCATTATTCATAGCATTCATTTCATAGAAAGTGTGTAGACTTATCCTTTAAGTTACATTATATTCGTATCATATCACGCAAATGTTCCTGAAGGATATACGTGTTCATGTACAGCGGAAGTAGCTGTTGAGTAGGCACATGACGTTCAGTAAACGGGAATTCATCAACGTCGTATCCAGTTCTTTTCCTTTTGCCACATCTTTGTCATATAATTGATAGCAAAAGAAATGTGTTATGAATTCTACCCCATGCTCTATGATCTTCGACAAGGATTTTTATACGTTATCTTGGGATGTAGTTTACAATGGTTACACTAACTCGGTGCAAAATTCTGTGACATGAAACAGTTAGCTTCGTAAAGACAGTAGCCAGTATATTCCAATATCTTAGTAATATGACAATGTAAGAGGGTCCTGAACTCAGCGGTTAAAATTCCTTTCGTGGTTCACTTAAAGTCAATGAATGTTCCTTTTTTTTCATTATTCGCAGGAAGGCAAACGAGGATACCTAGAAGGACTGGCGTCACACTATAGCAAACACTTGTCCGTTCCGTACGAGGACATTTTAGATGCCATCGAAAAAGTTCGCATGTCCAAGTGGAAAGAGCGACACGTACGAATTGCTTCCGGACTTACAACGGGTCGATCACACCGTGGTATCGTCAATCAATCAAACTTGCCTACTAGCCATAGTCAGCCGTTATATGTGCCGGGAAAGTATTTGGTAAGTTCTAAGGATTATCTATTCAAGTGCATGTACGGCATTCTAGTGCAAAATCTATCAAAGCCTTCTAGTTGCCTTTCGAACCGTGAAGAGAATGAGATTTACAGCTTTGCTCAAGGCGATTTTGCATCACGAATGAGCCGAGTTGCAATCGATTCAAAATCGGCAGTCAATTTAAATGGAATGCAACACGGTTATCCTGCTAACCGATCGAATTTCTTTTACGACCTGTCGGCAACAGGTGAGTATGGCAAGCAAACATAAGGAACAAAATATCAACAAAAAAGAACATAATCGAAACATCGCCGAGGCGACCTATTCACCAAAACAATTCACTTTAATGTTTATCCCTCTGTCTCACTTCATTTCCTGGGCTTTAACGACCATCCGCAAACACCATCTCCACTGCTGTCACTGTCAACGCCAGAGGGACGAAATAAGACGAAAAGACGAACTGTTTTCGCACGATTCCTCAGCGGGCTGCGGCAAAGCGGCGACGAACTCAATCAGACGGAAGGAATGCAATTAAAAGTAAGTAACATTGAAAGTATCATCGTCCTCCCTTCAGTTATACTTTCATTATAACAAGACTAGTGACAGGAGCTGTTGTCCTCTGAGTACAGGACATCTCATTTTGTCGTGTTTCGTCCAACTCCTTCAATTGAAGTTGTAAACGGAATCATTATAATGATGTTCTTTTACTGAGAATCGGTACACTTTTCCTCTGTGATTCTACTTAGATCCTTTTTGCAAGTCAGTAGAATCCCATCGTTTCTGTTGGTCGACAGAGACTCATTCGTTTGCTACTGGCATTGGACATAAAATAAAAATAATATTCTTGAAGTTGTATGTGCTTTTAAACCGATTTCAGTTCTAGTCTTTTGCTATTCTCTGTCAGTTCTTTCCGTCAATGGTCCAGGTGAAATGTCCCCTACTATTTTTAGCTAACCGCCAGAATTCGTTTCCCTCTTGCTGTTGTTTGTCGTTTTTTCCTTTGAACTTCCTTTCGATGGATCCCCTACCGACCGTATGCGGTCATGTCCTGTAATTGGCATTTAGATGGAGTTTCGGTTGTATGAATTTCTTGGATTGCCCTCTCTAGTCCTTTCACCGTGCGGTTTTTGTTTTGAAGTGCTAACTACTTAGCCTGAACTGGTGGTGTTGAACTCATTTCTGAAGAAATGAGTTTTCTTTGGGTCCTGTGACTACAATGACTACTTGGTCAATTTAGCGACTTTTCTCCAAAGTAAAAGGAAAACGGCTGCCCCTTGGGCAAAAATAGCAATTTGTAAATAATGCGGCCCAGCACGGAACGGTTTTTAATATTTTCGTTATAAGCGCTTTCGTTAGTAGATGGGTAGTTCTATTTTGAAGACACTCGCCCACCAAGGCAATGGAACGGAGATGAAGCTTGTCTTTATTTGAACTTACTTTTGTAGCACGCTTAGGCGATGAACAGAACTCCTTTCCGGGTAAATGTGCTCGTTGATTAGTTAAACATGACGTGGCAAATAATCTCAATCAGAGCTTTACGATGGTTTTAAATTCAAAAATAATGTTGACACTTGTTGCCCTCGCTGAAAAATCTTGAAATAAGAGTAATTTACACCCTACAGTTACTGTTAAAAATGGAGAGTTTTAATTTACAATATATGTACGAAAGGCCCAAAAGTAGACTAAGTTTTCGGGTAAAAGGTAATGTGCCTCTCGCTTTTTGCTACTTTATCGAATGGTATTTATTTTTAATGTTATATTTACACACAATTATCTCGAATAATAATGATTAGTGAAAATGTTCAAAGTCAACATTTGGTGAAGTTTTCAAATACTTGTTGATTGATTTTTCTAAGTTGTACTAGTTAATTATAATCTTCAAAAAATATCCAATTTCAGCTGTGGGCCGCCAGTCTGCTTAATAATAGATTACCTTAGACCCCCAATAATTATTGGCGTACTCATATTATATACGTATAGCACGTAGAGAAGATCTCATTGATGTAACTTCTTAACCGTATCTCCTGCCCCAGAGTTATTGAAAAGTAAAATTTCCTGGCAAGGATCAGTCATTAACACTTTCCTTATTCCATAAAATGGAATTAATCGGTGTTTTTGCTTTCTGTGGGTTCCTGGTCATAAGCTCCCTACAGCAATACTGCATTTTGTCTCCGGTGTAAAATCGAATGAACAGTTGTCTTCTTTAATGTGAGACTGAGAGCAGTGATTCCAAGGCAAAATGTAATTTCTAATTCCACTTCGACCGCATTATTGTTCCCACTATTTTTCATTCGTATTCGGGAGGGATATTCTTCCCTTTTAAAATCTAGCTCCTTAAAAGTTCTCGGAAAAAGATAAAAAGGTAAACCGGTTGGTTACCTTCTAGTATTTTTTTATGGTTGATTCAGAATATCTCTTGAACGACTGACTGATTATTCTGTGTAGCAAATTTAATTAACAACCGATAAAGCTAGACTCTGCTTCAAAACTCATGCAAGAAGTGTTTAAAAAAAAAAAAAAACAACATTTTAATTATGAATTATAATTTTTTATAGATTCAAAAAGTGTGCCTTTTATATAACAAAATTTGACACGTTTTTTAATAATTATGCATGTGCCAAATTCGTACAACCGACAGCTGCTCTGTCTATCAATTACCAGCCATACCATCTGTAGACATATTAGCGTAGTCATGGCTTTGGTCTGAATAGTATCTTTCAAAGAAGAGTGGTCCGATTATACTGTGGGGGTTCGCTATACTAGATGGAGAACCAACCCACTATTTCAGCCATATTTCGACCGCTAACAGCGCGTCACCTTAACCCCAATTCCTCCTACCAAACTATTTACCTGTATAAGAAGCAAATCGATTAAACGATACGAATGGCTTGAACCTGGTCCATTGTACTTTAATTGGTCCGATTAAATGCGAAAATCAATTGACCAATACCATTGCTTACGCCAACGCCGCTGCACATAATGTGGGACAATTAAGTGGTGATGGTAATTAAGAAATGCGGATGACTCGTGCTAGGCAATTGGACTGAATGTGGGTCATACATTCGGATCGATGCCCAAGCGAGGATGCATCGTTTGCGTTTCTGCACCCATAATTTGGGTATATAGAGAGTGGTAGCAACGGATTAAAACTCAGAGTTAAGTGACCAACCAGAAGGTTGCGGCCTCGCGTAAGTACTGTGGCCCTTTTGCTTAGGAATTAAGAGTTAAGAAATAAATAAGTTAAAAGTAAAGTAAGAAATAAATAAGTCATCAAATAAAAAAAAGTAAATATAATCAAAAGAAGAATGCCTTTATGTTTACATTTAACGCTTCGCTTACTCCCTTTTCCCTCACTATTGGAGGAAGCACGGCTAGCGGCGTATAACAAGAGGTAATATCACCTTGCTTTCACTAAATTTCACGTGATTTGCTGAGACGTACCAAGAACGATAGGAAGGAGATAGAGATATAAGATTTGTGCATACGAAAGTACTAGTCCTTAACTGCAAAAACATGTTTTATTTTAATTAAAATTAATACAAAATGGCGTCACAGCAGGCTACGCAAGGAAAAAAAAAATTTCCCACGGTCGACATGGCCAACCGCTACAGGTCGCAATTGTTAATCTAGAACAAAAAACTAAAAAGTTTCTTAAAATATACTCCAAAATCTAGCGAAAGTCGTAGGAGTTTTTCGAAAAATTTGCGTTAAAACAATCGGGCGGAAATCGCTTATAAAATCTATAAAAATCTATTTATTAACCAAAAAAAAATCCTCAGATGTTCACTAGAAAGTATTGTTGCAGTTGAAATTTCAGGTCAATCGGATAAAAATTAAGGGAGCTAATGGTGTGTCCAGTTTGAAAAACATGAAACCGAGATATTTGAAGTTAAAGTTTTGAGTAGTTTTGTAGTTTTAATGGACGTTCTGCAAACAGCTGTTTACTCAGCCTTAAAATTGGAATAAGAGAAACATCTATTACTCAAAATTGGAATCTGGAAACTGATATATGTTTAGTTTATTTTAGATAACGGGTTTTGGCCTTACCTTAACTGCTCGTGCAGCTTCTGGTGGCTGGAGGCCCGTTGGATCCTGTCGGCCACTGGTGTAGGCATGTCGAGCCCAGTTGATGGATTAACGGGTTCTGGCGAAGGCGGTGTAGAGGGAGAGTGCCAACCTTTCTTCTTCTTCAGCCTTCTGGATGGGCCGCACTGTCGACGAGAGCTCCTTGAGGTTAGGGATGTCGCCGGGAGGTGATGACGCCCTACGTAGCTGTGGTGCCAACAGACTTGGTCGTCTTTCCGAAGTGCTTCCTGAGATGTCCCACCGTTGATGTGGGGAACTTACCCGGAATTGTCCAAAAGGGTAGACAACGAAAAAGGCAATGCGTTTTGATTTAGATTTTGGACTTTATTTTATGGTGGCATAATTTTCAGCCATGGTCTCGCCCTCCGGCACTTGACTGACCCCGAACCCAAAATGCGCCGCCCCTTTATACTCCACATCTGCAGAGATTTGCTTCAAAATTGTACATACAGATTCCAACAATTGGCATCTTGAAAGCCGAAGTTTCACTACCTTTAGTGTAAACAATAGACCCGATTCGACACTTAGAAATCTAGACACGAGTATATTTGTGCATAATATACTCAGGTCTACATCCATCCACAAAAAAACCAAGGACAGAAGCAACCCCGCTAATCTTCGCTCGATTAGTTTGCTTCAGCAAGATATTCGCAACAATTATAAGTAAAGCATTGATAAAATGGTCTGATGAAAATGGTATTATTCCGAACAACCAGTTCGGTTTCAGATCGACACACGACACCGTTCATGCCGCGACAGAACTTGTTTCCGACATACAGTGGAACATGGCAAAGCGACAATACACAGTGGCCTGTTTGGTTGACTTTGAAAAGTCCTTCGATACCGTATGATTATCAAATCTAGGTATGCCCGTATATTTGCTGTACATTATCTACGATATGATAATGGGTAAACAATTTATGGTGAAATGTGGAGATATAACATCCAACAAGACCTTTCACGGCAAGGAGCCATCCATACCAACTTTACCCCCACAGACTTCAAAGTCAAAATAATTTCATACTCGGCATTCATCCGACCAGTTTTGGTGTATGTTTAAGCGGTATGGTATACCATATCCCGTTTCTACATGGAAAAGTTTCGAGCGTTCGAGAGCCAGTGTTTGTTTCCCTGCCTTGGAATGTATAGAACGCCAGAGTCGCAACATAAAAAGTTCGACTCCAAAAAATCCTATGCGACAAACCAGGACTAAACAGTGTAGTGCTCCAGAAATCCCTACCATTAATATCCTCTTAAATACATATCCCATAATCCTAATTTAATTCAAATGACCCAAAAGGTTCCTTAACCAATATTGAGCAACCATAGCAGCTGCTCGATATAACATACATATAATCCAAAAGTTTCCATAACAAATATAGAGCAACCATAGCAGCTGCTCGAAATAACAAACACCCAAATAATCTAAACGATTTCCGGATCGTTATCAGGCAACCAGCAGCTACTCAAAATAACAAACTCCTATGCATCCCAATCCGAAAACCCCGGCAGCAGATTGATACAATCAGCAAAATCCATATCGAGCAACAGTGGCATCTGCTCGAATATGATTGGCCAAACCAACTTTCATGTGTTTCAGGGTTCAGGTATAAAAAGGAAAACTAAGATGTTTTCAGGTAGCTTTTCAATTTTGCCAGTCGACCACCATCATTCGATCATTGTCATTTCACATTGTACGACGCACGCCATAAGCAGGCAACTTAAATTTCAAATAGTATTATAAGTGAATAAAGTTATCCAAAAGTTTAAAAGGATTATTTTCAAATCAACAACCCGGAATGCTACGCTCTTCCCTCGATCATAGAGGAAGCATGGCGTAGCATAACAACAGGATTGATAACTTCATAATCAAGATTACCCGTGGCAAGGTAATGGGCAGCGAAAATACCCTTATTTTGGGAGCATTCTATCCCAACGATACGTACCTGGAGAGTACTCTCCAGAATGGGTTTATTCCCCCAGAAATGGGAACTATGCAGATATTATGATAAATAACCGAACTTTAATAAATTCGTCATCGCATAATCGGCCTCGTTCTCGAGGTTCTGTCCACGCCCGACTGGTAACTGCATTTTGTAACATCACGGGCATCGGTTTTACCAATACGATTATAAACGCCGTCCACCAATATTTGCAAGCAGCGAAACCTGATATCCTCGCCCTAACTGAGACTCAGGCCGATTCGTCAACTGATTCGACATATCTGCGTTGCTCAGGATACGACTTACATTCGAGATTCCGTTTTAACTCCAGGACAGAGTCGGCATCTTCGCGCGATCCGATCTAGCTTGCCAGAGGATTGAGGCGTTGGACATAATGTGCTTGAGGTCCGTGCTGAGAAATTCTATTATTTCTTTGTTGTCTTTACCGCTCCCTGAGTGCCGATCGACCAGCGACTTTTTTCGAACATCTTTTACATACCGTCGACTAGAGACAGATCCAACCACCCAGCTTCTGAAATTGTTGTCCTTAGCGATTTTAATGTGCACAATTGCGGCTGGGTGGTACATTCTAACAGAACCGACGAGGCTGGGAGGCTGGCGGAGACGTTTGCTGTTAGCCCCAACTTGACTCAACTCGTGGAGGAACCAACGCGAGTGCCGGATGCCCGAGGTGATTATGCGAACTTCCCTGGATCTGTTTTTGACATCGGAACCGTGTATTCATACCGTAGAGGTTTCTGCGCCAGTTTGAAACTCAGATCACTGCTTGGTATCTGTCATGCAAGTGGTTGCATTTCAAGCGAATAATCGACCCAACCATCTTCGCCATGTATGGAGGTATGGGACTGCTAACTTGGACGATTTGCGAGATTTGTTCGCAAGCTTTTCATGGTCGGAGGTGTGCTTTGGATAGCTTGATGTTAACGCATGCGCGGAGTCTGTCACAGAGATTATTCTTCTCGGGATAGAGATCTACATTCCACATTCCATAAACGAAGTTCTTCTGATAAGCCTTGGTTTGATAACAAATGCGAACAGATTACAGCGGCAAAACATAGAGCTTTTAAGCAATGGCGCTCCAATCCCACCGATGTTAACAGAACGAATTTTGTTAGATTCAGAAACGCGTGCAACCAGGCGATTGATGCCGCGAAGAAAGCTCACAATGACAGAGTGAACAATACACTCCTTTAGTGCCCGACTGGTTCGCACTCCTTCTGGTCAATGGCAAGGGCTGCCTGCAGTAACTTCACTTCCTCCTCTTTCCCTCCGTTGGTGACAGACAGTGGGACGTTAGTCACAAACTCAAAAGATAAAGCGAATGTATTCGCGAATTTGTTTTCCGCGAATTCAAACCTCGATCCCGGCCTTTTGGACCCACCTGTGATCGCGCCGGTATGGCCTTTCATGCGGGATTTCGCCCGTGTACTATTTAACATATTCTACGTGGACTGGACGCTAGGAAGGCAACCGGCCCGAACGGAATACCAGAAATAGTCCTTAAGAAGTGTGCTCCAGAACTTTCGCCGGTTCTTGGCAGACTCTTTCGCTTATCTTATGCACGGAGGACCTTTTCTGCCTGCTGAAAAATCGCTCGAGTTCAGCCAATCACAAAGACTGGAAAAAAGGTGTGTCCCACGAAATTACCGTCCGATAGCATTACTGTCTATGTTATCTAAGGTGATGGGAAAATTCACCAATACTGTGTTAATTAAGTATTTGGAGTGCAAGGGACTTCTGAATGATCTTCAATACGGATTCCGTGGCAGGCGGTCCACGGGAGACCGTTTCACACTTATAACCGATATATGCACATCTGCGATTGAACGGCATGGTGAGTCAAGGGCGGTCGCATTGGATTTCTTCAAGGCTTTTGACCGCGTCTGGTACGGGACTTTCCCAACAGCTTTGCGATTGGACGAGCAGCTTCCTTGAGAATCGATCGATCCGGGTTGTTGTGGACGACGAGTGTTCGGATCAGTATCCTGTTAATTCGGGGATGCCTCAAGGTTCTTATTTGGCTCCAACCTTGTTTTTGCTTCACATAAATGATTTATTGCAGACAACGGATAACAAAGTGTTCAGTTTTGCGGATGATAATACACTTGTTTCTTCCTTTTCGAGTGTTCGGCCGATTAGTGCATCAACTATCTGAATCGGGATCTGGATATGGTCCTGCAGCGAAGACACAATATACAGCGTTTACAAAGAAAAGTGGATCATCGATTCCAGAGCTGGTGATAAATGGCCAGGCCCTCGAATCTGGGGAAAACTTGAAATTGCTCTGCGTCACGGTCTGTGGAAATGTATCGTGGTATAAACGCGTGTCGAGCATCGCCAGGTCAGCCTCAGGAAAACTGAGCTATCTTTTTAGAACTCAGAACTTCTTCCGTTACAGAGCGGGAAAGCTGTGGACCGCCCTTCCCACACGAGTATTCCCGGATCGCTACAACCTGTAGCTGTTCAAGAGCAGCTGCAACCGTTTTTTGATGGCATCTCGGGGCGGCATGTTGGCGCTATAGGTTCGCATCTCCTGAGAGAAGTGTAATAAAAAAGAAAGGACATACAATTTAAAAAAAGAAAAGGCAATTAATACAGTTGGCTGATAATCTGACTCTGTGCTACGAAATTCAGCTAAAGTTTACATAATACTCTGTTACTTCAGATAACTAAATTAGGCAATATAAAATGCGACGCACTTGTTTTTAATCTGATTTAGTTAAAGCCATAACGTCAATACAATAAAAACCTTGTTTACGTTCCTTTTTTAGACTACTGAGAAAATGAAGTGCGGCACAATAAAACGAGAACCACATCAAAACTTCGAGGAGACAATTCACCGCGTAATTAAATTGTTTACTTGTTATACCGGACAAGATAAGAGCATTCATATGAATATTGATTTTTCTTTTGTTTCGTTTTGTTCTGTTTTTCTTATATGCTTATATACTATTTAGTTGAAGACACAAAAAGCAGCTCATAAGAAAGCGGAAAAGGGTATAATTATTAATAGTGGAACTGGCAATACCACAACTGGAGACTGTGGCATCACGACCAGTACTGGACCATCTCATGATCAAAGGACAAAGGAAGTTACAATTGTTACTGAAATGCCGCTGAATAATTACACGAAACACCCTTAAAACCATTTAAGACAACTTTAATTGTTTCACGTATTAAGTCAAATCAGCAACTCCGCCCTCAAAAATTAATGTGACACCTACCACATCACAAACAACACCAAATTCACTGTAAAACAAATAATTCATGGAATATTCTAAAACTCAGCGGAAGCCATAAAATTTAAGATAATTCATTCGTAGGTAGCATCGTCAAATATATGTAAATACAGTTTTGAATATTTAATCTTAAATTTCAGGATAAATGTTCATTGAAATATGATCGTCCTACCACATTCATGGGTTTTGTCTTACCATCATCATATTAAATTTGGCATCAGGAGTATGATTATACAATATTTGTTAAACCTTACCTAGTGTGGCCATGGCGTCTTTACATCCCCATACCACCGATACAATAATCGCGACCACCAGTACCTTGAACAACGTTATCATCTGGAATTTTCACTTTCTGGCAATGATGTCTAATGCCCCGACGGTGCAGTTTATTTAATATAAGAGCATTTTGACGCTACGACAATTATATACATGTATGCATCTGTATTCATATTCCCATTTACTTTTGATTTTTCGAAGACAAAGAGAGGTAAACTTCATATTGTTATCACAATCGACGGTCTTCTCTTAGGTATTCAATATTTCCATTTCCCAGCTTTGTAATTTAAACACTTCATTTCGCAAATGTATTCTTAAACAGTGGCAGTCTACTATTTAACATTGTCTTCCGTGTCCTTCTTTGTTGGCCGCCACGATACCATTTCTTTACTACGTTTGTGGCTAAATTTATTTTACATTACTTTGATCCAGAATACACGAAAGTAGTTCCCCCTGATATCCTACTATTTATACGAATATTTATTTTAAGCATCAGGAATTTACACTTTAATAATTTATACACGGAATTACAACACACAGTATCAGAACGGAACACTTTATTTAATTCTTTTTGCAGCTTATTAAAAATGCCTGCAATGCGCATATTAAGAGCGCGAAGTTCTTGTATCATCTAACCTTAAAGTAAAAGCAAATATTCTATACTCTTCCACAGTGGTACAATTTTTCGAGAACCTACAAATAACATGAAATCATCATCTATCCCTTCGTTCATGGTTTTTTGACAGCGTCTTGAACGCAATAGAGAGCGCGAATCTATTTGCTACACATTAAATCTATCTCAATTTAGGCACAAAGAACATTTCATAAGTCAAATTTACTTTCCAACTCGTGCTACTGCTCGAGAGTTAAGGTTTTGCTAGCTCTCACTGAATATTAGTTTTAAACTTAACACCGAGGGAACGATAATCATCACTTCTTTCTCACAACACCAGTTATTAATTAGCAACACTCGAGTTCGTTCTTAGTTCTACAACCAATTTATTTATCTTAATTATTATATCGACTTAGTTCTAGTTTCTTAATCTATAATCGACTATTTAGTTTATATTTAACACAAACGTTTCAATATTTCATTTCTATCATTTTTTTCTTTTACATTTCTTATTTTCAGCTTATTGCACTTCTAACTACTATTTAATTTATTTCCCATGTCTTTCAACACTTCATTACATTATATTCCTTCTTTATGTTGCATAGTTTTCATATATTTTTAGTTTACAGTTCATTACGTATCTTATTTCCACTATTTAACTTAATAATTTGTTTTCAATACTGTTAAATATATTAGTTCGTTTGATCTTCCTTTATATTTCTTTACTCTTACATTTCGACCCTTTGAACTACGATTTAATCTATTTACACTCTTTAATTTATTTTCACTAAGGTTCCATCTATTAATTCATTTAATCTTCCTTTATATTTATTCATTCTTTCGATTTAATCTATTATTTAATTTATTTTCACTAAGGTTCCATATCTTAATTCATTTGATGTTCCTTTGTATTTATTCATTCTAGTCCACTTGCAATCGAACATCACTAGACTCTTCAAACTCCAATTTTATTTTTTCTCAGGATCTTCCTGCCTCACTACTCATTCACTTTTTCTTTAACCACCATCCACTTTCACGACAAACCACTGACTACTTGACCAACCACTTACTCATTACCTCCGGGGTTAACACCTTTCGATTACAACCACGCAATTTCATTTCAATTGACCCAATTTCCGATTCTTAACTTCAACTCGCGATCGCATCGTATCGCTGAGCCAGTCAATATTCCTTCATTGACTTGAACTCCGGTTCAACCTTTGCGATCGCGAATTAACCCAATTAATTCTATTTTTGCAGTTTGTGCTGGAAAATGCAGTTAATCGCTTTTGCAATTTACTTGTTTCAGCCTATCCAAACAATTATGGTTGATTAATTGGTTTAGAGAATGAAATTAATCGTTTTTATTTGATTTGCCAATTACTTTGATATATTGACTTAATTGCACTATTGTTCTGTGGGGTCATCTGAGTTTAGAATTTGGTGGCGCTTTCTTGTTTGAGTGTGTCAATGATCTCCTATATGTTATCTTCAGGTATGACATCATCGACACACTTAACACGAGCGAAGATGAAAATTCTCCATTTACTATCGACCCATACCGCTACGTACAATACTGTCGGAAGTTTTGGGGAGATTGATTAATCGTCATCTTTTGAAATATGTGGAATTAAAAGACTTTTGTACTGATCGCCAATACGGATTTCGTAGCCATAGGTCTAGAAGAGATATGATGGCATATCAATCCGAAAAGTGGAGTAAATCTATTAGCTTTGTCAAGCAAGCAAAATTTCACCACTGAACAGAGTCTTATGCTAAGATAAGAGGCTTTTTCTGACAATCTAATTAAAATGGGTCCGGCGGGCTTAAATCTTCCCAACCCCAAAAATTAATGTGGATGTTCTTCAGGGCTACGTGCTTGCGCTCCCTCTATTTCATAGTAAGTGGCAATGAAATGGTTTTCAGAAAAATCAAATGTTTTGTTGATTTACTACTTTTTCCAAATATTTATTCAGTATCCTTTCCAGTTTGTCCTCCTTGAGAAGAGTCTTTTTGGTAGCCAAACCACAAGAGAGCACTTCAACAAATTAGTCATCAAGAAAAATGTTGCCTCACATTTAAAATACGAAACTGCATTCGACTACTTAATTTAGTTTTCAAGGACCTAATCATTGCCTGAGTTCGATATCAATCTTTTCCCTTACAGCAGTACAATAACATGCCCGTCTAATCTGCATTGGCACATGCATGGGTAACCAAGTCGATTCACTGCCACCAAGTCAAATAACTGTCGAGTGGATTGGCACTGTGTGTGACTAGCACCACCTTCATTTTACAGACTCCACCTGGGTATGGCTATAACGTTCCTATGACCGTTTTAAGTTGTAAATGTATTGGTTTTCTGTAGACAGTTTGGGAGTTGCTTCGATGTTTTCGAAATCAAATTCCAGTTGAAGTCCTCCATGCAATTTGTAAATACGAAAGGCATCGTTAGAGGAGTAAAGAACTTACAAGAAATAACCTTGTGTCCTACTTAAGTTCTGTGAATTACCATCCTGGGGTGTTTACTGGCTTTTCTCTATTGATACCAGTGAGGGCATAGACCACTTAATGGAAAAACATTTACAAGGTGCTCACTAATAACTATTTAGGCGCTTTGGAGCGCTACATAGTTTACCAGTGAGTGGATGGGGTATTCAGTTGTGAATTACACTTAATAGCGTCCATTAAATTTACACTGAAATATTCCACGGAGATCTGTCCGATAATTTTACTAATGAGGGCCGGTTACGATAAGCAGTAGTTCAAAGCACCTGTCTTTTGAAATTGTTGAAATCGGAAATAAAACATAGTTTTAGGGTCGATCCTCACGATTGCTTGGTAACTGGGTTGATGAACAAGCGGCGGCATTTACATGAAAAAGAGATGCTAAACGATTAGGTATTTTCGAAGTAATCATTAAAAGAATGTTATACAACCAAAACGTGGATGCTGTAAACTCCTATTAAAAAACGAATGGCATCAAAGCCATTAAAATGAAATGATACAGCGCAAAAGAGAATAACTAATTTTAATCGTATCAAAAGAAAAGATAACTTTTTTTGACAAGGAGGATTTTGTGATAAATATCTATAACTATCAATAATAACAAAAACTGAAACGAACTTTATTAATTAAAATGTATATTTAATATAGTCACGAGAAAATTGTTCCATTTTGTATGTCCATCCTTTCGTTTCATTCGAATTTTAATCCTGTGTATTGAATTGATAAGATTTTAGCACAGCCTTTTTCCTTATAGTTTTAATACGCATGACAAGTCCCGTCTCGAAATTTTTTTGTTATATTTATTGCAAATCCACTTTTTTATGCGTAAGAGCACGTTGCATATAAGAGGTTGGGATGGGAAAGGCATCTAATTAAACTCACCACATCAAACAGTGATTCATGCAGCTTATATTAACTCGTGCCAGGCTAAGTAACCATTTCCGAATTGACTTCCATTACTTTGAAAAATCTCGGAAGAAAGGTGGTAAGACGGCAATTTTTTTTTTATAGTTTGTGGTACTTCATTGTGTGTGTTTCCAATATAAAGAAAACACACTCGCATTCTGACTAAAAAGAGCTCTAATACAAAATGTTGACGAACAGTGGGTAATATTTTCTCCCATCTCTGTTACAATCAGAGATAATGAAAAATACAATCCACAAAACATTACCTCTGTCATCGTAAAATACACTGGCGTCACCACAGGATCTATCAGGCTTCGATCCGTGATTTACTTCGTTAAATGAAATGACTTTTCTACGAAATTAGTAGCTAGGTGATGCTAAAAAGTTACAGTTAGACAGAGGATGTCCAGTATACTTGGCATTTATTTGACTTTGCGGCAAAGGATTAAGTTGTATATTTATAGCGTTTGCGACGATAGTGAAAAGCGTTCGATTCGACCCGACGATATCACGGTTAGAATCACTAAAATATAGAACCAAAGCTCAACGCATCAGGCCACTGCCGCGTGTACGGATTCGATTTATAAACTCAAGTATATTCGATCGATGTGGAAATCCTATATTATTGCTATGGTATATGGCTTTAATGGAAATGCTTTTGGTGGTGTTTTTCTTCACTATTGATCGTGTGTATCTGCTAGACACGCCACATCACTCCCTTCCCGGCAACTTTCGTTACGATCAACTTTGAAATGCGAATGACTGAGCGATCGAGAGAATGTCAGAGCAGCCGAGTGAGCCGGTGCTCTGCGTAGAAGTCGTGCGATTGTAAGTGGTAAAGTTCTGTGTGCGTATGGGAGTGTGTGTTATGTCGTACAGATCACGCCTGGATCGCCAGTTATAGCGTTTGCGACGATAGTGAAGAGCGTGTGCTTCGAACCGACGCTATCACAGTTAGAATCACTAAAATATAGAACCAAAACTCAACACATCAGGCCACTGCCGCGTGTACGAATTCGATTTCTAAACTCAAGTACATTCGACCGATGTGGAAATCCTATATTATTGCTATGGTATACGGCTTTAATGGATATGCTTTTGGTGGTGTTTTTCTTGAGTATTGATCGTGTGTATCTGCTAGACACGCCACATATTTATAAGTTATGGTTATTTGTATATGTTTTCTTTAGATTCGATCCCCTGATTGAAAATGCTTCTAATTTTCTTCAAAGAAACTCCCCATAACCACTTGCGTTGATTAATATTAAAAATTGATTATTATTATATTAATTCCCGTCGGGGACCCTTGCCCGGAAAAAAACAAATCATTATGGAAAATTTTACAAGCCTCAGGACTTGCTAAATAAGGCCAAGACCGGTTCCCGAGTAGTAGTGTCGATGATGATGATGATGATGATTATTATATTAATGGAATACCATTGTCTAAACGTTCAATTCTAAGCCGTTACATGCTTTCATATTTTTCGTCAAAATGATGCTTGCTGGGTAAATTCTGTTTAGTAGAATATGAAATGTAACAGTTTGTGCTGGAGAGAATAACTTCCTCGGCACCAGTGTTAAGATCGGAATATTTAAAGTAAACCACCCTTTGAACAAGATGGAAATAAAATCTATCAAATTGTGTATGATAGCGATCGCTTCATCCCTATATTGGTGAAACAAATTTTTTCAAGTTATAAATATTAGAATCACTGGAAAACAGTAATGACAGAAACCGAAAGATATTAATAATTTTAATGAACATGCAAAGTGTTTATATACAATAAGTGGTAACTGTGATTTGTTCTCAATAATAAAATGGATACATTATATGTAGCTAAGGACCAAAGCTTAAGAAATAAAGTTTATACAACCAATCTATTACAATCTAGTTTGAATTCAAATAATCCATGGCGTTTGATGAAATCGAAGATATTTATGTATACAACAAATATTTAAGAATATTTAATTAAAGTTATTAACGCGTTTTCCATAAATTATATATACACATTTATACACCCTCATTAGCCAAAAAACCACTGCCAAATGTTACCTGTAGTGTTAAAAAAACGTAATGATGTGAAGTATGTTTTATATCAACATTAAAATTAATCAAACGATTTTAACCAATATATTTATACACTGAATTGTTAATAATGATAATGATAAGATGCGTAGTATAAAACTTATATGCATATATATATATATATAGTTATAGTTTAGTGTAGCAAAGAAATAATTGACAAATATATGACTGAAACAAAGTCTGAAACAAAGAAAAGCGTTTTTTTTTTCAATTATAAGTAGTGGCGAACGGACGGCCACCAATGACACAAGGGAGGTGAGGCGACCAGGGGGTGACGTCCAAGATTATGCGCTATAATTCTCTTCGGCAAATCACTGACTTGCAGTTATAAACTCGGACACGCAAACCAACTAGCTACACTGCAACCAACAATGTCTATCTTTTATATTTTCGGTATTTAGCTTAGTAATGTACATAAATTAATCATATTTTAAGGAGTTTGTAACGATTCAGTACCGTGACGCTGTTTGCAGCGAGAGAACACGAATTGCTCAATTACGAGCGAGCGGTGCACACACAACGACGAGCTGGCAAGAACAGCCCAAAAACCGTTGGTCACATTTGAAATGGGTGACAGTCCAATGGCATCCCTAGGCGATGACGCATTGTCAGCTGGCGGCTTACAGGCGTGTGGTGAGTATGCTGGTCAGGGAGTGTGCTAGACGGTAAACGTACTAGATTCTCCCCGCGCGGCGACGACACTTAGTTACCCTCAGATAAGTGATTACAAGGCGAATAGCGATTTAAAACTCTATTAATAGTTGTCCTATGGTGGCACAGTCAGAGTAGATATTTGCATATTAGAGATAAGTCGGCGTGCTACATAAAGTGACATGACGGTGTAACTTAATCATTGCCAAACCGGCAATCAGACGGCAATATTCGAAGCATTGCCGAGAACCCTGAAGATGTTTATTGAAATCAAACAAAGAAATAAACTGTCAAGCTTTCTCTTAAACATTCTGTACAATTTTTTTCTCGACTGAATCCATCAGCCAAGCTCTGAAAGATGGTCAAGGATTTCTCCCAACCATTTCACGAAGCCTATAGCTTAATGGTGTGATGGTGTGGTGTTCGGTTAACGCAATAACAAGTTAATAACTCTTAGCAGGCTTCATTTCATACAGATTGAAAACTATCAAACCCAATCCCAGCATATGGTTCGATTCCAAATGTTGAGAAGCTGTTAGGGTACAGGAGTTAATCGGCTGTGTAATTCAAACAATGGAGAGGAAATTTGTAGATAATGTAAGAGAGTAAAAATTGAGTGCACTGGGTAGATTCACCAAAAAATGTCACTGCCTTTAGACAATAAACACTTTTTAACAATTATGAAGAATCTTAAAATCGGTTTCTCCAGATCTATTACATGTCTCATCGTTAATAACAACTTCGATAACAACGCAACAAACAAAGCGAATCTTCTCGTTGCAAATTTCGCCGCCAACTTCACAGCTACAATCAATTTAAAAAAGGGCAACCCTACGCCTGTGTCTCTGCCTACAGATCTGCAACACCTCAATTTTATCAAAAGTTACGAAGTCATTATTAAATCAGAATTAATTCAAATATTACTTGTATTTAAATATGCATGTTAAAAGATTACTGTCGGTATTCTCCAAGGCTTCGTTCTTTCATCTACTCTATCTAATGTATTCATCAATGATCTCTTGTCCATCACCCACATCTAGGTTCATTCCTCTGATTATCAAAGCACGTTGTGCTGCACTCAAGTCCCAGTATTTGCTGAGCTCGCTTAACTGCGATTTTCATATCGTAACCTATCTTTACATCTAAAAGGCAATGCTGCTTTCTGTTATCCAAGAGTACTTCCTATCCATTGTCTATGACCAATTGTATTATTAGAGTTAAGAACCCCTCTACACTTGCCACTTGAATCAACCTAACTCCTAACTAGACTGCGCACATATTCAAAACCACGAAACATGCAGGATTTCTTAAGGGATGCAAGAAATATTACACCTCTTCGAGCTCGGTCACAATTTATAAGACGTATATTCATCCAAAATTAGATTTCATTTACCATATTTGATCACGAACATTGTATGTGAGCGATAGAATTTACAATATAGCATTGCAACTGAGTGATGGGATATAAAATATAGCAATTTAACACAGGAGTCAAAGGCATAGAGTTCAATTTCGTCACCGAAACACAGTGCCTGCCGTGTTTTTCCAGAATCAACTAGCAGCCAAGACCGCACTGTGAATTATTATTGAAGGATATTAAACAATTTCTTTGTTCGTGCGTTTAAAAAAAAAAAAAACAGTATCCACTTATGGGATTTGGCTGATTCATAAAACTCTGATTTCCTAGCGGCGTTCTATCGACAAATTGTAAACGTCATAAGTAAGACAAGTGAATTACAACAACTAGTGATAAAGGAAATGTTGTATAGGTTTTTACCTTCGTTTTTTGATTAGTGGAGTTATGTTAGGCCAATAACCTTGCCTGAAAAAACAAATTATTACGGAAAATGTACCAAATTTTACTTGCTAAATAAGGCCAAGGCCGGTCCCGGTTATAGTGCCGATGATGATGATGAGTTGTGCTAGGATCATGTGTGATTGCTTGTTGTTGTGATGGGTTTTTGTAGTGAATATGCCATAAACGCCTTTCCCCACACAACGACTGGCAAATATACATAACTAAAGGGTCCTATTCCTTTCTATCTTGTGTGCTCCTTTTTCTTACCTGGGCCAAATTTGAGTATTATAGTAATTATTTATATCGATTTTTTCGAATGAAGTTCTATTAGGTTTTAGATAAGCTGCATATCCAAAGACATCTCGATTTAAACCCCCGGTCAGAATTTAGGCAACTTTATAGATATTTTCATACATGTAACCAAGTATTTTTCACCGTTTATTGAAGGGTAACGTGTGATCATGTTCAATCAACCTAATAAATTCTATCCGCTTAGCTCCATTTATGTCAGAATTCGCTAGTTAGGCTCAACTAGTTAAAGAATCTTATGAGGTTCTTCAAAACAAATTCATGTTATCTTATCACATCTATATAGATTCAACTATCCGGGTTTCGAATTAGTTCTATTTGGCTAGTCATGTCTTCTGAGCACTTTTATAAGATTAGGCAGCTAAGTTCTAAAGTAATGTTTTGTTGATATTGAAATGATAAAACAACTTCCAAGCAGCACCTACATTAGTGATAAATTTTATGTTTATACCTAAATCGCTGTAATCATCACTTCAATATGCGCCGGCTGTTTTGCAAATAATTCAGAACGGTTTCAACAGGACAAACAAACTGAATGCCCTGCTTCGACAATTGTCTAAATACTTGATGGGGCATGTGTTCCAATCGTCGCAGATCCAGGCTCCCTCAGTCTGCCGAGAAAATTCCAATTCTTTGTTGTTTGAATTGATTTTGCGCAATCGCCGTATCGCCGCCTGTATGACTTTTGGGGGGTATATTGCCCCAACTCTTTTGGCCAACAGACACTGGTCGGATCATTTGCCAAGGGATTAACTAAATATTTCATGTTTCACATCGAACCAATTTTACGCTCTTCAAATCCTATTAGTCAAGGGCTCGTATGCCGACACTTGTGAATTTATTATAGCCCCAACCGGGCCCTCCGAGAACCTATCAATATTGAAACCGCATGTGTTATTCATAAACGCCGCGTGTAAGAGCTAGGAAATGTGAACGATAGTTATAATTCTCCAGGGTGTGAGAACTGAAACAGATTTCCTTTTTTCTTTTCACGGACAGTACACAGAACCCAACGCTTTCTTTAGTTATGCAGACTCGTTCGACGTTCTCTTCCATTCATCCAACTTTCTCGAGAACATCTGGATACGTCCGCCATTGTGGGTGGGTCATTGGTAACCTGATCAGATGAAAGACTCACAATCAGCAACTGTGCAATGTGCCGATGTTTGTTGTCCTCGAACACTCCTGCTCCTCCATATACCCGTTCTGCCCATCTTTTCCGACGGTCGATTTCGTACATCCTTTCATTTTGTCGAACTCCTACACTTTCTTTAGGTCCATCATTATACCAAACCCTAGAATGACGTGTTGCTGTTTGCTAGATAGTTCCTGGTGCAGTCCTTGAACAGATAACCGTTACCCTGCTCTTGCAGAGATACATAAAATATGTGATTTTGATGGCTGCAGAATATGATGAGAATTTCGATATAACGCCTGGCTGTATGTGTTTCGACGATATTCGATATGAAATTTTCATTCCGAAGCGATATTGATTGACTATCCTGGATATATAACAAGATTACAGGTTTGCAGGAGAACCCTTCCGTCTTGGTCAGTTATGGCAATGCTAGAACAAACAATTCCCTAACGGCGGATATGGGCAAGAGATGTACTATAGCTGAAGTATGCTATCGGTTAGTGTTGCAAAATGAAATTTAGAAAACCATCAGATAACAGGATGTGTGAGGTAGGTTGCTGAGTGACTCGGGAGAGTTGGAATTTCAATGTAAAATAAACTTTTCGCTTCATTTACTTAACAGATGGTGTAATTTATGTTTAATGAAGCGAATCTGAGGCATCCGTTAAGTTTCCGGGGGTTCGCCGTAGTTGCATAGATGGCGTCGATTAAATTGGGCGCTTCAATTATTGAAAATAAAAAGGAAATATTTGGTTTGGAGGTTGTTCGTTTTAATGAGTGTCAAAACACATGGCTAAGGAATAAATGACGTTACCAATTATAAGCGGATAACAAAGTGTGTGCTAATAATTAAGCGTTGGCACGAAATTGAATTGTTTTTTTTTGAATAAAAATAAAATAAAATTTGAAAACTTTTTTTTTTTTTTTTTTTTTTTTTTTTTTTTTTTTTTTTTTTTTTTTTTTTAACGCCTTATGCTAAACAGTACAAAAAGTCCTGGGATGTTTATTGAAAACAAGCGTTATTTGGACAGAGTTATATTCATTTCTCAACGTAGTAGATATGCTCGGTATAGCGATTTTCCAATATTTCGATGCCTTTTTTGTAGTGTGAAACGTCCAACCCTTCGAGATACGAATCGATTTCCGCGATCATTCGATCGATCTGAATCTCCTTCCCTAGAACCACCGCTTGAGGTTTGTGAACAGTTAATAGTCGCTGGGGCTAAGTCTGGAGAATGTGCTGGGGGAGCAACCAATTCAAATCACATTTGGTCCAATTTGGTCATCGCTTTCAAGGATGTGTGTGACGGTGCGTTATCGTGATAGTACAGAACTTTTTTCTTCGTCATAGGGAGCCGGTTTTTCTTTATTTCGTCCTTCAGGTTGTCCAATAGCGCTGCATAATTCTCTCCTGTGACTGTTCTTCCCTTCTGCAGGTAATCGATGAAGTTATGCCATACGCAACCCCGAAAAACAGAGGTCATAACCTTCCCAGCCACTTTGGTTGGCGTTCGTGGCTTTCCAGTCCGTCTGCAGATTGCCTATTAGATTCAGGCGTATGGTAATGGTCCCATATTTCATCCAACATCACAAAACGTTGAAAAAACGCCGCTCAATTACAATGCAACAACGCCAAACTGACCGTTGAATCATTAACGCGCTGCTGTTTTTGGTCGACGGTCAGCAAACGCGGCAACCATCGCGCCGATAGCTTTTTCATTTTCAATAAATCGTGCATAATGTACCCCGCACGTTCTTTTGAGATGTCCACTGCTTCAGCTAACTCTCGGAACTTTAGTTTAGGATCACTTAATACGATTCGATGCACTTACTTCGCGAGTGCCGCGGTCGTAGCCTCTTTTGGTCTTCCACGGCGAGGTGCGGCTTAGGTGTTTGTACTTAAATTCACTAAACCACCAATAAAGTGTTGTTCTCGAACGACCAGGTGTGAGATAGGATTTCTGCTACCATTGCAATTATTGTATTGTTTATTATTTTACAATGTAATCACCGCACAACGTGTTGGAATTTTTTAATAAAATGCTAGTTCTGCGATCTCGTGATTTTTAAGCAAATAAAGGTGGGCATAATCATCGTTCTGGGCGCGCAATTTCCGACAACAATTAAAAAAATTCAATAGATTAGGTCTCTTACAGATGTGGAAAAATATGTTGATCACCGAAGCGTTGGAAAGAAAATATCGTTACTGACAGTGCGAATTTATAGATTCCTTAGTATTCTCAGACACTGGACATGTTCTACGTCTCATTACGGCGTAATTTGTGCCACTTTTTGTACTCCATATCTTTATAAATTTCAACTTATGCGACTCGCGGCTCGTACAATCAGTTGGTTTTCAACAAAATCTTCATAAGTAATGAGGCTCATTATTTATTCGGAGGGATACATGAATAAGCAAAGTTGCCATTGATAAAAATCGACAACAGGTTAATGAATACGTGTTGAAAAACGAGAATTACCGTTGTATAACCTACTATCCTTGGAGCATATTAAAATAAACCAAATTTGAAATGCCGTGCTAGGTTCTTCCTGTGATCCGAAGAGCCAAGTATATATGTACTAACCCTTTGCACTCGAAGCCGTTTCCGCGCAGACTAATTAGTAACTCGAAGCGTTTCGTTGCGGTTTTGGTGAATTTCTTACCTTTAACTTAAAATGATTACAGACACAAATTAACACATAATTATTATTATTTATTGGCCTGTAGGAACCCGGAAGTTCATGACCTCACCGACTCGGCTTCGCCATCGTTCCCTGTCCTGGGCACTCTACTTCCACGCTTGACCATTCGATCCGATCTCCTCAAGGTCAAACCTAACATTGTCGTCCCATCTCCGTCGCGGCCGTCCTACCGGTCTCTTTCCCGTTGGTCTACCGTCAAGAATTCTATGCACGGTCCTATCGTTGCCCATTCGCGCCACGTGTCCCGCCCATCTTAATCTTCGCGACTTGATTACTCTCGCTATTGTAGGTTTGCGATATAGCTCTTTCAATTCGTGGTTATGGAGTCTCCTCTATTGTCCTGCCTCCTCGTCATATTTACCTCCAAAGATGCCCCTTAAAACTTTATTCTCGAATACACGGAATTTGTTTTCTTCCCGTTTTGTGAGAGCCCATGTTTCGCATCCATATAGAACAATCTGCATGATTATGGTTCTATAGACACGGAGCTTTATGTTACGTGATAGCAGTCTGGATTTCAGTAGTTTACTTACTGCGTGCCAACTCGCGTTGCCGGAATGCAGTCTCCTGTTAATTTCCTTCGACATTTCGTTACTGGCCGTCAGTATCGTTCCCAGATATTTAAATTCTTTAACTTTTTCAAATATCTTACCTCTGACGTTTATATGTGTTATCTGAGATCCACTTGCTCTCGCCGTAATCATGTATTTTGTTTTGTCTTCATTTATTTCTAGGCCCACCTCTTCTGCCGCTTGCATGATGATTTCACAGTTTTTACTAACATTCTCTAGATTATCGCCCAGAACGGCGATGTCATCCGCATATGCGAGCACTTGTGTGACCCCGTTCAGGAATGATCCGGCCATGTTGTCGTCTTGTACCTTTCTGATGACATACTCGAGCACAAGGTTAAAGAGAAACGGTGATAGACCATCTCCCTGCTTTAGTCCGTCCCGGATTTCAAATGGTTCTGAGAGGTGGTTTTCTATTCTGACTCGCCCTTTGTTTTCGTTCATGCAAATTTGAATGAGGGCGGCATATTTTTTTGGGACTCCCAGCTCAACTAGAATATGGTAGAGTCTTTGCCTTGCGACTGAGTCGTAGGCTTTTTTGAAGTCAACGAACAGTTGGTGAACCGTCTCTCCGTATTCCCACTTCTTTTCCAGCAGTTGTCTTATTGTGAACATTTGGTCGCTTGTTGGCCGGTTCCTACGGAATCCACATTGGTAGTCTCCCAGTATCTCTTCTGCGTACGGTGTGATTCTCGTCAGAATGACATTTGTTAATATTTTGTATGCGGTTGGGAGCAATGATATTCCTCTGTAGTTTTCGCAGTCAGATCTGTCGCCTTTTTTTAAAATGGGGATGACTATTGAGGTTTTCCATTCTTCCGGAGTGACTTCCTTATCCCATATTGTTTGGATGAGCTGGTGGATCTTTCGAGCGGTTGCCTCTCCTCCATGCTTCACAAGCTCTGCCGCTATGCAGTCGACTCCGGGAGCCTTGTTGTTTTTCAATCGATTTATTGCGTCTACAACTTCGTTGAGAGACAGCTCTGGGATATGAGGCTCGGCTGTATGTACGCTTGGTGCATTTATCTGTGGTTGATGGGTGCGTACATTGAGCAGATTTTCAAAGTACTGCTTCCATCTTGTCACGATATTTTTTGTTTCTGTGACCAGACAGCCGTTTGCGTCTCGAATTATTTTGGCTCTTCCTCGGTAGCCATTTCTAATTGAATTTATGCCGACATACATACCCTTGATGTTCTTTGCCCTAGAATTTTCTAGGATTTTTTCAATCCGAGTCTTCTCCCATTCACGTTTTTTGCGTTTGAAGAGCCTCATTGTCTCTCTCCGAATTGTCGCGTATCTTTCTGCGTTGACTTCATCATATCTTTCTAAGTGGATCACTCTGAGGCGTTTACGTTCTTCGATCTTCGCCCTGCACTCATCGTCAAACCAAGGTTTGGACTTAATTGTTTTCTTAAATCCTAATACCTTTTGGGCTGTTAGTTTGATTGTGTCTCTGATCGATGTCCATTTAGTGTTCACACTATTAGCTTCCTCTTCCTCACTGCTCACATTCTCTAGAATGCTAAATCTATTCGTTAGTTCGTCTTGATATTCAGCCCTTTTGCGTAAGTCTTTCAGTTTATCAGTGTCGAACTTTTTGCTTGTCTCCCGTGACTGCCCATGTGGGATTGCTGCGAGGCGACTCCTGATTTTGCCAATCACTAGAAGATGATCGGAGTCGCAATCTGCTCCTCTATATGATCTTACGTCAAGGATATTCGAGTGGTGTCTTTTGTCTATGAGGAAGTGGTCTATTTGGTTACGCGTTACGCCGTCGGTGATATTGACACATAAAACTTTTATATTTTTATATTTAATGTATCTTTACCTCTTTACGAAGATGATTTTTTTAACATTAGTCTTTGTAATTTTGCTTTGTATGATATTTCATGTAATAATTGCCGAGATGCATGCCCGGCTTTTCGGAATAACTATCACAATAGTATATCGTTTGATGTCTTTTGCCGAGTTTATTTCTTTGAGAGCAGACTTTGCAATCTTTCCTATCTCCTGTTAGAATCTTATGCAGCTTTCCATTTAGCTAGTTTGAAAGGGAAATTACGTTGTCTTTGTAAAAGTATATAGGTGATGTTAGGAACGAACTTCAAAAAACAAGATCACATAATCCTAAACAAGATAGCACCAGATAAGAAAACATAAAAAGTAAGCACCGCGCATCGAATTTCCGCACGAAACAAGTAGTGATCGAGAGTCACCTCTCGAGTGTAAAGGTTGGGCAACTAGTGATTGCTAATTTAGTTTAAACCTTTTTTTTGGAATTGAACAGATTCATTTTTAGGTGTTGATCCCTGAAATAACTACATGCGCTGCAAAGTGCCGGTATATTTCAATAGGTGGCGCCACCAGAAAATGAAAATGACTCATTTCGAGAGCCTCATCTGTCATTAGTTTATGTATGAAGTTTCGTGGCATTTTGGCCACCCTTTTGAGTGACGCTGCTTTCAACTTTGTAAAAAAAATGGAACAATAGGAATATCGCATATTGATTAAACATTATTTTTTAGCCTTTCAACAGGACCATCAATGTAGATATTGTTGAAAGTCCAGCAAGAAATGGGTGTTCTTATTGAATGCACTTATGCTTCCCCAAATGCACGAGTATCTCAGGCATGATTTATTTATGCTAATAATTTTTAATCAAAGTTTCAAAGGCCTTGTTTCGGAATAGTATTGAATACACTCACAGCAGCATTGATGTGCATATTAGCGAAGTACCTAAAATGAGATCCTCTTTCCACAAATTGCGTTCTTTAAAACAAAACAAAAAAAAAGTCGGCATATTAAACCCTCAAAATAAAATTTTTTATGAGCATTATTACCTCAAATGGTCGATTCTATAAGAATTTAAAAGTAAATGTAAAAAAAAACAAACGCACAGCAAACATTTGATATCAGAGACATTGAACCAGTGCAGCACACCGACAAAGTAAAACAGCAAGATTACACGATACCCCAGTGACTTATTTTACTGTCTGTCTAATAAGAAATGGTTGCCTAACTAAATCGCCAGCATGTCCTTGCAGACTGGAAGTTCGTTAGACTTGTAATAATGTCGGTCCACGGACGTACTAAAAAGAACCCCGAGGAGCGCCAAATCAGTCCAACCGATCGATTTTAGTAAACACTATGTATCTCGGCCTGGAAGACTGATACCCCCTGGCAAATTAACTAGAATCTGAAATCCCTTTAGGACCGTCGAAGCAACCATCTGTGTGGCAGCTAATTAGAATTAATGGAAAATGATTCTCTTACATTTTACTTTTAATTTTCCTTTACACTTATATTTGGTCAGAAGGAACTGAGAGGTTTGGAGGGGACAGCTTAAAACGTATTTGCAAAATGAATACAAGTAACGGAAGGACATGCAGGAGCGGAAGCAGTTGGAATGTTTAGAATCATCACGATATTTGTACACCAACATCTATGTTCTTCAACAATTACCGCCCTAACTTCTGCCGTTGGGCAACTAGTGATTGCAAAAAGATACTTATGAGCTTAAGGGTTGTATTCAACTTTATCGTAAGAGAAATTCAGCTTCCGGGCAGCAATTTTACTTCAATTGTAAAGGCTCTGAGGATTAATGGGTAAGTCGTATCTTCTTTATAACCGAAAAGATTTCGTGGGAAAATCGTGCATGTTTATAAATACAGAGATCTTATGTGATACTATGCGTCTGTGGTAAATTGGCACAAATAGTCTTGCCAATAAAATTCTAAAATGAGAATGACGGAGATATTCCTGCAAAAATGTTCCAATTGGTGAAATGCGGTGTTGGACACTACAAGCATACAGAAGAATTACAATTTAAAAGGTTATTCGGGTGTATCTGTGATTAAAAACATCAATCTGTTGGATTTGTTGGAGACAACGGATAACAAAGTGTTCAGTTTTGCGAATGATAGTACGCTTGTTTCCTCCTTTTCGAGTGTTCGGCCGATTGGTGCATCTGCATCCCATCAGCTGAGATGTAGACAGATTGACTCTCTGAATCAGTATCTAGATAGGGTCCTGCAGTGGGGAAGGGCCAATCTCGTCGACTTCAATGCAGCGAAGACACAATATACAACATTCACAAAGAAAACTGGATCATCGGTTCCACAGCTGATGATGAATGGCCGGGTCCTCGAGGCTGGGGAAAGTTTGAAATTGCTCGGCGTCACGGTTTGTGGGAATGTATCATGGCATAAACACGTGTCGAGTATCGCCAGATCAGCCTCAGGAAAACTGAGCTATCTTTTTAGAGCCAAGAAATATTTTACTCCGGCCCAACTTCTTCTCCTATATACATCCCAAATTAGACCCGCGCTCAAATATTGCTCTCATGTTTGGAGCTCGGCTCCTAAACATACCCTCGACCTACTTGAGAGCATACAGAGAAGAGCGATCCGCCTGATCGGGGACTCGGCGCTGACGTCGGGACTACAGTCGCTATCACATCGAAGGCGAGTAGCCGACCTCTGTCTGTTTTACAGATATTATCACGGGTACTATTCTGCGGAGATTCTTGGTATTGTTCCACGCAATTCGGCTTATATGCGCTCCACAAGACAATCCGATGGGTCGCACCCGTTTGTGGTTCATCTCCCGACGGCGCGAACATCCCTGCATCAGAACTCGTTTCGTTACAGACCGGGGAAGCTGTGGAACTCCCTTCCCACGCGAGTGTTTCCGGAGCGTTACAACCTGCAACTGTTCAAAAAGAACTGCAACAGTTATTTGATGACATCTCGGGGCGCCCACTCGGCGCTATAGGTTCGCCTCTCCTGAGAGAAGTCTAATAAAAAAAAATCACTTAGTCTACCTTTCGCAAATATTGAAGAACATGGTTTCAAAAACAAAAATAATTTCATTAATAAATTAAATGCATAAAAATAATATGTGAAATTGAAATACTTTTATATTTCCTTCTCCAAGGCTTTGGGTCATTTTCATTTTTCATTTTTAAAACCTTTTTTTTTTTTTCTTTTTATATTCTTAATTTCTAAATTAAAGGCTAGACAAAAAATGCTTAAATTCTAGCTTAATTATCTTATATAATAACTTACTGGTCCTTCGCAGACGCTCTAAGCTAAACATTACTTAACATTTGTATAATTTGCCTTTCGGCGACAGAACTTTGTGGCAGTACTGATAATTAGTTGAAATACAAACAAAAATTTGAAAAACTTTGTCAATTTTTTTGTTTTTTTTTCTTAAAATTTACTTAACTTACCTAATATTTTTTTTTTTTTTTTTTTTTTTTTTTTTATGTAAAAGCACTTAACCTAACTTAACTTAAATCTTATACTACCCTAATTCTAGAAAAGCTAAGTCTATGTAAGCTATCTGATGATACTATGATTCTATACCGACTTTGGTACCCAGGTCTTTATATGCCATTCAACCACCAGAACTGTTGACGCTGTCTAATACGATCGTCCCGGTCTCTGTGGGAGATAGCCTTACTGAAGCGCAGGAGCTCTTCTTCGGTGCGCGCTACTTCCCGGTCGTAGCACAATCGCCCGTCTACAGATGATCTACTTACATGATAGATCAGCGGAATTCCGGATCTATCCTGTATAAGCCCTTTCATATCCAAGTCAAGGAACGCCTCTGGTGGAACAAAGCCGTTGCGACGCACGCTCTCATAGTACAAGGTGTTTGGATAATAGGCCCCGAAAATTAGGTCATTGGACGAGCTTATTGCTCTCGCAATATGCCCTCTGATTAATTTAATCATAAAATTATCCACCCTATTTATGTACGCTTCATTATATAAAGTCTCATTTGAGTAATACTTTTTATAGTCCGATTCCGGTGTCCGATATAATCTGAGACAACTTCTGAGACACTTCCTTTCGAACACCCGAATCTTTTCCATCAAATTTGGACCTATGTTGAACCATACTGGGCAACCATATATGAGCATTGGCCTGATTAGCGTCATGTAGCATATGACTTTTACCTTGCTGTCAAGTTGGCTACTGTGAAATAGCCTCCTTGTCATAGCAAAAGTTTTCCTCGCTTTGAGCAAAGCAGCCTCCACATGTCTGTTGAAATACAGATATTGATCTAGCCAGATGCCCAGGTATTTAACTAAACTCTTTTTTTTCAGTTTCCAGTTTATCTCCATGCGGTCCCACGATAACTAGCTTTCGCCAGTTTTTCCTTGTGTCGTACGTGGCTTTATATAATGGAGTTCTGAATAGGATGGCTTCACATTTCTGGAAGTTGATCTTAAGTTTCCAGTCATTGCAATAGCGCTGCACTTTGTTGAAGTCTCGCTGTATTAACCTATTTATAATCTCAACTTTCGGAGCTGTTCTGTAAATTATGAGATCGTCTGCGTACGCAATAGCCTGCGGAAGTGCTTCTAATAAGTCGCTAATATAAATGTTAAAAAGAATCGGAGAGAGTACCGCACCCTGTTGCAAGCCATTCTTGATATTATACGTTTTATTAGAGGTCACATTACCACTTTTGACCACGAACCTCCTGTCCTTTAACATATCGTAAAGTACATATAGTAAAGGCTTATGTATGCCATGTCTGACCAGTTTGTAATACAACCCTTCGATCCAGACGGTATCAAAGGCTTTCTCCAAGTCGATCAGACAGGCCCCTGTGCATTGGTTCCTACATTTATTCCATTGTATGTCGGAGACCAGTTTAGCTGCGGCATGTGTGGTTTCATGACCCGCCCTAAAGCCAAACTGGTTATTTGGAATAATGCTGTTGTCGTCTACCCATTTTAGCAGAGCTTTGTTAATGGTTTTTTCAAATGCTTTACTGATGCTTGGGAGTAAACTTATCGAACGCATGTTCATTGGGTTTGTGCAGTCTTTGCCCTTTTTTGCGATGGGCTGAATGATAGCCGTTTTCCAACGCGCGGGATAATATGCATTATTCAACGCGTTGTTAAACAGGACCGTGTATATATCTATTGCCATTGGGGGCAGGTTCTTGAGTACGATGTTAGGTACTCCATCTATTCCCACTGACTTTTTGCTTCTTAATGAGTCGAAGATACTCTGGATTCCTTCCCTTGTTATTAGAAGTCTATTAGCCACTACACCATAGGCATTAATGTTAATTGACAGATTATCTTCACTGAATTCGGTAAAACCCGGATTCTCCGATTGCCAAAGTGAAATTTCATTCCGGAGGTGCAGGTGATTGAGTAGAACTCTGTCCTCCAGGTCGTGATTTCGGTGAATGCTTTCATTCACCTTGTACATTTCCTGAAAGACAGCTCCCAAAGCGTTCACCTTTTCCAAAGGATCTTCGATCACGAAGAGCTCACCATTGAGGATAGCGTTCTCTGCATCTATGCCAATGTTGGTTAGCAGCTGCTTGTTTACCTGAGTACGTGGGATTTGGAGACACTGAATCTCATTTTGATTATTTCTCCTGAATATTTTATTTATTTGTGGGAACATATTCGGGTTATTAGTTTTTATAGCTCGAATTCTGTTGTTCCAATACAAATTTGTTGCTAATCTATAATTAGCTTTAAGTAATTGTTGGAGGTTTTTTAATCGGGATTTCAGTGATATTATCTCCTGGTCTTGTCTGTCTGTAAACTGTCTGTGTAATTGTTTTAATTTCGATAGCAGTCTGCTCTTTTGCCTGTGGAGTGCGTTTATTGTTGCGTTTCTGTACATGTTAGTGTGATCTGTAACTGTTGTTTTGGGAATTGTTTTGTCCATTGTTCGTTTTATGGTTTCGTCCATTTGTTGAATGTATTTGTCGATTTCGTCATTAGTCAGGTTTCTGTTTACTGGCAGATTAAAGTCAATCGAACGAAGTTCTTTTGTTAATGATCTGGTGAACCGCGGCCATCGCATTGCCCCGTAGTTATAGGGTTGCGGGATCACGAATTCCTCCAGATCTGCGAGCTCGTTCGGGAGCTCTATTACTGCCGTGAATGCACAGTGGTCACTATCGTATTCAATTGTCCGTAAACAGTTTGTGTTTCGTCTATTGGTGTTAAGTAATCTCAGTCGTGAGTCGATTAGCAAGATATCTAAGAACGATCTACCTCTAGGGAACGATGGATATTCGGTAGCTAGCAGGTCAGTTCTATATTCAATATGAAACTGATCTAACCAGCCAGCCAACTGATTTCCTCTGGCATTAGATATATAATTTCCCCAATTTCTATGCTTGGCGTTCATATCTCCCCCAAGGCTTTGGGTATCGTGAATGCTATGCATTCGGAAACAAAAGCAGAATAATTATTTTGTGATAAAATTCTTTTATTATAATATTACAGCGAAAAAATGTTCTTTTTTTTTTGAGACATAAAAATCTGGCATATATAATAAATCGTAATTAAATAAATTACGCATGATCTCGCCCAAAAGCAATAATATAGCCTTCTGATTCCCATCGTTACAGTTAAGGCACTTGTCCAATGTATTTTAGAAAACACAATTTAATATTATTTGTTATTTTTATTTAAATTGTGGATTATATTTTTTATTTAATTATTTTATTTTAATTCGCTTAGTTTTATTTGTGTGTTCTTCAGTCTTCAATTTAGTTTATTTAAATAACATAATTATCAACTAATATAAATAAAAAAACATATAAAAAAAATGCTGCTTTAGCTACACGTTAGACTGCTCTGCTGGGTGTGTAACGGGGTTTGTATGTTTCAGGTTTATCAATAATTTGGATTTCGTAGAAACCGGTCAACGAGCGACCAAATGTTCACAATAAGGCAACTACTGGAAAAAAAGTAGGAATACGGAGAGACGGTTCACCAACTGTTCGTTGACTTCAAAAAAGCCTACGACTCAGTCGCAAGGCAAAGACTCTACCATATTGTAGTTGAGCTGGGAATCCCGAAAAAATATGTCGCCCTCATTCAAATTTGCATGAACGAAAACAAAGGGCGAGTTAGAATAGAAAACTACCTCTCAGAACAATTTGAAATCCGGGACGGACTAAAACAGGGCGATGGCCTCTCACCATATCTCTTTGACCTTGTCCTCGAGTATGTCATCAGAAAGGTACAAGAAGACAACATGGCCGGATCATTCCTGAACGGGGTCACACAAGTGCTCGCATATGCGGATGACATCGCCGTTTTGGGCGATAATCTAGAAACTGTAAGTAAAAACAGTGAACTCATCATGCACGTGGCAGAAGAGGTGGGCCTAGAAATAAATGAAGACAAAGCAAAATACATGATTACGGCGAGAGCAGGTGGACCTCAGAGAACACATATAAACATCAGAGGCAAGATATTTGAAAAAGTTAAAGAATTTAAATATCTGGGAACGATACTGCCGGCCAGTAACGAAATTTCGGAGGAGATTACCAAAAGACTGTATTCCGGCAACGCTAGTTCGCACGCTGTCAGTAAACTACTGAAATCCAAACGGCTATCACGTAACATAAAGCTCCGTGTCTATAGAACCATAATCATGCTGATTGCTCTATACGGATGCGAAACATGGGCTCTCACAAAACGGGAAGAAAACAAATTCCGCGTATTCGAGAATAAAGTTTTAAGGGGTATCTTTAGCGGCAAATATGACGAGGAGGCAGGACAATAGAGGAAACTCCACAACCACGAATTCGAACAGCTATACCGCAAACCTACAATAGTGAGAGTAATCAAGTCGCGAAGATTAAGATGGACCGGACACGTGGTGCGAATGGGCAACGATAGGACCGTGCCTAATATTCTTACGTTAGACCAACCGGAAAGAGACCGAGAGGACGGCCGCGACGGACATGGGATTACAATCTTAGGTTTGACCTTGAGGAAATCGGATCGGTTGGTCAAGCGTGGAAGGAGAGTCCACGGGACAGGGAACGATGACGGGGTCGAGTCGGTGAGGTCATGAACTTTCGGGTTCAAACCTTACATTGTCCTCCGATCTCCGTCGCGGCCGTCCTATCGGCCTCTTTCCCTTTGGCTTACCGTCAACAATTTGGCAGCTACTTGTATGAGAATTCTTGCTTTCACGACTCTCATAGGGTTTTATATTTCACGCAAGTTTCAGCGTTTTTGGTACGTTATGGATATTTATGCAGCGTTTTCAATTCTCAGCTTCTCAGGGGTTTTGGCTTCATAATATTTTAGACAGTGTTTTTTATTTCTTCATGATCTGGTTGTGGATATTTATGCAGGATTTCGTTTACTTCTTATAGGTGTTAGCATACCGGAATTTACCGGTACACAACACTTAGTTTTTAGTTCTGTTATTTGGTTTTTTACTTCCGGGCCGAAATGAAAACTGTTGTCCTTTGTTTTAATGTTCATTTATTGTTTTACATTTGTTTATATGGCGCTCACTATGGTACTGCTTCTTTTCGACTGTATTCACGACTTTCGGCTTTTTGATTGCCGCGAATCCAAAATGCGCCGGCCTTTTTATACGTCGTGACATCGGGATTTGTCCACAGGTGGTTGTCAATTCTAGAAGCACAAACCCGATGTTTTTGTGCTTCAATTGGAATTGGGTTTCGAGAATTGAATCAATGTGCAGCAAATTAACTTTTGGTTTAACCTGTTGCACATATGATTCACTATGGGGAATGGATTAGGGTTTTATAAAGGGTAAGTATTTCCTATGGGACTTGGGTTAGGTTTTTAAGGTAAATGGGAGAGGGTATTTAGGATCACTACATAGGTTTAAATTATTTTCATGAAGATTTTCTTATAATTTTGTGGATCTGTGGGGAAGAAGTATGTACCTAACAAGGGCACGAGATTCCCTTCTTCCTCCATCATAGTTGTTCCACCGACACAATTTCACGATTGTTAGGAAGTCCGCCGAAAATAACAATCACAATCACCAAATACACTGACAACAAAAGACGCCCAGAAACGAAAAGTACGATGCAGCAAAATGTCACTGAGGTTCCGCGGGAAAGAAAGTCAAATGCACCGTCCACCAAAAGAAACAAAACAAGTACATCGTCTCAGCATACCGTCCATCAGAAGTAAAACCAAATGAAAACACTTGCGGCTGTCGTCTGTAATTTATAACTTTTATTTCATCGGTAATTAAAGCTCGCACGGTGCGGACTTAGTTTTAATTAATTTTAATATGGATTAAGCACTTCGACACGACTCTTAGAAACCACACCGTACCGGCGCCGGTACGGTGGATGGCGGTGACCCGACCGCCTTGAAGGTTGGAAAACGACTCAACCAATATCCTCTCCGATAACGATATCGTTTTTACCTAACACCAGAGACACGTAAAGTCTCTCTTGGTGGTATAGGAAACCAGATCTTGTGATAAAGGTCATGGTAGTATGTGTGGTGATCGTTCAGATCGATGCTATTCACACGTGCAGTGGAACAACGAAACAGGCAAAAGGAAGAAAATGACCAAATGCGCCGTTGGTAATGCGGGTCATTGTTTACGCGATGCCCCGTCGCTATTATCGACGTTGGGAGAAAAAAGGTGCTAAAAGCAAATTGAATGTTTATGGCATCTCTGGCTGCAGTAGAAACCGGGTTCATATTTGCATTAGGAAATGCTGGAGAATTTGGTTTCGGCGTCTATTGCGCTAATTATATGCAGCTGCTTGGGTTGTTTATTGATAAGACAAACAAAAAAGGTTGCCAGGCAATGTGTATGAAAAGGTACAGGAAAAGTACCAGGCGGCTGGGAAAATAGACGGCGCAATGTTTATGGTCCCTGTCATGACGGTTACATTGAATGCAATCCGAATTATTTTGTTTACAGGAATTCATCTAAGGAAATTTGACTGGCGACGTAGATGCCGAAATTGAGTGGAAATTCCTGGTAAGCTAATAAAGAAATCTTAAGGAGCAGTGGTATGCGAAGAGAATGCATGAAGGTAAGTTTTCTTTACAGGGACTTAAAGATCATAGATTTGATCTCTTAAATGCGTGCAGCATTTACAGGTACCAATACTGTTGCATTAGCAAACTTAAGGGAGTAGGTTAGTAGTTATGGGGGTTTTTCAGGTAAGTAGACCGTAGGGTTTGGCGGTACCGCTACAGTGAGGTGCCGGCCGTCGCACTTGTTAAAAAAATAGAGGACTTTGCTTATGGGGCTCCTGGTGGGTGGTTGATTGTGTCCAACCCCAGGGCGCTCTAAAGTTACTAGATGCGCGCCCCGAAGTATTATGCACCTAGGTATTTGAGGCGGGGAAAAGGGTGTGTATAGTTGCCGCTAAAGGGGAGCCATGGTGGCTAAAGATTGGGGAACCGGTGGTATCGGTTTGATTTGTGGACCGGTGTTGCTGAGACATTTGGGAGACGTTAAGAGTTCTAAGGACGAAGGTCCTGAAGTTTAAATAAAGAGGCAAGGCCAGGTGTCCTGTCGGGTGCTGCTACGCGTAGTAGCTGTGGTAACGGGTGGAGCCGGCTTTCGGAAATCGGGTGGAAAGTCAAGGAGGGTTGCATGAAGGCTATGGTTGGCGAGCATGAGCGCCAATATTCAGAAACGTGTTTCGCGTTTTCGATTATACTGTGTGCTTGAAGAGCTGTTTTGAGATAATAAATAGTTATACATGCTGTTTAAATTGATCGTAAATTTAAAGCTTACAGGAAGACGGTTGAAGATATATAAACTGACTAGAAGATAGTAAATAATTAGTTACAATACAGTGAACGACAATTGAAAGTGCTTCGGGCTCTTAATTACTTTGTCATATTTGTTGTGTTATCTCGAATAGAACAGTACCAATTTTAAATTGTAGTGGTGTGAATTACTATTTATTCAAGCTTACTTTTATTTAATTTGCCGAATATGAAACAGAAATATGAGGACGCATAAAAGGAAAATATAGAAATATATTTATTTTACACATTAGCACTTTGAGTTCGTGGCTATACGAAGGAGACATTCGTTTGTAAATTTAAGTTGATTGTACTCGCCTAGCATCGTATCAATGTAGATGGTATTCCACATCATTTAGAGAAACTAGTGGAATGATGTGGATGTCGATATAAACATTTTGATTTACGCTTTTTGTTAAGTATATCTGTGAATACTTATAATATAATACAGGTGTTTCGTATTTTTACATTGATTTAATTTATGTATACGATTGTGCGTGTATATGTGTATTTATAATTGCCATTGTTGATTTTTGCTTTATATCAACGGTTAATAGTAGTATGTTTTGGGGTGTTCGAGGACAGTTTTTGACCGGTTCGAGCACAGTTTTTGACCGGTTCTGCCCCAGTGACGTCATCACACCCGGAAGCTGTATGTCAAGGTTGAGATATGTTTGGTGGGTGGCGAAGGCTGTTTGTGGATGTGATTCATGGTTTGCGGGGCGTTGTGGGTTCTTATCGGATGTAGTAATTGCTGTTGTTTGTAGTACGTTTCTTATCAGGGGTAGTAATTGCTGTTCTTATCAGGTGTAGTAATTGTTGTTATTTGTAGTATGTTTCTTATCAGGTGTAGTAATTGATGCTCTTATCAGGTGTAGTAATTGCTGTTCTTATCAGGTGTAGTAATTGATGTTGTTTGTAGTATGTTTCTTATCAGGGGTAGTAATTGATGCTCTTATCAGGTGTAGTAATTGCTGATCTTATCAGGTGTAGTAATTGATGTTGTTTGTAGTATGTTTCTTATCAGGTGTAGTAATTGCTGTTCTTATCAGGTGTAGTAATTGTTGTTATTTGTAGTATGTTTCTTATCAGGGGTAGTAATTGATGCTCTTATCAGGTGTAGTAATTGCTGTTCTTATCAGGTGTAGTAATTGATGTTGTTTGTAGTATGTTTCTTATCTGGGGTAGTAATTGCTGTTCTTATCAGGTGTAGTAATTGTTGTAGTTTGTAGTATTCTTATCAGGTGTAGTAATTGTTGTTCTTATCAGATGTAGTAATTTGAGTATCGGGGCTTTTTGTTAATGGATTGTCGGGCTTTTTGCTAATGCTTTGTGCTTTTTTTGTTGAGTCATTGGATAGAGTAATATATATATATATATATATATATGGGAATTTTGTGTTCGTGTATTTGTATGGAAATGGTTCATCATCGTCATGGAAATTTTTGGTGATTCTTTATAGCGATTCTGAGATACTTTTTGTATAGGAAAAAAGCCATGTCCATATATGGTAATTCCAGAAGTGCTCCCCTAGGAAATGAGGTAATCGGAGGGAGGCGGATGATTCATGATCGTTGTCTTTGTGTGATCGATATTTTTTTAATTTTGGGTTGTGATTAATGGTTGTTATCAGTAGTTGGCGATCGATATTTTTTCAATGTGAGGTGTGTGATTCATGGTCGTTTTGGCTTGTTGGGTATTTGTTATCAGGTGTGTACATCTTCAGTGGGTTGTGGATTTGTACTTGTTATCTCGGTAAGTGAATTATGTATTAGGTTTGGGTGATTAGCGTTCAAGGTTAATTGTGTGACATGAGCAGTTGGTATTTTTGAATTGTGTGTGAATATGTGATAGGTGATTCATGATTGTTTGGTAGTGAATATATTATTATTTAGTCATTGGGTTTGAGTAATATATATGGGAATTTTTTAGGATGATTCTATCTTGAAATGGGTGTATGTTTTAGCTGTTTCTTAATATATGGAAATTTTGTGTGATTCTATCTGCTTTTGGCTTTTGTTTCGGTTGTCGAAGACTTTTTCAGTAAATCTAAGCTGGTTCTTAATATATGGGAATTTTTTAGGATGATTCTATCTTGAAATGGGTGTATGTTTTAGCTGTTTCTTAATATATGGAAATTTTTGTGATTCTATCTGCTTTTGGCTTTTGTTTCGGTTGTCGAAGGGTTTTTCAGTAAATCTAAGCTGGTTCTAATTATATGGGAATTTTTTAGGATGATTCTATCTTGAAATGGGTGTATGTTTTAGCTGTTTCTTAATATATAGACATTTTTTGTGATTCTATCTGCTTTTGGCTTTTGTTTCGATTGTCGAGGGCTTTTTCAGTAACTCTAAGCTGTTTCTTAATATATGAGAATTTTTTGGTGATTATAACTGCTTTTGGTTTTTGTCTCAGTTGTTGGGGGGCTGTTTTTCTCTTTATGAATATACCACTTGGCAGTAAATCTAATTTTATGAATATATACCACTTGGCATTAAATCTGGGTTGAGGTGGTTTGTACTTTTGCTAATGGTTTGTGTCTTTGATCGCTAGACTTTCGGGTGGGTTGTCTCAGTTGTTGGGGGCTGTTTTCCTTTTTATGAATATACCACTTGATAGAAAATCTAATTTTATGAATATATATACCACTTGGCAGTAACTCAATGCTGAAATGGTTTAATGCTTTTGATCTCTAGACTAGCGAGCTTTTTGCTATATATATTGAATATAGCCTATTTTTAGCGCCACAATTTTGAGTTTTTATATGGATATATTCTTAATTGCATACTTTAGGGCTACGCATTGTCCATGTAATATATTAAATTCTTTGTGCTTTTGGCTTTTTTTATGAATATACCACGAGTCAACGAATGATTATTCAAGTCCATATTGGTCAAAAAAAGTGTTGATATAAAAAAAGGGTGTTGTTGGCCAATCCCTTGACCTTGGAAGCTATATTAAATTCATGATTTCTAAGTGTTTTTTAGTGAGTCGCCATTACTCTTATCTTATTTTGCATCCAGTATCACGACCAAATACTGATTTCTATATAGTAAGTTGTTGTTCATTATTCTAACCCCTTGACCTTGAGTGCTATATTGAATTCTTGATTTCTAATTCTTATTTTTCCATAGAACAATTTTCTAAGTACAAATGATTATTCAAGTCCATATAGAACATAAAAAATTGAGACGCATAGTTCTCTTATCAAAAATATAAATGCTTACCCGATCCAATGACCTCATATTTAATCATAAAAAAATGTTTGAATTCTAAGAAATATTAATTGAATCGCATAGTTCTCTTATCAAAAATATAAATGCTTAGCCGATCCAATGACCTCATATTTAATCATAAAAAAATGTTTGAATTCTAAGACATATTAATTGAGTCGCATAGTTCTCTTATCAAAAATATGAATGCTTACCCGGTCCAATGGCTTCATATGTTATAAAACAACAAAACTTTTTGATTTCTAAGAAATATTAATTAAGACGCCTAGTTCTCTTATCTTATTTTTTCTTTTTTTTTTTTTGTTATATTGTTCAAAAATGTTTTGCTGCTCCGGTGATATGACTAAATAATGATTTCTATGTCGCTGGTCATTATTCCTTATCTTATTTTCCATATTGTATAAAGAATGTATCGTTTCCGGTATTAGAAGGGATTTCTTGTATAAAAGCTCGAGTGTTTAAACCAGTGCGTATCAGTTTACTTTGACGTGCCAACATCAGCAATATATTTGCTTGCTTTAACATATAGTGCTACAAAAAAGTGTTAACAAAAAAAAAAAAAATCAACATCATCATCATCAAACTAAATAGGAAAAAAGGTAAGTTACCTTATATTTATATTAATTATGAAAAAAATTTTTAGGTAACAATTACGTGGTGATAATGTTTCGCGGTTAAATTTTAGTTAACAATTACGTAGCAATAATGTTTCGCGGTCAAATTTTAGTTAATAATTACGCGGCTTCTAGTGTTTTTGCGAATAAATTATTAGGTAACATATGTGCCCTAGAGTATGTGGATATGTAGTGAGGAATTTGATTAATTTTAGTACGGTGTTACTAAACTGTTTATTGTTTACAAGTGTACGTCATTTAGGTAGTGCTTAATCATCCAAGCTGATACCGTTTTTCAAATGTTACATTGTATTACATTAATTTATCTTTTGAACTGAGAATTTTGTGGATATCGCCACACAAGCACGGTGGAAAAAAGAATTTGTATCTATGGAGGATTGTAATTTATACAGCTGTCATGTTTATATGGAACTCTAACAATTGTAGAGCAACCTTTGTACCTTAGTAGTTATGTTACGCGGTTTCTAGTGTTTTTGCGAATAAATTATTAGTTAACAATTACGCGGTGCTCGATTAAATTTTTAGTTAACAATTACGTGGTGCTATAGATAACAATTACGCGGTTTCTAGTGTTTTTGCGAATAAATTATTAGTTAACAATTAGGCGGTGGTAGATTAAATTTTTAGTTAACAATTACGTGGTGATAATGTTTCGCGTTTAAATTTTTAGTTAACAATTACGCGGTTTCCAGTGTTTTGCTATTGGAATTTGTTTACCCTTTTTTTTGAAATATTGTTTTAAATGACTTTTTTTTTTACCCATATAGATATTCAACAACAAAATAAAAAAAAATCGACGGAGGAATTAGTGATAAAAATCACACCAAACGGTAAGTTATCTTATATATTAATTATTATTTCTTTTTTTGATTCGGTGTTAGTATTTATTTTGTTTTGGGTTTTAAATGTAGAGCGCAATATTTGATGAAAATTGTTTTGTTCTTAACAATAATACGGTGTTATCGTTTTTAGAGAGAGGAAGTAAATATTAATATGAATTTTATAGCTAAAAAATATATATAGCAAAAATTATCACTTTTTAATAGACAATCGCGGTCCCTCGTAGTGATGTTTGCAATAGTGATTTTTTTTTCTGTTTTTTTATTCGTTCTTATTGCTAAAATGTCACCGTCTAATACATACTAAACCTCTCTTTCCAAAAGAAGAAAGGTAGAATTAACAATAAAAAAATTGTTCATGCCTTTTTAAAGACCAGATCAACATCAACAAAAACACCAACCAAAAAAAATTGAATTTAATAACATTAAAAAAATAATAATAATATGAAACGAGCAGGGCAACAACAACAACAACAACAACCAACAATGTCTGGAGAACAACCTGCAAAAAAATCCAAGCAGCCGACATACAAAAGATGCTTGTTTTGCTATGAGAATGTTGAAGAGCAGCTTTGGGTTCAACATCAAAGAAAAAATACCCATAAAGCAAACGCCCAACAAGCTCTAAATGAAAATGTCTCCTTAATAGCAAACGCGTTCAAAAATCGTGTAAAAACATTCTCCATTACCAACAAAGATGAGAGTATGGTAAATGTGAATAAACTATTTGAAAAAAATATTCCATTGATTAATGAATTATTGGAAAATCAATTGGAAATTTTGAACACATTTAAATTTAGCATGGAGCTTTTTGCTAAGTTTGCGAAATTCACCAAAGAATGTGATGAGTTAATGCAAATAGATATAAAAACCATGCAAACTAAAATGTACACGATTGAGAACGAGGAAGACATAAGGGAACATTTGAACACGGCAATTGAAAATATCAAGGCAAAATTGGAGGAGTTTCAAGAAAAAGATAGCGGATGGGCGTTGTTAACATTTCGGAGCATTGAAATTAACATAAACAAATACGACCCACTTCTAGCTTCTTCGCATTTTAGCCTGCCTAAACAAATATTAAAGAAAAACGCATGCATCAAGGTGAAAAACAACGATGATTACTGCTTTAAATGGGCCATTATATCGGCTTTCACTAATATTACAACTAATGCTGATAGACCATCGCAGTATAAAATTGCCAACATTGCAAGCGAAACAATAGTATACAACGATCAAGTACTTTGTTTCAAGAATATGCAATTTCCTCTGGCAGTCAAAGACACATGCATATTCGAAGCCAATAATCCAACCATTAGCATAAATGTTTTTGGTTATGAGATTAATGATAAAGGGCAATATCAGATAATTGGACCCTACTATCATACGCGCGAGGAAAAAGCAAAGCATATTAACTTGCTTTATTGCATAAGTAGCGAAGAGAATAAAACGCATTATGTCTACTTTAAAAACATCTCTCGTTTATTGAAAAGCCAGTTAACGAAAAGCAAACAAACTCGACTGCATCTATGTAACGGCTGCTTGCTGCGATTCGCCTCAGAATCTGCTCTACAAATGCATAAGAGCGAATGTAAAAAAATAATAACCATTATGCCCGATGAAAATAATAACATACTAAAATTTAAAAAGCATAATCGCAAATTAATTGTTCCTTTTGTGGTGTATGCGGATTTTGAATCCATTCTACGCCCCGTTAGTCATTGCATACCGGATCCGGAAATTTCTTCAACAACAGACGTCCAACAACATATACCGTGCGCTTTTTCATATCACATCAAATGCTCCTTTGATGATGATTTGAGCAAGCACCGCATATTTGTTGGTAAGTAAAACATGTTTAATAAGAAAAAATCAAAAAACGAATAAAACATTTTTTTTTCTTTTTTTGCAGGAGAAGACACACCAATCCGTTTTGTGAAGATACTAGTCAGCGATTTAATGCATCTTCACAAGGAAGTCATTGGGCGACCAAAGCCAATGTTTCCTTTAACGGATCAGCAGAAGCAGCATCAAACAACATCGCCACCCTGTAGTATTTGTAAGGTTAGATTTAATGAATTAGATGTAAGAGTAAGGGACCATTGTCATTTCACTGGTGTCTATAGAGGACCAGCCCATTCTCAGTGTAATTTAGATTTTCGCGTTCCGACCTTTTTCCCAGTCTTTTTCCATAATTTGACGGGTTATGATTCACATCTATTTATGAAAAGTCTGAGTTGTATTAAGGGGGAAATACGTATAATTCCACTAAATAAGGAAAATTATATATCGATTTCCAAACGCATATATTTAGACGAACACAATTCATTCGAGATTAGGTTTTTAGATTCATGTCGATTTCTACAGTCTAGCATAGATTCGCTAACTAAAAATTTATCTGAAGCCGATTTCATAATTAATAGGGGATTTTACAAAAACGACGCCTCTTTGAAGTTAATGATGAGGAAGGGGGTATTTCCCTATGAATATGTTAATTGTTGGGCTCGTTTAGATGACTGTTTTCTTCCTCCAATTACTGAATTCTATAACAGACTAACGAATGAAGATTGTTTAGTTGAAGATTACGATTATGCTCAAAAAGTGTGGAAGCATTTCAATTGCAAAACATTAAAAGAGTACATGCTTTTATATCTGCAGAGCGATGTCTTATTGTTGGCAGATGCATTTGAGAATTTTCGTAAGGTTTGTCTAGATATATATGAGTTAGATCCATGTCATTACTATACATCTCCCGGCTTATCTTGGGATGTAATGTTGAAAACAACAGAAATTAATCTGGAACTTCTAACAGATGTTGAGATGCTTAATTTCTTTAAGAATGGCATCCGTGGCGGTTTATGTCAATGTAGTCATCGACATACCGTTGCGAATAATAAATATTTGAAAAATTTCGATGTCAGCAAACCAAACAAATATCTTATGTATTTAGATGCAAATAACCTGTGCGGTTGGGCAATGTCGCAACATCTCCCAGATGGAAATTTTCAATGGAATGATCCACAAATCTTCACATCCGAATATATTTTAAATTGTGATGGAAACAATAAAATCGGCTATGTATTGGAAGTAGATTTAACTTATCCAATTGATCTTCACGATCCGCACAATGATCTTCCATTTTGCCCAGAAAATATGATAACACCGGGGTGCAAAATTCCTAAGCTTGTCGCTAGTCTACATTCAAAGACAAAATATATAATTCATCTAAAGAATTTACAACAATGTCTGAAACATGGTTTGATTCTCACTAGAGTTCATAGAGTGTTGTCTTTTACACAATCTGAGTGATTGCAAAAATATATAACCCTCAACACGGAATATAGAAAAAAGGCAAAAAATAAGTTTGAAAAAGACTTTTTTAAATTAATGAATAATAGTGTGTATGGCAAAACCATGGAGAATGTTGAGAAGCGACGAGATGTAAAAATTGTCTCTCAATGGGAAGGAGAAAGAAATTCACACAGCGCCAGAAAACTGATTGCTCATCCCAATTTCCATAGCGTATCAGTATTTACACCTCAGATGTGTGCTATTGAAATGAGCAAGGCGAGAATAGTATTTGATAAGCCCATTTATTTAGGATTCGTAGTATTAGAACTATCAAAATGGCTCATGTATGACTTTCACTATGATTACATGAGAAAAAAGTTTGATACGACGATTCAGATGAATTACATGGATACAGACTCTTTTATCTATACAATATCAACTAATGATTTTTATTCGGATATATATAGCGATATTGTTGATCCCGAAAAATCTAGGTTTGATACATCGGAATATCCAATAGATAACGTTCATAATTTCCCTCAAATAAATGGAAAAGTTCTCGGAAAATTCAAAGATGAGAACAATAGCAAAAACATGACTGAATTCATTGGGTTAAGAGCTAAAATGTACTCTTTTGCTTTAGACACCAGTGAAGTAACAAAAAAGGCCAAGGGGGTAAAAAAGTCTGTTACCAATAGTTTAGATATAAGAGATTATAGAAATTGTTTGTTAAGACGTAAGTTATTATATAAGCCTATGTTAATATTTAGAAGTAAGTTACACAATATTTATACTCAGTCTGTAAATAAGTTAGCATTAAGCGATAGCGACACAAAAAGATATATTTGTGAAGATCGCGTAAGCACATATGCTTGGGGGCATAATAGATTAAGTAATGTTTAAGTTAAAAAAATTATGTCTCATATTTATATTTAATACTAGGATTGATATATATTTTTCTAAATAATGTAAATAATTTTTTTGTATCTAATAGGGTAGATATAAGAGATATTTGTAGTAAAAATAAAAAAGTAATAAATTATAATGTTATGAGAAAAAAAATTAATTATTGTTTTCATTATTGCTTCGCTTGTCTGTCCATGGAATGAATGTTTTAGACTAACTGGATACACTCGGTAGTCTATCATTATAACTAGGACTTTATTACTCGTGCTGATTACCGTGGAAAAACGGATGTTGATGTCAATGGCTTAAAAATAAATTCTTCAAACTCATTTGGTCATGGTACCGGAATCCACCCATTTTTAACAATATGGAAACTATGATAAGAATAATGCTCAACAATTTACTATACAGAAACCAAGAATTCTTCAAACTCATTTGGTTATGTATGGAAACTATGATAAGATGAATAGGCTAACCACCTAACCCCAAACAAGGCGGTTCCAAACAGGGTGGTTTCTTCAAACAGGGCGGTTCCTAACAGGGCGGTTCCAAACAGGGCGGTTTCTTCAAATAGGGCGGTTCCAAACAGGGCGGTTCCAAACAGGATGTCTCTTCAAACAGGGCTATTCCAAACAGGCTGTTTCTTCAAACAGGGCGGTGTCTTCAAACTGGTTGTATTATAACTACCCCTCTCTGATAACGCTTCAATGTTGTAAGCAGGTCTTATCGCATGATGTTATGGTGGACTATATTTGATCCTCTAAGACTTATGGAAAAAATGGCCTCAATTAATTTTAATGTTTAAAGAACAATGATCAGCGGTTTTATTCATATAGGTAAGATAAGAATAATGGAGACTCATTAAAAACACTTAGACATCAAGAATTTGATATAGCTTCCAAGGACAAGGGATTGGACAACAACACCCTTTTTTTATATCAACACTTTTTTTGACCAATATGGACTTGAATAATCATTCGTTGACTCGTGGTATATTCATAAAAAAAGCCAAAAGCACAAAGAATTTAATATATTATATGGACAATGCGTAGCCCTAAAGTATGCAATTAACAATATATCCATATAAAAACTCAAAATTGTGGCGCTAAAAATAGGCTATATTCAATATATATAGCAAAAAGCTCGCTAGTCTAGAGATCAAAAGCATTAAACCATTTCAGCATAGAGTTACTGCCAAGTGATATATATATTCATAAAATTAGATTTTCTATCAAGTGGTATATTCATAAAAAGGAAAACAGCCCCCAACAACTGAGACAGCCCAGCCGAAAGTCTAGCGATCAAAGACACAAACCATTAGCAGAAGCACAAACCGTTTCAACCCAGATTTAATGCCAAGTGGTATATATTCATAAAATTAGATTTACTGCCAAGTGGTATATTCATAAAGAGAAAAACAGCCCCCCAACAACTGAGACAAAAACCAAAAGCAGTTATAATCACCAAAAAATTCTCATATATTAAGAAACAGCTTAGAGTTACTGAAAAAGCCCTCGACAATCGAAAAAAAGCCAAAAGCAGATAGAATCACAAAAAATGTCCATATATTAAGAAACAGCTAAAACAAACACCCATTTCAAGATAGAATCATCCTAAAAAATTCCCATATATTAAGAACCAGCTTAGATTTACTGAAAAAGTCTTCGACAACCGAAACAAAAGCCAAAAGCAGATAGAATCACAAAAATTTCCATATATTAAGAAACAGCTAAAACATACACCCATTTCAAGATAGAATCATCCTAAAAAATTCCCATATATTAAGAACCAGCTTAGATTTACTGAAAAAGTCTTCGACAACCGAAACAAAAGCCAAAAGCAGATAGAATCACACAAAATTTCCATATATTAAGAAACAGCTAAAACATACACCCATTTCAAGATAGAATCATCCTAAAAAATTCCCATATATATTACTCAAACCCAATGACTAAATAATAATATATTCACTACCAAACAATCATGAATCACCTATCACATATTCACACACAATTCAAAAATACCAACTGCTCATGTCACACAATTAACCTTGAACGCTAATCACCCAAACCTAATACATAATTCACTTACCGAGATAACAAGTACAAATCCACAACCCACTGAAGATGTACACACCTGATAACAAATACCCAACAAGCCAAAACGACCATGAATCACACACCTCAAATTGAAAAAATACCGATCGCCAACTACTGATAACAACCTTTAATCACAACCCAAAATTAAAAAAATATCGATCACACAAAGACAACGATCATGAATCATCCGCCTCCCTCCGATTACCTCATTTCCTAGGGGAGCACTTCTGGAATTACCATATATGGACATGGCTTTTTTCCTATACAAAAAGTGTCTCAGAATCGCTATAAAGAATCACCAAAAATTTCCATGACGATGATGAACCATTTCCATACAAATACACGAACACAAAATTCCCATATATATATATATATATATATATTACTCTATCCAATGACTCAACAAAAAAAGCACAAAGCATTAGCAAAAAGCCCGACAATCCATTAACAAAAAGCCCCGATACTCAAATTACTACATCTGATAAGAACAACAATTACTACACCTGATAAGAATACTACAAACTACAACAATTACTACACCTGATAAGAACAGCAATTACTACCCCAGATAAGAAACATACTACAAACAACATCAATTACTACACCTGATAAGAACAGCAATTACTACACCTGATAAGACCATCAATTACTACCCCTGATAAGAAACATACTACAAATAACAACAATTACTACACCTGATAAGAACAGCAATTACTACACCTGATAAGAAACATACTACAAACAATATCAATTACTACACCTGATAAGAACAGCAATTACTACGCCTGATAAGAGCATCAATTACTACCCCTGATAAGAAACATACTACAAACAACATCAATTACTACACCTGATAAGAGCATCAATTACTAGCCCTGATAAGAAACATACTACAAATAACAACAATTACTACACCTGATAAGAACAGAAATTACTACCCCTGATAAGAAACGTACTACAAACAACAGCAATTACTACATCCGATAAGAACCCACAACGCCCCGCCAACCGTGAATCACATCCACAAACAGCCTTCGCCACCCACCAAACATATCTCAACCTTGACATACACCTTCCGGATGTGATGACGTCACTGGGGCAGAACCGGTCAAAAACTGTGCTCGAACCGGTCAAAAACTGTCCTCGAACACCCCAAAACATACTACTGTTAATGTTTGTTAAATGCACAATATATTAAATTAACAAAAGCAAAACAGGAACTTAGTGGAACAAAGAAAAACGAAGATGTAAAATGTATATATTCTTGTGGTTTTTTAATTTATTATTGTATTACAAAAGGAAAAAGAAGAAACGCACCCATACAAATGCATATATTTCCGGACATATATGCATCTATATAAATATCAATATCTTCTATAATTACATTACAAATTTTAATTATTTTAATAGTCAAGCCTATCATACGGTTTTCTTAGACTGGCAGGACAACTGTTGCGAACCAGTTGTCTACCTTTACCATGAAAATCGTTTAATTAGGACTGTGTGTGGTAATTTTCACTTTAAACCGTTAGTTAATTTTGCATAAAAAAAAAAACTTAATAATTACTTCTACGATTCCTTGTATTGGATATAACCCACTAATCAATTTTTAAAAATATGATTGAAAATTTTAAATTTGAAAGTATTTTGCCTAACAAATGTCAGTGCACACAAATGTTTTTTAGGAAACAAATTTTAAGTTTCACTCAGAAGGAGCTTACATGAAGACAATACAAAAAGCAAAGGAGAGAAAAAAAAAATTACAAGGTTTTAAAGAATACCTGATGTTCTATTGTGGATCGGTTGCATGGTGCTGGTGTTTGTGTTGTGTTTAGTAGGGGTTAGTTTCAGGACGCGAGTCTCCTGATCCTTAAAAGGACAAGGCGATCTCTTAAAACAGACCGCTCCTGAAATCTTGTCCTACAAGGGGTCGTTAACCGTGCTTCCTCTGATCCAGAGGGAAGAGTAACGTCCTTTTGGTTTGGCCTCAGTCTTCGCAAGTCCGCTGGTTTCCGTGGTGGCCAGGTGATACTCCAGATCTTCAGAAGTATTCTCTTTGAGGGTGTACCTATGCTTTACTCACCAGTAAAATGAAAAAGAAGGCTCGTTTTTCCTTTTAGTATTTTATTTATTTTTAATTTGAACTTCGCCCTTCTCCAGGATATTTTCCTTCAGGGACAACGGATGAAATTTAACTGCGGCCCGGAGATCAATATACTATTCCTTTATAAAGGAAAACGAATCGAAAATTGTATCCCAAAGATACACATTTTCGTGCAACAATCTCGATTTTCAATGCATTTCGTGCGATGCTCAATGTTTGTTTTAGATAAGATTCAGTTTTCTGAATCTTCATCAATCTATTTGCATGTGAGGATTTGAAATGGTATTTGGGTATTGTTTGCTTGTGGCAAATTCGAACATCTGGTGTGATTTGCCATGGATTTGGTTTGTTTAATTTTCTAGGGAAATTACCAGATTGAAATGTATTTCTGGATTTTGAATAGAGATTATGCCGTGGGGCAAATGCAAAGCTATAAACGAATATTTGATTCGTTTATTGCGAATTTTGATTTTAGTTTTGGTTTTTTGATTAAATTATGCCGTGGGGGCAAATGCAAAGCGATAAACGAATATTTTGATTCGTTTATTGCGAATTTTGGATTTGGTTTTGGTTTTTCAGGATTTTGATAGGATTTAATGTTTTGGTGTAGGATTTCTGGGATTAGGATGTATGGATGGGGAAAAAGGTGGTAGGGCTTTTTAGAGCACTACATCCTCCCCTCCTTGAAAAAAAGAAAATTGATCTTTATGAGATCAATTTTCTGGAAAATGGTGTGGTTGAGGATAAAGGATGATAGTATCGTGATTCCGTTGCATAGGCCTGATATTTTCTAACATAGTAGCCTTATGTATACAATATTTATTATAAATGTGTAATTTTTGTAGTTTGTTTCTTTCTTATTATGAATGTATTCGTGTATCGAAGTTTCCACGATTGTTATTTATATAATTAGAATATTTTCTTTTGAAATTTTGTACAAATATAATTTGGTTTTTTAGGTTTGAATTTTCTTAGTATAAATGTGCTTAATAGTAGTTGTTGGTTATCCAAAAATAAAGTTTTTATTTGATTTTATTTTATTTTGAGTTAAGGGTATATTCGTTTAGTTCGGTTTTGGTTGTATGTACAATAGACATTTCGTTTAAAATTTCGTATAAGTTGTTTTTTTTTTCATGTTGGTTAAATATTGTATTAGAAGGAAACATTTGATTCTAAAAATTTTCGTTTTGATTTAAAGTAAATATTTTCTTATTTTCTGAGTATACGTTTTAATTGTATACTGTTTTATAATTATATAAGTATTTGAATTCATTATTTTAACATTATTTCGTATTGTAACTTTTGGGTTTTTTTTTTTTGTTTTGGTGTATTACAATAAATTTTTATTATTTACATATTTTATCTCTTTTTTTTTGAGGACTTTTCATTGTCCTTATTTGTCGTGCGTTTATTTATATATATAAATTTTTTTTTCATGTATATGAACGTACAATTAAATTCTACAACTTTTTCTTTTCTTTGTTTTGAGTTATACAAAAATGTTCTTACTTTTTTAGTATATCTTAGTTGAAAATTGTTTTGTACTTATATAAATATTAGAAATTCTTATTTTAACATTGTTTCGTAAGTTTCGTTTTTGTATTTTCGTTTTTTTTTTTCTTCGTATATATATATTGTGTTTTTCCTTTTATAACTTAAGATTATTTATTATTACAAAAATTTTTTTCAATTAAGTCAGTCATATTGTCTGATATTTATAAACTTATTTTATTAAGTGAGTTACTATTTGTCTTCATATATACATTTTTTTTTTGTTTTGTTTGTTTATTTTGGTTATTTAAAATGTTTGTACAATATTTACAAAGTTATTTGTTATTTGTATACAAGTATTTGAAAGGAAAATGTTGAGGCAAATTTTAAATTCATTATCGTGGTATTTTGGTAGTGTTACTTTATGATTTTTTTTTTTTTATTTTTTTATTTGGGTTTACTACACGTATATGCATTTATTTATTTCTTTTTTATTTTGTAAGGTTGTCTATACATATATACATTTGCCTTCCCTCAAATTTTATTTTTTTCTTTTGGGAGTTTCTCATTCGTGATTGCCTAATCCACAAATGGTGTTATATTGTTGTTGTGGACTATTCGGGTACCTTTCCCTATTTTGAGGATTGAATTTTCTTCGGATAGGATCTTGACAATTTCATAGGGGCCTTTCCACAGGGAGGTTAATTTGTTAGGTCTTGAGTGATTCTTTAATAAAACCTTGTCGCCAACATTAAATTTCTTACGGCCTACTTTTTGGTCGTAGTATGCCTTAGATTTTTGTTTTTTCTCTATCAGTATTCCCTTTGCTGCACGATAACCATGTTGTAATCGCATTTTTAATTCATTTGCGTAATGGTCGTAGTTATAAGAGCTTTCGGGGTTTTGTCTGAGAGAACTGGGTATTTCGGCTGGGAAACCATATAGTAATTCATGCGGCGTGTAGCCTGTATTACTGTGGGGTGTAGTATTATACACAAACATTGCGTACGGTATCCAGGTGTCCCAGGTGAGAGGATCCTGGTTTACATAGTGGCGGAGGTATTCCACCAGAGTTCTATGGCTCCGTTCTAGTGCTCCATTCGTTTGTGGATGGTAGGGTGCTGTGTTTAGTTTTCTCATTTTAAGTAAGGAACAAATGTCCTTAAAAAGTGCGCTGAGAACCTCGGTCAGTTAATAGAGAAGATGGTATGCCGTGCTGGCAGACGATATTTTCAACGAAAATTCTGGCCACGTCCTTGGTTTCGGCGCTGGCCAGTGCGTAAGCTCCTGAAAATTTAGTCAAATCGTCTTGAAACGTTAGTAGGTATTTATTTCCATTATAGCTGACTGGTAATGGTCCTACTATATCTAAAGCAACTCTTTCAAAAGGTTTGGAGCTTGTTGTGGTTATCTTCATAGGAATTCTAGGATTCCTTCCACTTTTGTTTATCTGGCAGGAGGCACATTTTCGAATATACGCCGCGACGTCAGCGTTCATTGTGCGCCAGTAATATTTTTGTTTCAATCTTTTGATTGTTCGGGTGGCTTCTTGGTGTCCTCCGAAAGGTGAGTTGTGGTATTCCGCGAGTAACTTTTGTATTTCGTTAGGATCTGTTAGAAGCTTCTTTTTATTGGAGAAAACGTACATTGTCACGTTGAAGTGAGCAAAAGTTTCTTTAGCAAGTTGTTGATTGCTACTTTTGATTCGTTTTCTATCAAGGGCACTAAAATTCCAATGGAATTGAAATTCTGGTCTTCGAAAATCTTCTTCAGATCAATGAGGGAACTCTTAGCGGTTTCCTGGTCGCTTAGGTTTCTGAAAGGTAATGGCAATGTGATGGCGCATAACCCATTTTGCTCATGAAACGTAATTTTACCTACTTCTGGCTTGGTGAAGTTTGGAATTCTTCCTGCCAGGTTTTTTTCCTCAGCAGAGTCTATTAATGGGAGGATTATGATACGTAGTCCAAGTTTCTTCTTGGTATAGATGGACCCTGTTTGTTCTTGCCATACAAGATTGGTAGTATCTTTGTATGATTATGCAGCCACATCTTCTTCGAGTTTGGCTTTACTTCGTGTATTGACGAGGATATTATTTTTAATGGGATCGACTGGGGTAGTCGTTGTTATACGGCTGAGAGCGTCAGCATTTGCATTTTGCTTTCCTTTTCTATGGACGGTAGTATACTCATATTCTTCGAGTAGAATTCTCCATCGCATAAGTCTGGATGTAGGATCTTTTCGTCCTATAAGCCACTGTAGAGAGCTATGGTCAGTTACTATTGTGAATTTTCGTCCGTAAACATATGGTCGGAACTGGGCTAGTGCAAAAACGATTGCTAGTAATTCCTTTTCAGATGTTGTATACCGTGTTTCGGCGTCGTTTAAGGTTCGGCTAGCGAAAGCAATAGGTTTATCTTGGCCTATTGTAACTTGAGATAGCACTGCTCCTAACGCAACATTGCTAGCATCCGTGGTTATTATAAACTCCCGGTTAAAGTCTGGATAAGCCAGTATTGGTGGGGTAATAACCTTTCTTTTTAGAGTTGTGAATGCCTCGTCACAAAAGGCATCCCAATGAAATGGAACATTCTTCCTGAGCAATCTGCTTAAAGGTTCCAGTTCGGCGAAATTTGGGATACATTTTCTATAGTAGCCTACAAAACCGAGAAAAGATTTTACGTCTTTTTGTTTCTTGGGCGTTGGGAAAGTTTTTACCGCTTTAGGTTTTTCTGGATCTGGTTTTATACCTTCCTTTGAAATAACATGCCCCAAGTAGGTGACCTCCTTCCTTATGAAGTGACACTTTTCTGGTAGTATTTTCAGATTGTGCCTTTGTAATCGCTCGAAAATTCTGGTAAGTCGGGAATTGTGATCGTTCAGATCGTATCCGTAAATTACGATATCATCTACATAGACGAAACATTCTATTCCTTGGAGACCCATGAGTACATTATTCATAAGCCTTTGGAATGTGGCGGGTGCGTTTTTAAGTCCGAAGGGCATTCGATTGTATTCGTAATGTCCGAAGGGTGTGCTAAACGCTGTTTTTGCCTTGTCTCTATTGTCCATGCGTATTTGGTGGAAACCATTTGCTAAGTCTAATGTGCTAAAATATTTAGCTTTTCCTAGCTGGTCCAAAATATCAGTGATATTGGGAAATGGATATGCATCTCCGACTGTTATTTTATTTAAGGCTCTAAAATCGACAACTACTCTCCACCGTTTTGTCCCAACAGGTCCTGCCTTCTTGGGTACTACTGTTTGTGAATCTCTTGCTTGGAGCTATCTGGTAGGCGATACGGTTTTATATAAAGAGGTGGCTTACCTTCTTCCGTGATGATCTGATGCTCTATGGCGTCAGTATATGTGAGGTAGTCGCCCTCGAGAAGAAATAGGTTATTATAAGTGCGACAGATATTCAAGATAGATTTCCTTTCCTCCTAGTTACAATGACGCAACTCTAGGAGTGATTCTAGCCGTTCAAGCCAATTTTTTTTAGAAGATTTTGGGTTTCGTCCGCCTGTAACACATTGTAGTCATCCAGATCTTCCCATCCGACTTCTATGTCGTTGGTGTTTACCTCCTGATCGGTGTCTAATGTATTCATTAATAGTACCTTTATTTTGTTGTCCTGTGGTGTCGTTAAAGTATTACCCAGATATATCCCTGGCATGATCTCGAATTTTTTTATTATCAGTTCTTGACTGAGTTTTCCTTTAAATGGAATCTCCATTATTTGTTGAGATCGTGAATGCAATTTTATGAGATCGATTTTGGCATTTCGTTTTAAATTTACTGGGGATATTGGAGTTTCAGGTTCATGTTTTCCTGAACTCAGTTTTTCAGCAGTTTCCTTAACTTTTCTGTTACCACAAACTTTGTTTAAATGGGGAGAGGAAGATTCAAGGGTGGTTGGTTTCGTTGTGTTTGTCACAGCATCAGATCCGGCTCGTAGACAAACGGATTCGGATGTTGACTCGCGAACGGTATTATCCAATTTTTCATGAGTGCCTATGTTTTCCGTGGAAGACGCCTCGTAAGGTGTGGCATTCTGAATATTTTCCTTGACCTCGTTATTGTTCCCTAAAGGCTGCTCGAGTTCTACCATAGTTCTCTTCTTTACAGCGAATTTAAGGAATCCCTTTTCAAAGTTAGTGTGGCACTGGTGCTTCGCAAGGAAATCACTTCCCAGTATGCCATCGTGTTGGAAGTCTACGTTGCTTCCCACTACAAAAAGGTTATGCAAAAAGGTTATGCTGTATGGAGTGCCTATCAGTTCTGAATTCGAACTCCCCCAATACCTTTCCGCATGTGCTGACCATTTTCCCAGCAATGGTGGATATAGTCACTGGGTCTGAATTGTCTACAGATTGTTCAATATAAGGGTTATCTAATTTGATCAGGCTGATGTCGGGGGTGTATATCGGCGATTGTCGTTGCTCGCTGCCCGAGTGAGTTCGTTTCCCTGTTGTTGATTGGATACGCTGTTAACATTTTGATTTTGTCGGGTATTTCGATTTTCAATCCGGGGCGAGTTTGTTATTGTCCTATTTTGAGATTGATTTGACTGAGTTCTGAAAGGATTTCGACTCGTTGAAGGTTGGTCCTGGTTTCGCATATGAGCTAACCTGGTTCTGCACTATGCCTGAGTGTGATTATACTTCCGACAGTATGTGCATTGGAGACGTTCAACCTCAGTCTTAATGCGTTGGGGGACGAAATTTGGAAAATTTGTGTTGCGATAATAAGTCGCAGAAGTATGTCCCCTTTTGCTGCATGTTTGGCAAACAATTGGTTGGTTATTTCTCCTAAAATTGTTAGTGGATGCTGCCATTGTGTGGTCGCTGTTCAATCTTTGACATTGTTCCAAAGCGTAGCTAATGGCTGCTTTAAGATTCGACTCCTTATGCGCTTTTACTAAGATCTTGAGGCTGGAATTTCTTATCCCATCCTCAAACGTATTCAACGCGAGTCTTTGATTTTCAGCCAGAAGATAAGTTCTGACTGCAGGATCAGGTGAACTAGAGTATGTGGCGCTGTCTAATTCATGCAGGTGGTGTGTGAGTCTATTTGAAAATTCTTTCACACCCTCCTTGCTATCTTGTTTTGTTGCCATTAGGTTATTTTGAGCAGCAGACCTAGAGATGAGAACTTTAAATTCTCCCTCCAATTCGGATACCAAATCTTCCCATGTAGAAATAATTTTATGTCTGATACAGTCACGCGCCGGTCCCTGCAATCTGGTCTTTATTACCCTTAGAATAAAGGATTTCTGATTGTCATCTTGTGCTTGTGAGAACAAAATGTCTCCACAAGAGACGAAACCCTCTAATTCGTCAGGATTACCGTTAAATACCCGCACGAGTCCCAGCATGTCGCTTAATCCGAATCCGTAGTTCATTCTAGAACTCTGTTCTCGTATTTCCCTTCGTAACGTTTCCGACGTTTCGTCCTCGCGATTTTGTATGAGCTCGGGCTCAGGTCTCTGCGAACGCGTGCCCGGGTTCTTTTTAGCGCTAACGACGTGTTTGTAAAGCAGACCTTCCCAAATAATGATGAAAAGGGGTAGAGAACAAAGAGATGTAATTTTCATTTTATCGTGATACGATAGCCCAGAGAAAAGACGAAAACAACAAGAATAATATATCCTCAAACTTAGTTAGTTATATCCTATTGGGTAAAGTGTATTTTACTCCTAATGGTGAGAGAAACAATTTTCCTTTCGTTGGAGGGGAGCAAGGCCTAAAGTGTCACGGGCAAAAAGAGAAAAGGACCCTGAAATAAAAATATATGTTTATTAAGGAAAAATGTGTTTAAAAATTGTTTTCTTCAAGCCGAAATAGTTTAAGAAAATAAGTGCGTACTACAAGTGTGTATGCACGTGTGTATGTATATTCGTATCAATTTTATGAAAATTTTATGTTTGTTATATAAAGATTTTAAATTTTAGTATATATTTAAATTTTGCCTCTGTAAGTTGAAATATATACATATGTCTATGTGTAAAATTTTTGATAAATTTTAGTATAAGTTTATTTAAATTTCGTCTATATTATAAAGGTGAACAAATTTTCTATAGTTCCCTTGATTGATTCACTATAATTTTATCCCTTCTGGGCACTTATATGGATATATGTATTTTAGTGATGTATATTTCCATTAGGAGAAGAAAAAATATATAAACAAATTTCATTTAAAAAAAAATCAAATTTTAGAGGGTTTTTCTTGATCCTCATGTGAAAAGAAAATTTATGTTTTGTGTACAAAGAAAAAAGGTACTTGAATTGAAAAGAAAAATTTTAACTCGTTCTTGGCATCCCCTTTTAATTTACAATTTTCAAAAATTAAAAGAAATTTTATTTATTTTGGGGAGCCGATCACTATCACCAGAATCTTAATTTTAGGATTTCACTTTTCACTTTAATAATAAAATTGTTGTACCTGTGGTTGTTTTAGCTGCGACAGGAATCGGTTTGGCTGCTGACTGAGGTTCGCTCCATTGGATGTATTATTTTTCCTTTCTGGTCCCAATCACTATCGTCAGAATCTAGCAGCAAATTTCCTGTTGATTGTGTTGTGCTCCTGATTTTTCCTCTTTTCCACGGAACTCGTGGCAGTTTTCGGAGCACTTTGTTATTGTTTTCTACTTTGCCGGTATCCAAGCCCCAGGCAACGCTTTTAAATTTCAATATCTGGTGTCTTAGACCCGGAATACGCTTTAAAAATTTCATTTTGCCGGTGTCCAAGCCCCAGGCAACGCTTTTAAATTTCAATGTCCGGTGTCTAAGCCCCGGAATACGCTTTAAAAATTTCCTGCGCTCTTGGTAGGGGATTGTTGGATAATCCACGAGTCTTCTTCTTCTGTGGTAGGGGATCTTGGGTATCCCACCAGCTGCCACCAACATTTTTGTTGTGTTTAATAGGGGTTTGTTTCAGGAAGCGTGTCTCCTGGTCCTTAAAAGGACAAGGCGATCTCTTAAAACAGACCGCTCGTGAAAACTTGTCCTACAAAGGGGTCGTTACCGTGCTTCCTCTGATCCAGAGGGAAGAGCAACGTCCTTGATTTGGCCTCAGTCTTCGTCTCCGCTGGTTTCCGTGGGGGCCAGGTGATACTCCAGATTTTCAAAAATGTTCTCTTTGTGGAAGTACCACTGCTCTACTCACCAGAAAATGAAAACAAGGCTCGTTTTTCCTTTTAGTATTTATATTTTATTTATTTCTATTCGAATTTAAGATCCGCCCCTCTCCAGGATATTTTCCTTCAGCGACAATGGACGATATTCAACTGCGGCCCCGAGATCACGTAACTATTCCTTTATAAAGGATAACAAACCGAAAATTGTATCCTAAAGATACACATTTTCGTACAACAATCTCGATATTTCGAGTGAGATGTTGTGTTTACTTTAGATAAGAATTCAATTTCTCGAATTCTTATGAAACTATTGCGCAGATGTGGGAATGTATCTGCTTTTGAGTTTTTGTTTGTTTTCCTCAATGGAAAATTTTCAGATAGAGATAACGATCTCTGAATTTTGAATTTGGGTGATGCTGTGGAGCAAATGTAGAACAGTAAACGAATATTAGATTCGTTTATTGTAACTTTTAATTTTAATTTGGATTTGGGGGTTAATAATGCCGTGGGGGCAAATGTTAGACACTAAACGAATGTTTGATTCGTTTATTGCGAATTTTGAATCATGTTTGGGTTATTGTGGGTTTTGATAGGATTATACGTCTTAGCGTATTATAGCTAGGATTTGGATGTAGGAATGGGGGAGAAAGGTAGTAGGGCTTTTTGGAGCACTACATATGTACATGTGTATATAAAAACAAACTAAAAAACAAAAAACAATAAAAACTCAAAAATCATTAAAGGTGACTAGATTCAAGTTTTCCTCGTTTCGCTGATATAATTAATAAATTTTGTTTAAAGTAACATATTTATATAGAAAACAAAATTAATGTACGTAGAATAATTTAGATTGCTCGTACAGAGCCGGTAAATTACATAAAATGTAATAAGTTAAAATAGGCTTCGCATTTGGTCTAATATTGTCTAATAGGCTTAGCATTTATCTAATAATATATTGACGGAATTCGCGAAATATTTCGGGTGGCCTATGAGATGCAAGAAAAATGCGTCTGCCTCGAATTTCAATTCACAAACGACACATCAAAAAAACTCTGGACCTCCTCGAGAGAGTACCATATAAACGCTGAGACTTATAGGGGCGGTTCAATTCCGTCGATGGAACGGCTATAGCCGCTATATATCCTGGCGTTCATTTGCCATGGATACTGTTCTGATCGTTCCTCAATTGAACTTGGTGAATTCATTCCAATTCTACAAATACGTTCCCGTTGGTTAACGTTAAAAATGATCTCGAGACATACGGATGTATTTGTTCTTCAGTCGAAACACACGGGGACGACTGCTCTGCCATACAATATTCAGGTATCCATAACGAATTTTCATCGATATCTTCACGTATCCTCTCCCTGGTGCTCGTCCTTATTGTGTTTTTTTGAGAGCCCTTCATATACCGTTTGCGCTCGTATATTAAATAAAATATGTGACAACTCCCATAAACCAGGACATTTTTATCAATATTAAATACAGGCGTGTTTATTACACCATCCTCAGTCATATCTTAAAGTGTTTTTAATGTAAGATGGTTTAGTATGTGTTTCGATATTTTAAATGCGCTTTGTTGCACAGGATCAATATTCCCAGTGCCCTCCATTTAAAAGATAAGTTCAAAGAAATATAGAAAAATATTAAAAAATGGACTTGACACATCGGGAGGAGAATTCGTTGGAAGCAAATTCTGCATAAAGAAGGGGCTTAAAGTATTAAATTAAAAGTACTTCTTGGTATTGAGTTCGTAAAAGTAAACGACTTTTTCACATTCACACGAACTGAGGACACTTTACAGAAAATCCTGGAACATTGTTGGTGTCATAAAAATATCCTAATAACCAGTGGATGGGGTCGTTAAGGATTTCATCCCAAACGCAGATTATGATTTTCTCTCATCATTTTGAAAAAGTAACAATTTTATTGGTCGTTGCATTTTTATTGTCTTATAAAATCGTCTTCATAACACTTCGCAATATTCGCCTTTGGTATCATAATACCCGCAAACGAAGGGAATGCCCTGTTTCATAGAGGGGACTCCTTCTACGGTAATTATTTGTATGATTACTCACCAATCAAGGCTCTGACGATCTGATGAAGGGGAATGACACAGTGGGGAATGGAAATGCATGAGATTGTTATACTTCTTATACCTGCCGGTAAACATTGAACAAATCAGACAGTTGAGGTTTCTCAAGAGGGGAATACTGCATAACTGCCTTGGACTTCAGTTGCCACTGTAACTTTTCAGTTAATTTTGTGTCTTTTCAGTTTCTTTGTGAAGGTTTTGGGGTATCTCGCTTAGGTAATGCTGGATAAAGCGGAAAATTCAGTAAACGGAAAAGCATTGCTCATTATTCTAAGGGAAATACCTCGCGGCATTTTCAATTAGGTTGCTTTGTGTTCTCTTCCAAGACATTTTGTGCCTAACTAACCAATTGAAGAGAGGAAGGAAAACCGTAAGCTACAACTAGCACCGCGGGGATTTCATTTGTGTGGTAACTTAATTTACAGAAAAAAGGAAAGACTTTAGATTACTTTTTAAGTAGTTCAATAGTAGTGTCTAGACCAAACACCCAGGGTGTTGTAATTGGCTTTGGTGTCCTAACTCACAGTGTAGTTAACTTTTAATAGGTCGCTGTGAGATTATCACGTGGTGTTTGTTTTATGATTTACATGAAGAGAAGAGTTTATGATAATTTATAAAGAAAGCTTTTGACTGCTAGTTATTTTGTTTTGAGTATGTTTGAAACCCGTTATATATAAAGGTTTTTTTCCACTTTACAATAAATAATTAGTTTACGTTGATGTATTTGATCTGAGATACTTGATATCCTAAACTTTCTCAATACGAATGTGGCTTTTTTGTACCAAATGAGATGTGGGCATAATTTAACTGAATAAGACCACCTGATGCTATCGCATGTTTTAGCTACTTTCCAAAGGACTTCCTGGATGTGTAAGGCGCCATGAATGGTTGTGGTCGAAGCGAAAATATTCGGCACTCTATATAAAACAAACAGTGTTTCGGAATAGGATGTTTACCTAATATGTTTCTTTGTGTATTACACGCAATTTTCTTTTCGTGTTCCAAATCATGCGCTGTTAATATTACACCAGGAGTTAAATAGTTCAAAGTGTGAGCATCATTACCAAATCTATCCTGTTTTACTCTTGTGTTAATGAACAATTAAAGAACATTATTTTTAATGAGTATAATCGCAACGACTCCATCATTACTCCAACATGGGCTACTGTTTAGATTCGACTATTTCTGTCCGTTTTCAAAGTTCTCTCAAAACGTCTATAAAAGCATAGCTTCGATAATTTTTTCTTTTGTAAAGGGGGTTGTGGAAAGGTCATAAATCAGGCTAACATCCTGGAAGTACGACTACAAACGAAAGAGAACACTATTCCACTTGTAAGGTTATATATACATTAGTTTGTAAGTACATGTACCAAATTTTAAGATGATGGGACTATAGCGTATTGCGAGGATAGTGAAGAACGTATGATTCGAACTGACGCTATGACGGTTAGAATCACCAAAAATGTAACCAATGCTCAACACATCAGGCCACTATGTCGTGTACGAATTCGATTTCTAACTTCAAGTACACTCAACTGATGCATTTTCTTATTCGATTTTCGTTCGGTGTTGTTCACTATTTGCTTGTGTATTGTGTGTGTATCTGTTAGAAACGTCACAGAACTGCTTAACTGAGCTGACATCGGTTGAGTCATACTCAATGAATGTATTAATATCAATATGAATGACCATAATGATCAGATTGATCAATATCCATTAGCGAACGATCATAATGACTTTCTACATAATACAATAAATTTCTCGAGATCCTTAAATACGATGTTTCTTTTAATCCGGACTTTATAATTAGTGTCAAATTTCTTTTTCCTGCGATATTTTTGAAAGTGTGAGTATGACAATTCGGCACTGGAGGCTAGGTCCGAAGAATATGGGTAATGAAGGAATTATTCTACCTCAATAAATGAAGTATCGTTTTCAATCGAATTTGAAATCCAAGATAATATAACATTATAGCTGTAATCAATACACTAACCACTTTAAAATAATCGGAACAATATTCAAACAGTACCAAATTGACCACCATCCTGTAAAGGTGTGTTGACAACCGACGAACTATAGTTAACAAATCTCTCAATGCAACGGTCTTAAAAGTGAAGTCAGGTAGACCAAATACTTGAACAAGACAATTGATTCGATTATCTCGCCGTGTTTTGTTTTGTGAAAAATGACAATAGCAGTGAACATAAAAAACGAAATTGTGTTCTGTGAACAATCGATCGAGTATCGAAAAGAAAAAAATTACACGGGTTATTGTCCGGTCTCGGGAGAAATTTTAAAAAATAATTTTTTTTTGGAGGCGATGCCTCTTTATTTCAACACGTATTGATGCTTTTACTCTTCGGTTAACTATGAAAAACTTTTTAGATTGATTTAAGGCTATTTATACTTAAATGTTATCTTAAACCTTTCTCAGGATGTCGCTGCATGCATTGGTTCACTACTTGGTGGGTGGCAAAGTAGCTATCCAGGGATGTCACGTGGAGACTGCATGTCAACTTGGATTGAACAGGGGCAAGGATCGTACTGGCCTTCACCGAGTTGAAAGCAATCAGTGACTTTGCCTTGTATGTTCGCTCCCATCCCTGCTATTACATTAGTAGCATATGGTAAATTTCTATTGATACGTTTGTTTCTGTTCATAAGTTCATCTATTTCTTTTTTAAATTCTACATCCTCCTTAGTATAAAATAGCTTTTGGTTAGTCCTATTCTTTCTTCCTGTTTTTAATATCATCGTGCCGAAATTTATTTCTGCGTTGAGTTCCTTTAAACCTTCTAACCCTATTCATCATCATCATCGGCACTACAACCTGGATCTGCTCTAGGCCTTATTTATCAAGTCCCGAGGCTTGTAAAATTTTCCATAATAATTTGTTTTGCGTGCAAGGTTATTAATCTTGCGCCATCTAACCCTATTAATAAATCGAATTGTATTAGCCCGGATAGTTCAAAAGATTCAAGTCTTTCTCTTAGAATTTGTAAGTGCCTTTTAGCTTCGATTGTACTTCTTCCATGGATTGTTTTGGAATAGATATGTTTTATAAGAATAAGACAACTTAGATCTATAGTCTGAGTGCAGTAATTTTGGGTTGCACCCGAATCAATTAAAATTACATACTTTTTCTTATTCTCTGGATTTGTTACACTCAAACTAGGCAACCCATTTTTTAGTATAAAAAAGAATCTTTAATGTTATTTGATGTACTCACACCGTTTTTCATAAAATTGGTTTCCGATTCAGGAGCTACATTGTTGATCTGTTGCTGTTCCTACTTAAGTTGTTGGGATTGCTGCGGCCGTCTGAATGGGTTGTTTGGACCGGTTGTCTTGATGGTAGAGTCGACGTCCATGGGCTCTGGTCGGGATTGAGTCCTATTGTAGAGTGGTTCTTGTTTCCATCGGGTCTAAAGTATTGCCATGTCTCTTCCCCTGCTGAGGTCTTCCTGCTTCTATGTTTGGTACTCGTTTTTCTCTGTTTTCCTGATTGTTTGGCATTGGGTTTTTTGTGGTAGGTTTCTCTCTACCATCCGGAAGTTTGGTACGATATCTGTGTGTATGGCATCGTACTGTACTGCAAGGGCTGGGGGCGCATTGTGTATGTTTTACCAATACACTATTTAGGTCGTTTAAGAAAACTCTGGCATCTTCCTTTTCAGCTTCCTCGAGTAATGCCTTTTTTCCTTCTTGATGCCGTGTTTCGAACTGGATTTTCGATATGATGAAGTTTAAAGCTCTGTTTACCTCGCCGTGGTATTTAGCCAATGTGTTTCTTCCTTAGATGTGTGCCATGTCTTCATTCAGTACATAAGGGGGTCTGTTGTCATTGTATGCTACATCTAGTCGGTCTAATATGGCTTCGAAGCAGAATTTTATTTGGTAGTTTGTTAGTAACCTCGCTGCTTCGCCTGTGATCTTGTATTTTAGTATTGATAGTGCTGTGGCATATCTAGCGTGTGCTTTATGGACTTCGCATGTGCTCATTATGTTGCAAACTTTTTCCCTCCAAGAGGCATATTCTTCTGAATTTCCGTTGAATTTTGGGAGGTTTTTGAAAGATTATGACCTCGAGGCCGACTAATTTTAATCGCCGAAGCTGGATTTCTTGGTTCTTGTCTAGCTGGACTTGATTAACAGCAGAAACAATTGCTTGTGTGGGGGTAAAGAAGTTGATGTGCCGGCATGGGCACTGGTTCACTCCTATCCCCATTATGAGTTTTCACAGGGGCCACCAATTGTTGTAATTTGGTCTTTGTTATTGCTTTACCCGGAGCGGACACAGCACAGAAAATAACATACAGGATACCGCAGCAGAACGATCACCAGGCGAGAACGGAAAAATAAAACACTAGGAAGTAGTTGGACTTCGTTTTTTTATTGCTTATCGTATTTCTTTCTTTTTATTTAAAAGTTAGTAGATTTTATTGTCACACAAAATATTGTTGCGCAGGGATGTTCTGATCAGATGATGTATTTTTAGTTAGAGCGTTAACATTGCACATAAAAAAAAAACTATTGACAGGGTTACTTTCTCCTTACTAGCGAATTCCACGTTAATGTACATTGAAACAAAGATTAATCACCGCGAATGGTAAAAAACTCGACTCGTTTTATTCACGGGGGTGCGCGCATTTTAGATAACCAGAATCACCCACATCCATGAGGATGTTGGGCTCGGTCTCGGGATATCTGAAAAAGAAAGAAGGCGAGGTATCTAAGGAGAGTGTGGACAGGGTTAGTTCAAATGTTCTCTAACTACTTGGATGGAGGGATGGCGGGAAAGAAATTATACAAGACCGGTAGGTATACTTCTCTCGGGAGAGGCGAACCTATAGCGCCGAGTGGGCGCCCCGAGATGCCATCAAATAACTGTTACAGTTCTTTTTGAACAGTTTCAGGTCTCGAGATACTTATATGCTAATTGTAGCAGGTACTCGTCGATAAGGGTAATGGAGGCACCTTCGTATTGATGAGAGTTGGGGTGATGGTGGCCGTCAGGCCTTCTAGAGTGGTTGGTGCATCTTTTCCTTTCCAAAACTCGTAGTCATTCCATTTGGGCCGAAGATATACAGGAAGATATGGGAAAGACGTACGTATTTCCAGATCGGATTAGCTGCTGATAGCAGAGAAGCTTAACTTTGGTGTCAACTTTGTTGCACCACGTCAAAATGTTGTGCAGTTTTAGAGCAGTCAAGGCCCTTTTGAAGAATGTGGGTCACATGTTTGATGAAATTCATGTTTGGGGTATAAATTACCCGAAGATATTTCATCCTGTCCTGTGGTCTAATGTCTTACTTGTAGTCGAATATGGTTGGTATATGGTTAAGTTAAATAACCTAATAGGTTAAGTTATATAACCTAACATGGTTGGTATATGGTTAAGTTATATAACTTAATAGAGAAATAAAGCCTTGAGGGAAAAAATATATTCAGTGAATGAAACAGCAACAAAAAATTAAGGAACAGACAAACGGGAATACCATTCGATAGACCAACTGAGGTGGAATCAAGCGACTCCGAAGACACACCAAAAATGGCCACAGACAACGCCACAATCAGAGCAGATATAGCACATCTGGCTCAACAAATCCAAGTGCGGGGGTTCTCCAGCTTTACGCAAAGAACCATCCACAATTCCAACCCCAACTCCTTTGGGAAATCTGCACCAACCTGCAAACATTTCCACCCCAAGGCCATCGTCATTCCATGCATCAACGCATTGGCAAATTTCCCTGAAAACATTTCGGTTCACATATAATGTAACCATCATAATCAGGGAATGTTATCGTTTCTTTTTCTCGTCGGCTATCCCGGCCTCACATGTGCACAACAATTTTCCTTACATGCACATTGCTTGGCGACCTTTTTGTCCAACGGCAAAAGCAACGACGCGCAGCTTGTTTATTCAGCTGCAATATACCCGACACACGATCCCTTGTCCAACCGACAAGCCATCGCCGCCATCTCTTCAGCATACACAACATGTAAACAAAAGAATTCGGTTCTTCCCGCCGGCAATAGATACAATACATAATTTCCATTGTGTAAATATTAAAATCCCTTTTAGAACCTAGTGCTTCTCTAACGCATTAGTCCTTGTCTCCCTTAAGTCGGCCTCTCGCCGCTGTCTTTTTTTTTTTGTTGAGTCGAGTACAAATTAAGCAGTCAAATGCTCCTAATCCAAAAACAAAGAGACCTTAACAGATTGGAAAGGGCTTGCTTCACCAATATTTATAAAGAGACAAATAAACCAACTAAATCAGTGAATTACTTTCAAGTAAAACGAGTTTACAATTTGGTCCTTCGAGCCGAAGTAAATCATCGAGGGAACGACAGCAGGTGCCGACTGGACAACACAACGTCTCCCACTGTGCAACGCGGGATCCAAGCGTTTCAGCCGCAACGCACTGAAGCGCAGCCGCTGCGACCAAGCAGCAAGAAATACGGTCGTGCACCCCATCAAAGCCATCAACGAAACATCAGCGCACTCAGCTGCACAAGTGACACCCGATCCGCAAGCATCGGATTCAAGTAGCTAGTTGTGCGATTTTTTTTAGTTTTAGATTCACAAGCGTCGAAAACGCAGAAACTAATTCGCAATGGATACCAGCGAATCGCCGAGCAAGTCGTCAGTGGTGGATCAGACTGTTCCGGCACTAAAGAGGACACGAGGAGTCGTCAAGGGATTTCTCACGCGGTAGGAGGAGTTCCGAAACAAGGCGAATGAGGTGACTTCATGAGAGGAAGCCGCAAGCAGATTGAGCAAGCATGGGGCACATTTAAATCCGTTGAGTGCCTCCAGGAATACATCGAGGAGATGGACCCGGACCTAGAGGTCGATAAGGAGAATGAGGAATGAGCAGCCTTCGACGACCGATACTTTTCGCTAAGCGAACCAAGTTAAAATGTATAAAGAAAAAGAAAACAAAAAATAAAAATGGGCGAAAGGAGGGATAAGAGGCTAGACATGAGTCAGGGTGATTGGCGAGTATAGGGGAGGTGGTAAGGAGATGGAGTTAGAGAGCGCGAGACGTGAGGTTGAAATGAGGGATAGGATAGATGTTGTTTGTGGGGGGCAGCCGTTTTGGCACTAAATCAAAAAGCTGTCAAGATCAGTTTGAAGAAGTGGGGAGTCGACGGAAGACCGGATACCTTGTAAATTCGTCCGGGCCGAAGCCGAACTCGTCCTTCAGTTTTTTTTCAACTTGATGTTGTTGAATGTGTTGGGCGATGTGAGGGCCGAGCAAGATGTCAGGCAGGCGTGTGAAGTAAGAAAAGTTAGGCTCAAAAGAGTTGTCCGTAAAGGAATGTTTGGAGAAAGATGCAAAAAGGTGGTGGTTTGGGGTTCGGTTGATGTAGTCGAGTCATAGGAAAGAGAGTTTTGATAGGCATCAGATTTGCGTTTATAATTAATAAAGTGGACAAAAATTTGGGGTTCATTGATCAAATTGTTTTGTGTTTTAATAAAATTGTTGTGGTAGAGAGAGTTATAAAAAATTCGGTGAATTGAAGAAGGGAACAGAGATAGTTGGAGTATTCAGAAGTGAACGTGTGCTTAAGAAAATGTTCCACTAATAATTCCTCTTGTTTCCAAGAAACTGATATCAAGTGATCAATTACAATTATTGCGAGTTCGTATGACTTGATGGTTTGCGAAGGCGGTATATAACAGCAAATAACTAATAAAGACTTTAGGCGATATCCAATTTTTTATTGCGACATAGTCATGGTTGGGAGAAGAAAAGATGGCAATAAGGGAAGAGGCAAGTCTATTTTGGATGGCAAGTAGCATGCCACGGCAGGGAGAGTCAGGACAGGGTCGATGATCACCGTCGTCACGAAAAACGTTAAAGGAGGAAGGGGACAGCTCTTGGCTATTGATACTGGCGATAAGGTTAGTTTCAGTCAGACCATATATATCGAAGAGAACGTAATGTGGGTTTTGCAGGATCGATTGGGTTTTAGAGTGAATTTCTCGGACATTCTGATAGTAGAAGGTTAGGGAAGAATATTGACAGACTTAATTAAGGGGTGGACAACTGATTAGGGTCGAAAAACTTATTATTAATGGTTCCACTGCATTCGAAATTAAAAGAATTTTCTTGCGGATGTATTGACGAAAAACCGAGAACTCCTTTGATACTTTTTGTAGGTCAGTTTATTTCTAAGTTTAGAAAGGGCATAGCGGCATTCAGCTGATTTAAGAGATTACTGTTTGATTTCAACAGCAGGTGGTAAGAGAGGATCAAAAGTAAGTCGGTAGGAGCGGGATGTAGGGCAGGGGCGTTGGTTTGGGATGAGGGGATGTGAAATTCAATCTTGAGCTGGATTCAGAAGACAAGTGGGATGTTTGTTGCATGATGGGGAGAGCTAATAGGATTGTGGGTGTGTTCTGTGGAAGTTGATATACTTAGCTCCGATTTTGAGGTCAAAGTGTGGTAAGGGGCTGGAGATAGGGGCAATATGTGATGTGGGACGAGCAATGAGGTTAATATTAAGAAATGCTTTATTATAGGAGGGTGAGAGGAGGGTTTGGAATTAAGAATTTGAAAGCGGTTAGATATAGGGAATGGAGTTCGATTATAGCTTGGCTTGGGAAAGGATTTAGTGGGGCGAGCCATAGTTGGTTTAGTGTGAGGAGTGGGAATCCGGTTAGGGTTGGGGGAAGGAGTATGATTATAACTAGATCTAGGAAAGGGTTTTATGGGGCGAGTTATAATTGGAAAGTGGAGTACACCGGATGATTTAGGGAGAAAATTTAAGGCTGATTTAGGATGAAGAGTACTGTTGTTATTACCTGCTGTGGGTTTCGGCATAGAGAGTAGTCTTTTAAGGAAATTTTTCGGAAAAAACTCAGAGATTCAAACGGAGTTCGCAGATTTAGGTGCACCCTTTAACAAATGTGAGGTAACTGCTTGATTTGAATACTCAAGCTTATTGATACCGGCTTACCATTCTGCAAGTGTCCATAATGGGCCAAAATGAACGATTCGTGGGGTGTCGGCTTGGGCAGTTGTAGAAGTGGGGTGTTTGTTGCTTGAAGAGGGGAGGATAGGAGTGGGACCAGGTGAATTCGAGTGTCGGACCACGTTATATAGTTCGCCATTTAGAGACGTCTTACACGGAGAGGGGTGGGGGTTGGCTAGTTTCATATGCACGGATGAAATAGCGCTATCCATTGCGAAACCCCTAGTTCGTTATGATACTGACGAGTTTGTGTAGAACAAGCTCGAATTTGGAGGAGCCCGATAAAGTGAGCTCCTCACAAAGGCTATTAATCTTGCAAAGAGTGTCCTCAAAATGGGGGTTGATATTATGAACAGGCGAATGATTGGACGTCGATTGTTGGCATTTATCAATGTTTGAACGAATCGAGTTGAGTAACTCTTGTGCTAGTGAGTTAAGGGATTCGTTAAGCGAGTAAGTAACTTGATTGGCGACTGTTTTGTTGTTGTCCTTAATTAGGCCGATGATGTTTGAAAGCGTCCTTCGGTAGAGAAAGCCAATTATGTATTATTACGGTCGGGTTGCTACAAGACATGGTGGGAGGTGGTTTTAGGTGGTACTTCTGTGGGTGTTGTTAGTATTGTGCCAAGACACGGGCACCCATTTCACTAACGTCCCAACGACGTCGTCAACATACACGCATCGTGATGAAGCAGGATTTCCATCGGTCTGGAAGTAGCCAATTCGATCTTTTCCCTGGTGATAACCAAAGAGCGATCGAACTGGAATCTCAAACCGACGCATTTCCCCTGTGGCCGTAGAGGCCTGGATGAAAATCCATGTATTGGAAGCCGCGACCACACAGCAGCGAAGGGTGCGCAAAAGGAAGTTCAGATACTTCGGCTGATCAAATAAAGGATCGAATACCGAGGTTGGCTGACTATGCCATCATAAATCATAGGGAATAGGCCTTCTCTATTGATAACATGTAACCAAACTTCGCTGCAATGATCGAGGCTACGATGCTTGGGTGCATATTTATTTAAGTTTTTATTAGCGCAAAAGAATGCTGCCGTGCAGGCGAAGATAATTTCTTCTGTTTACGTTAAGTAAACAGAAGCATTTCGATTCGATAGCCAGCGTGAGAATCGTGGTTACTCGTTGTTTGGGTAACATATCCTTAGTCATGGCCGATGCTGGTGATCGTTCCGCGATACGGCAACGGATCGTATAATCGTATAATCGTCGATAAGGCGATCAGCCGATGAGTCTGTCGATAAGGCAAGGGTAAGCATGACATGCCAATTATGGGAAAAATGCTCCTCAGCCATGCGTATTGACATTTTCGCATGTTAATGTCGGTTACGCGATGGGAAACCCGATTTGGTTTTTCGGATATGATAGTTTGTATCTTTGATCTATTTGTATTTTTGATGCCACGGCAAGATGGTAATCTTGCCGTGGGTTTATGTTTTCAGGTGAAAGGTGATTCAGAGTAGCTTACGATGCTCATTTGCAGGTAAGTTGATGAAAGATAAATTAGGGTAATGGGAGGTTCTTTGGAAGTGGGTTAAAGAACCTCACACTTCCACCTTCCCACTGGAAAAAAAAATCGTGTATATACTTATGCCATTTTTTTCCCAATGAAAGTAAAATTGTAAAATGTACCCAGCAATTCTTTTCTCACTTCAATTGAAAAAAAACGCTGCATAGATACAACTAACCGCATCACTTTAAAATTAAATCAAGGAAAAAAATCTGAACGTATAAGAAATGAAATCTTAAAAATATATTAAAAAAGATGAACAAGTGCCCTATTTTATTTTTATGGCCAACCGCATTATTATGGTTGGGAATAAGTGGGAAATGAAAAATTGAATCTGTAAAGATTTATTTAAGTTAATAAAGCCAATTTTTACATTTCTGTCCGTGTTCTAAGTGAGCATGTGTTGTTATTCTTCCCTCTTTCGAAAAACGTAAAACGTAGAATACCAGACAGTGCAGTTGAAAAAAAAAAGGAATGGAGATAAGCCAAGAAGAATAAATGAATAACATCAGAAATTTCCGTTGCCCTTAATATCCCCAAATTTAAATTGAAAGTGTTATGGATGGACGAGCCAAAAACAGAACAAATTAAATATGGCAATTTTTATTCACTCAATCATAACATTTGTTTTCATTATACATTATGTCTACGAAAATTATATGAAAGAGGTAACGAAATCTCCACAGAATTAACCTGAGGAAACCTTTTAATATTTCATTTCCAAAACATTTCCCATTAGCTTTCCTTGAAATTCAATTGCCACACCACAAAACTCAAAGGTCTCATCTGTGGACAGAGCACACCTTCAACTACTGTTGGCTTCCTTTTCAATTCGAACAGGAAAAACTCTCTTCAGCGGATTAACTTTTCAAAACGATCCTAGATAACAAAATCTGTTTGCCTTGTGATTTATGTCTGGAAGTAAATCAATTTCATTGGGTATCGCCTTCAACCGTACGCACATACTACCACCGTCCTCTCCACAGTGTCTGCACATCACTTGATTTCGGTAGTTTGGAAGGAGTTAAAGAACACAAGTTCACAAAACCTGTTAAGCTATCAATTTAATTTTCCAGTTATTTATGATGATTTATTTCGTGAAGGATTTTCTCTGCCACATACTCGTGCTGTCTTCATATCACGCCACGGTAATGTGTTTAATATTTCAGTTCTAAGATAGCGTTAACCTACACCTAGAGAATACGAGGCAGACAATGTTTGTTAAATGACCGACTCGCGAGGATGAAGGATGACGATGCGAACCTTTGTTGCCGCCCGCTTAATGTCCTTTTATGGCTGCATTAAATAAATCATATGCGTGAAAAGTTTACGATACGTCTGAACTGAGTTGAACCTCTTATCAATTTATCAACTTCCGGATTCGTAAATCATAACACAGAAGTTAGTTCTTTGACAAGCCTATTTTTTATATGCACCAGACGGCAGGTGAAAGCTGTGCCCAGTGACGGCTTTATGGAGCGCAATAAAAAGTAAATTAAAACACTCAGCATTTCTATTAAATACCATATTCAAGCACATCAAACCTATGGACGAAAAATAGTTCAGTCTTGTATATAGTTCACGTATATGTATATGGTCTAGTTATAGCTTTAGTTGTTCGATGTAAGTACGTTTTTTTGAAATATTTTCTTTGGAACTACTACTACGTAACTGCTCGTAATATAAAAAATCATTGGTAATGTGGTCGCTCAATCAAATAACAAGAAAACTATTCTGAAAGCAATATCTTTAGTATGGTCTCAGTTTAAATGAAATTGAATGAATTCCTTCCCAGAGATTAACTAATCTTGACCCATTTGCTGTATATCGCAATTATTTTTAAAACAGTTATATGAGTTTAAACGTTGAAGTGTTGTTTTACAATCATATAAGATTATAATTCTATAATCGAATTTCTTGTTTATCAATATTACACATACTTTTGATTTTTAGATTGCCTTTCAGCGAACAGTGGTTGATTATTGTTTAAATAAAAATTAAGATGATAAGAAAACGTGGGGAAAACCAGTCTGTGCCATCTTTTATGTCGGTATGCGACTGTTTGCCCGTAGCGACGTGGACTGTTTGTCGGCAATATTCTTTGTGTCAATTGCACAATATACGGAAACAAATGCAAATCAACCTTCGAAGTGCGGCGCAATGTGTGCTCCACTGACGCCAAAATGCTGAGCGGGGTGACGATACGACACATGTTTTCGGCAACCCTCCCTCTTACCGTTTCAACTAGTTCATTGGAACGTCTTGGACGTTGATGAGCGCTTGGTCGACGATCTCCCACTGTCCCGTGCTCAACAAAATTCGACACCAAGCGACAAATAGTATTGTCAGACAGTGGACATGATATTTTCGACGATATGCACTACTATTTTCAATATACAGGGTCACTATTTCGGGGCGTGGTTTCGGTGTAAAACTGTTTCAAAAACATACCTACTCCAGGCAATTGGTCGATCCATGTCAAAGTTATATAATGTTTACATACCGAAATAAACGCACCCTATATGTATATATATATATTGTTGTCTGAAATACTGGGAGACTACCAATGCGGATTCTGTAGGAACCGGTCAACAAGCGACCAAATGTTCACAATAAGGCAACTACTGGAAAAGAAGTGGGAATACGGAGAGACGGCTCACCAACTGTTCGTTGACTTCAAAAACGCCTACGACTCAGTCGCAAGGCAAAGACTCTATCATATTGTAGTTGAGCTGGGAATCCCGAAAAAATATGCCGCCCTCATTCAAATTTGCATGAACGAAAACAAAGGGCGAGTTAGAATAGAAAACCACCTCTCAGAACCATTTGAACTCCGGGACGGACTAAAACAGGGGGGTGGCCTCTCACCATGTCTTTTTAACCTTGTGCTCGAGTATGTCATCAGAACGGTACAAGACTATAACATGGGCGGATCATCTTTGAACGGGGTCACACAAGTGCTCGCATATGCGGATGACATCGCCGATTTGGGCGACAATCTAGAAACTGTAAGTAAACATAGTGAAATCATCATGCTGAGCAGGTGGACCTCAGAGAACGCACATAAATATCAGGGGCAAGATATTTGGAAAAGTCAAAGAATTTAAATATCTGGGAACAATACTAACCGCCAGTAACGAAATTTCGAAGAAAATTAACAAAAGACTACACTCCAGCAACGCCAGTTGGCATGCAGTCAGTACACTGCTGAAATCCAACCTGCTACCACGGAATATAAAGGTCCGTGTCTATAGAACCGTAATCATGGCGATTGTTTTATACGGATGCGAAACATGGGCTCTCACAAAACGGGAAGAAAACAAATTCCGCGTATTCGAGAATAAAGTTCTAAGGGGTATCTTTGGCGGCAAATATGACGAGGAGGCAGGACAATGGAGAAAACTGCACAACCACGAATGTGAAGAGCTATACCGCAAACCTACAATAGTGAGAGTAATCAAGTCGCGAAGATTAAGATGGGCTGGACACGTGGCAGGGGAGCGCATGGGACAGGGAACAATGGCGGAGTCGAGTCGGTGAGGTCATGAACTTTGAGGTTCCTACAGGCCAATAAATAGGATAGAAATAGAATATTGTTGTCTATTAAAACTAGTAAACATAAAATTGAGAATACAATAAGAAAGTTGAAAAAAAATTTAACTACCTTAAAAAGGAAGAGGAAGTTACTGTAAAAATTGTTCTGTATCAAAATAGAGAAACTGGTCAAGGCTCGGTTTAGTAGCATCTTGTAAATAATGGTTTCAGTTTTATGAAAGTTAATTTTTGTGCCATCACAATACTCTATGATTTCATTAAGATTATCCTTTGAAAGTCTACTGATAATCTCAATCTTTGTCCCGTTTTTATATGGTACTATGTCATCATAGCTTAGGTAAGTCTACGAGTTAGGTCACTTTGGTACATATTAAATAAACTGAAAGAGGTGAATGTGCCTTATTGTGAAACATAATGGAAAATATCTGATTGATAACATATCACCTTATTTTATTACAAATTGTTTTTCTATTATCAAAGGCCATCCCGCGTATAGTATACATTTTAGCTTTTAAAATTAACGCAACTCATAGAATAAATCTTTCTAACCAAACGACTGTGAAATGCTCTAACTGATCGTGTGTTTCTTCGTCGTTGTAATGTCCAGGCATTTAAGATTAGTACACATCGATACTTCCTTTGCCTATCCACTTCCTATCCATCTGCTCGCACAATGTTCTCACTTTTAAAGATACTTCAAAATCCCCTTTTCTGTGCGCCTAATTGAAAAATAGGCCGAAAACTCCTGGGATTTTAATTGAAAACAAACCATTTTTGTACAAAGCTATATTTATTCCTCAACATAGTTGCCCTTGAGGGCGATACGCTTGGTATAGCGATTTTCCAATATTTTGATGCCTTTTCTGCTGAACGAAATGTCTAACCCTTCGAAGTACGACTCGGTTTCTGCCATGGGTTCCTCATTCAATCTGAATCTCTTTCCCTGGAGCCACCGCTTGAGGTTTGGGAACAGGTAATAGTCGCTGGGGGCCAAATCTGGAGAATACGGTGACTGAGCAACCAATTCAAATCATAATTAGTCCAATTTGGCCATCGCTTTCAGGAATGTGTGTGACGGTGCGTTATCGTGATAGTACAGAACTTTTTTCTTTGCCATATGGGAGCGTTTTTGTTTATTTCGTCCTTCAGTTTGTCCAATAACGCTGCATAATACTCTCCTGTGACTGTTCTTCTCTTCTGCAGGTAATCGATGAAAAGTATGCTATGCGCAACCCCGAAAAACAGAGGTCATAACCTTCCCAGCCACTTTGGTTGGCGTTCGTGGCTTTCCAGCCCGTCTGAGAATTGCCTATTAGATTCAGGCATATGGTAATGGAACCACATTTCATCCAACGTCACAAAACGTCGAAATAACTCCGCTCTATTACGATGCAACAACGCCAAACTGGCCGTTGAATCATTAACGCGCTGCTGTTTTTGGTCAACGGTTAGCAACCTCGGCACCCATTGTGTCGATTGCTATTTCATTTCCAAAAGATCGTGCAAAATGTACCCCGCCTGTTCTTTTGAGAAGTCCACGGCCTCAGCTAACTCGAGCGACTTTACTTTAAGATTACTCAAAATGATTCGATGCACCTACTTTACGATTTCCGCGGTCGTAGGCTCTTTTGGTCTTCCAGAGCGAGGCGCCTCTTAGGTGCTTGTACGGTCCATTTTACATTCACTAAACCACCGATAAACGGTTGTTCTCGAATGAGCAGATGTGGGATTACATTTCTGCAACCATTGCATTGATTGTTCAGAAGTTTTTCCCATAAAAAACAATGTTTGATCAAGATGCGATATTCTTGTATTCCCATTTGTTTTACGAAGGTGGAAGTATCATCTGTAGTTTGTAAACGAATGGCCGAAATATCACGAAATTTCATATATCAACTAGTGATAGATGAGCCTCTCGGAAAGAGTGATGTTCATTTTCTAGTGGCTCCATCTATTGGAAAATCCCGGTGCTTTTTAGCCGATGTAGTATAAGCCATCGAAACGATGAAAACATTGTAAACAAATCCTACGGTACTCGACCAATTGTCGAAATGCAAATTTATGTGGTGAGATTAAGTATATTATTTTAGCAACAATTGTTGTGCTCTGGTTTTGTTTTCCTGTCTTACTGTAACTTGCGTATGAATGCAGTCAATTTGCATATGTGTCCTGAGCCTTCGGAACGTCACCTTTGATCTGCTTCACAAGCTCTCTGGCGAAACAATATAAGTCACAAAGCCCTTGCTAGTGACCACGATTGAACTGTATTACTCTCCTTCTTTTCTCCGTTCTTTTACACGATTCCATAGTCATTAAACTCGACACAAATTTTATCCTTTCAGATTACCTCTGACCTGGTTGGTCGAGTGTAATAAAATATAGTGAATAATAAATACGTTCGTTTAGGTGTTCCCTAACTTTATCTTGCAATATGTTACCACTACACGCCGGAACTTTGGAACTTTCAATCTTATGAGTTTATAACCGTATATCACAGGGCCGTCCAATGAAATAATTGGTTTCCAAGAATCGCAACATACTCAGAAACTCTATCGACTCGAATGGCCAGTTCCATTTTCTATGTAATTTTGCCATAGTGTGTTCATAAATCCTGATGTCGCCCGATGGTAGTGTTCTAAAAATATCTTGCCCCAATGGGAAAGTCCCTGTCCAACAAAATACCTAAAAGTATCTATAAAACATTTTCCGTATTACATTCCACACGTTTCGATTAACTTTCATAATGATGCCCCGCTACCAGATGGGGGAAATTGAGAGCAATAGACCGGCTGCAGCATGAGAGCAGTAGGGTCAACTATACCACTTTTTGTTGTCGACGTCGTGGTCGTCGTTCTTGCCAATGCCACATTCAAGGAAAACAAAACTTTTCCGGCAATCGCCGATTTTGTCGGTTATCCTGTGTCCATGACCATGTAGGTGGGTGTTGAGCCTGGATGTGTTCTTTGTAGAGGAGGATATGTGTTTACTCTTACGACTGGTTACAGCTAAATTTCTTGACATCGATGCACGTTCCATAAAGGACTATTGAAGTGAATCCTATGTGCAATCATAAGATTCCCCTTCCTGTTTCTTGACGACGAGACAGTGGAAGTGCGAGAAAGTTCACCATTCGACCTGAATGCGATGCCATAAATTTTTATATGCGATGGTGGCCCGGGGTTAGGTTTCCATAGGTGGGAATGCAACCGAACCACATAAGGTATGGTTTGAAGGGATTCAAGCAACGACGATGCTATTTAGTAAGGAAAGTAAAATGTTGATGATGTGGATCGTATGTTTCTACTTTGTTGCTAGCAGTCAGAGCTATTGAAGGAAATTGTTTTGGGATGGCTGGTTGCAGAGTGGTCAGTAAAAATTTGAAAATATTGTGTATTCATGGACGAATCGTTTAAGTAGAGTGCTTGAGAAGATTCAGGTGGATGTAATGACGTGGAAAGTTGTAAAATTAGTGACGTTGTAGTTTTACCACAGAGATTCTTGTAGACATGCTTTTGGAAGAATTTAAATTGACCATTTAATTTGCACGATGCTATTCCATTGAGTGGTTTGCCTGTTTTTGCAATAATAAGAACATGATAAAAATGTCTTAACATCTATAACCAAACTTGAGGTCACAACTCAGTCCCGGCCATTAAATTTTACACCGTAGAAGGATTTACACATTGCAGTTCATTTCTTATTTAATGTTGTGACCTCTACCAAAAAATTTTCTAATCGTTAGGTTCTGTTTTATTCGATATACTTTGATTTATATTGCCTGTCCTTAGAATGAGTCCAGACATTAATGTTATGAAATAAATGAAACATTTACTTTTGATTGATAAATGCGATGACAAAAATGTAAAATATTTGCAACAACTGCATAAAAACGTGATCTGAACCAATTTCTCCTGTCTCGTCAACTATCCCCACTCTAACCATCAGGAGTCACAGTAATCTACTGGATGAATTTGAGTGAGTGAGTTTTTTTCCTATTGAAAATTTTTATTCACACAACTCACGACATCCGTTTCTACTGAACAACGGTTAATATTCACGACTCTGATGACTGTTTACTGGCGCAAGACTAATGACCTTGCCCGGAAAAAAACAAATCATTATGGAAAATTTAACAAGCCTCAGGACTTGTTAAATAAGGCCAAGACCGGTTCCCGGTTGTAGTGCCGATGATGATGATGATGATGATGATGATGACTGTTTACATCCGTTCTGGACGATCGATAAAACCTGACTTTTCGCGACGCTGGTTGGACTGTGAATTACTACTTCAATCGTGCAGATCAAAGGATACATTATCAGTGTTCTTTTTTTAATGCTTAAAATTCATTCGACGAAGGACGCAGGTTGCCTGAGGTCCAGTCGCGATGTCGATTACGCAGAGACTCTATTGTAATTATTTTTATGCCTGTCTTGCAAGACAATTTATTAAAGAGTTTGCGATCCCTAATTAGCAGAGCGACACTTGTTTGGAAGTACGTAACACGATCCTTAAAAATAATATTTACATATGGTCAGCTATTGCAAGGCATTATTAGTAGCACAATCTGTTATATCGGGTGGGCAATACATTTTTGCAAATGGCAACACTTGATTTCTTAAAAGCCGTTACAGGGAGGGACACGCGAGTGGCGGGGAATCGTGTGTCGCTCCATGCAATTTTAGTCACGATGAAGCGCTTCCCGGCACAACAGCGTGTTTTTGGGTATAACAATTTTACAAAAACAACGATTCCTACGTTACTGTACGACGCCTATTTAGAATTGAATACGGATTACGCCGTCCAAGTGAGTATCCAAGTGTTAATTTAATTAAAACTTGGGTCAAGAAGTTCGGGCAAACGGAACGGACGGCCACGTTCAAGTAGAAGCGATGAGAACATTCGGGAGGTTGAAATTTTCGTACCTCGCAGCATGTGTCAGCGAGTTTTCCAAAGTTTGTGTAGTCGATTGCAGGAGTGCCAACGATGAGACGGAGCACATCTCGATGATGCAATTTTAAAAAAATAACTCAATAAACGTTTATTAGGTTAAATAAATGATCAACAAAATAACATTTGTAGTTTTATTTCTATTCATGTTTCAGATGTGCAAAAATGTATGGCCCACCCTATATTTATTTTGGTTCCCTCATAGGGATTTTTCCAGATATAGTAGGTACTGATTCGCCTGCGTATGCATTTGATTACATGCACTTTCAGAGTTACTCATTGTATGGGTGTCGGAGTTCACATTAAAGTGAATCCAATCATGGGGATGGCTCCAAAAGGGTAAGTATTACGAGTGGTTTGTGTTGCGTGCAACACAAATCCTTATATATGACTATCACTCTTTTAACCTTTTTTAACGATTGAAATATTTCACCAGAGGGGGATACTCTGTGACATTGCTAACTGTTTAAATGTATTTAAAGAGAATTGACTGGACTCATTTAGTAGTAAAACAGTTTTTAGTAAAAAGAGACAGTTGAATTGGAAATTGGTAGACTCTTAGGCGTGGCTCTGAGGCACGAAATAAACCAAAATGCTATGAGATGGTATTACGGATTTCTAAGGAACAGATCTCTGGTAATTTTAGTAAAAGAGGTCAAATGTGATCGGTAAATACGTTCAGTCATACATAGCAAATAAATGTTAGAACGCCTCTGGTGCTAGAGGCGTTCCTTGGCTTATACAGGATAGATGCGGAATTCCGCTGATCTATCATGTAAGTAGATCATCCGTAGACGAGCGATTGTGCTACGACCGGGAAGTAACGCGCACCGAAGAAGAGCTCCTGCGCTTCAGTAGGGCTATCTCCCACAGAGACCGGGACGATAGTATTAGACAGCGTCAACAGTTCTGGTGGTTGAATGGCATGTAAAGACCTGGATACCAAGGTCAGTATAGAATCACACTATCATCATCTAGCTTACATAGACTTAGCTTTTCTAGAATTAGGGTAGTATAAGATTTAAGGTAAGTTAGGTTAAGTGCTTTTATATAAAATTAAATTTAAAAAAAAAAAGTAGGTAAGTTTAGGTAAGTTAAGTAAGTTAAATTTTAAGAAAAAAAAAAAAAAGACAAATTTTTTCAAATGTTTCTTTGTCTTTTAAATAATTATAAGTACTGCCACAAAATTCTGTCACCGAAAGGCAAATTATATCATGGTTAAGTAATGTTTAGTTTAGAGCGCCTGCGAAGGACCAGTAAGTTATTACATAAGATAATTAATCTAGAATTTAAGCATTTTTGTCTAGCCTTTAATTTAGAAACTAAGAATATAAATAGAAAATAAAAAATGTTTAAAAAAAAAAAACGCCTCTGGTGCTCTCTCGTCACAGGATGTTTAAAACGCCATGGAATAGGGGATACCAAACTGGAAGCGAATTTATCTAACCTCGCAGAGAGATCTGCTACTAAGCTTAGAATGACGCCGATTGTGTCACGGTGTAGAAATTCTTATTAGTCAAGTACAATAAGGACATATGTATTCTACATTTCAGTTGCTATAAGCTTTCATTGTTTCCAATTATATCCATCACGGAAAAAGTTACTGCTCATAGTCTAGCAACCATTGTCATAGTAGTCAAAAACGGAAATGTTTATATTAAAATGTCGCCTTGTAACCAGTAAGCTATTTAATTATTTATTTAAGTTAACCAAACTTGATGAGTATTTTTAACCTGATAAATGCTTTATATTCATTTGTTTTCTCTAAAAAAATTGAAAAGCAAAATGTGTAATTTTTATAAAAAGAGATGCAAAGCCACATCATATGACTTTAAATCCATGCAGTATGTACTGAATGCCTAATACGTAATTCCTCTTAGGTATTTGATATGAATTTTGTTATGGTATGCATGTTTTTAGCGAATTCAAGTTTGGAGCTGCCTGTGAATGGTAAGTGGAATGGACAGTATCCCAACAAAGGTCTTTAAAATCTGCGTCCCAGAATTCTCACCGATTCTTAGCAAGTTGTTCCTCAAAAATGCAGTTGCATTCTACCAATCCCCAAAAAAATATGAAAATGTGTCGTCCGCAAAATTTCCAATCCATTACCTCACTGTCAACGTTATCCAAGTTAATGAACAAAATTAACAAAATTATCAATTATGCATTAATTAAAGTTTTATAATGTTACAGACTCCTACATGATCTATCTCCTACATAGGATATCTACGAAAGACCTTTTAGCTTCGTGATTACCGATTGGATATATGCAATTTAAAAACCTGATCAGTCAAGACTTTTGATCACGCCTGGCGCATAAAAGACTTTCCCAGCTTGTTAAATACATCTCTCCTTTCCGAATATTTTTCCGCAATATTCTTCACCTCCAGACACATGACCGTGGAGACATACTTTCTTTCCCTAACTCCTTCCAAATACCTTTCAATAATTCTTCAAAAGCTGTGGACCCTAAGTTGGGGAAGCTTTGTTTCTCATTTCAGTCTGGTGGAACCAAATCATCCTTGGGTCCGAATATAGCTTTGTTCAGAAGTTAAAAATAACTTTAAACCATCTGTACAAAGCTGGAAGCAAAAAGGAGAGAAAAACGTTTGATTTTTGGATGTCATATGAATTGACGTAAGAAACATAGAATTTCCATCTGCGAAGCCTAATGCTTAAAATGATCGTGACAAGGGATGATAAATGGGGCACATACGTATTTTGCGAACACGCCGTTGGTAAAAGCGCAGTGAAGCGGTTAAAGCGTTGGTTAAGAATTGCTAGGATTGAAAAGCTATCAGCTTCCTCTTCTAAATTTTCAATATGGCAATATATTAAATTCGGACGTTTACTGCCAACAATTCGACTGTTTAAGATTACCGGATAACAAGAAGCAGTTAGAATTGACCAGAAGGAGAAATTGTGTGTCCCATGAAGACAATGCCAGACCTGCTAGAAGTTACGCAAGCCTGGTTGGAAAGTTTTGATACAACCATCTTACAGACCAAACGATTACTAACATTTTTATCATTCCAAGATTTCCCTAGAGGTAAGAAATTCTTATCAGGAGAAGATTAAAACAGCGACAACCTATAAAACAATACCCTGGATATTTGATCCAAATCAAATAAAATTTTAAAATATGCGTAAAATCAGATTTCCCTCAAATTACCAACATACATTTTCAAGAAGATTCACTTCTTTCGTAAGCTTATGTTAGTGTGGCTCATTCGTATTTTTCAATTCATTATTCTTTAAATGCCGTTTATTTACTCTTTTTTTTTTATTTCAAACGTATCGGCAAGAAGAACTTTTCTGAGGACTCAACTTACCATCTGCAAATTACACAAAGGCCCGACATTAAAAAAAGGCTTTTTCTAAATCTGAAGAATTATCTAATAGCGGAGCTACTTCAGGTAGTAGTTTACATTTGCGAAAAATCTAACCAATACTTAATACAAATATATATATATATAACACTGTTACCTACCAAATGGCACTAAACTCAGTATGTGTGCAGTTGATATTGATTGGTCCGAAGAGTGTAGATATCTAGGTATTATTCTAGATAAAAAACTCATCTTTCAAAAACACATCACTACCACAATTGACAAAATAAATAAAGTCGTAAGAGTTATGTATCCATTAGTGTGTAGAAAATCAAAGCTTAGCATCGAAAATAAAATTATAATATTTAAAACCATTTTTCAAGCTATACTCCTGTACGGGGCGCCTGTATGGTGTAATTGTGCTCGCACACACAAAATAAAATTGATTTTTGGATGTCATATGATTTTTGGATGTCATATGAATTGACGTAAGAAACATAGAATTTCCATCTGCGAAGCCTAATGCTTAAAATGATCGTGACAAGGGATGATAAATGGGGCACATACGTATTTTGCGAACACGCCTTTGGTAAAAGCGCAGTGAAGCGGTTAAAGCGTTGGTTAAGAATTGCTAGGATTGAAAAGCTATCAGCTTCCTCTTCTAAATTTTCAATATGGCAATATATTAAATTCGGACGTTTACTGCCAACAATTCGACTGTTTAAGATTACCGGATAACAAGAAGCAGTTAGAATTGACCAGAAGGAGAAATTGTGTGTCCCATGAAGACAATGCCAGACCTGCTAGAAGTTACGCAAGCCTGGTTGGAAAGTTTTGATACAACCATCTTACAGACCAAACGATTACTAACATTTTTATCATTCCAAGATTTCCCTAGAGGTAAGAAATTCTTATCAGGAGAAGATTAAAACAGCGACAACCTATAAAACAATACCCTGGATATTTGATCCAAATCAAATAAAATTTTAAAATATGCGTAAAATCAGATTTCCCTCAAATTACCAACATACATTTTCAAGAAGATTCACTTCTTTCGTAAGCTTATGTTAGTGTGGCTCATTCGTATTTTTCAATTCATTATTCTTTAAATGCCGTTTATTTACTCTTTTTTTTTTATTTCAAACGTATCGGCAAGAAGAACTTTTCTGAGGACTCAACTTACCATCTGCAAATTACACAAAGGCCCGACATTAAAAAAAGGCTTTTTCTAAATCTGAAGAATTATCTAATAGCGGAGCTACTTCAGGTAGTAGTTTACATTTGCGAAAAATCTAACCAATACTTAATACAAATATATATATATATAACACTGTTACCTACCAAATGGCACTAAACTCAGTATGTGTGCAGTTGATATTGATTGGTCCGAAGAGTGTAGATATCTAGGTATTATTCTAGATAAAAAACTCATCTTTCAAAAACACATCACTACCACAATTGACAAAATAAATAAAGTCGTAAGAGTTATGTATCCATTAGTGTGTAGAAAATCAAAGCTTAGCATCGAAAATAAAATTATAATATTTAAAACCATTTTTCAAGCTATACTCCTGTACGGGGCGCCTGTATGGTGTAATTGTGCTCGCACACACAAAATAAAATTGATTTTTGGATGTCATATGATTTTTGGATGTCATATGAATTGACGTAAGAAACATAGAATTTCCATCTGCGAAGCCTAATGCTTAAAATGATCGTGACAAGGGATGATAAATGGGGCACATACGTATTTTGCGAACACGCCTTTGGTAAAAGCGCAGTGAAGCGGTTAAAGCGTTGGTTAAGAATTGCTAGGATTGAAAAGCTATCAGCTTCCTCTTCTAAATTTTCAATATGGCAATATATTAAATTCGGACGTTTACTGCCAACAATTCGACTGTTTAAGATTACCGGATAACAAGAAGCAGTTAGAATTGACCAGAAGGAGAAATTGTGTGTCCCATGAAGACAATGCCAGACCTGCTAGAAGTTACGCAAGCCTGGTTGGAAAGTTTTGATACAACCATCTTACAGACCAAACGATTACTAACATTTTTATCATTCCAAGATTTCCCTAGAGGTAAGAAATTCTTATCAGGAGAAGATTAAAACAGCGACAACCTATAAAACAATACCCTGGATATTTGATCCAAATCAAATAAAATTTTAAAATATGCGTAAAATCAGATTTCCCTCAAATTACCAACATACATTTTCAAGAAGATTCACTTCTTTCGTAAGCTTATGTTAGTGTGGCTCATTCGTATTTTTCAATTCATTATTCTTTAAATGCCGTTTATTTACTCTTTTTTTTTTATTTCAAACGTATCGGCAAGAAGAACTTTTCTGAGGACTCAACTTACCATCTGCAAATTACACAAAGGCCCGACATTAAAAAAAGGCTTTTTCTAAATCTGAAGAATTATCTAATAGCGGAGCTACTTCAGGTAGTAGTTTACATTTGCGAAAAATCTAACCAATACTTAATACAAATATATATATATATAACACTGTTACCTACCAAATGGCACTAAACTCAGTATGTGTGCAGTTGATATTGATTGGTCCGAAGAGTGTAGATATCTAGGTATTATTCTAGATAAAAAACTCATCTTTCAAAAACACATCACTACCACAATTGACAAAATAAATAAAGTCGTAAGAGTTATGTATCCATTAGTGTGTAGAAAATCAAAGCTTAGCATCGAAAATAAAATTATAATATTTAAAACCATTTTTCAAGCTATACTCCTGTACGGGGCGCCTGTATGGTGTAATTGTGCTCGCACACACAAAATAAAATTGCAAAGGTGTCAAAATAAAATATTGAAAATGTTGCTGAATTTGCCATGGCATTATTCGACACATGAACTACATGAAAACGCCAACGTTAAACCGGTAGAGTTCCTTATTGACAAAATCAATCGAAACTTCTTCGTCAATTGTTCTTTTTCTGGCAATGTTCTCGTTTCCCGTCTTGCGTTATCCTAAGTCACTACATATGTACTCTGTCTATGAAAATTATATCGAGGTCATTACTACATAAAATAACCGGAAGCTCGTGCAATATTAGTCTTAAGATTCAAATAAGGATTTTTTATTGTAGTTTTCCCTTAATTTATTATTTGTTATTCATTAAAATTGTGCTACTGTCGTTATATAGATTTAAGATTATAGTTGTAAAGGAATTGCTATCCTAAATCTCTTAAGTACTAGTTGTAAAATATACCATAAATGTAATTATCTACTAAATAAAAATTGAATTGAAAAATTATATATATATAGGAAATTATCTGATACCAATGAAACTTACTTCGTCGGTGTTATCTCATTATCACCTTATCGACGTTTTTCCAGCATATGCGATATTCCACATTATTCAACCACCCTATTGATCATACCACACATAGGTAGGCTTGGGTCCGTATTATAGTGCGCTTCATTCCAACTTACGCTTCTAGGGGTTGATGTCATATGCGTCTTATCCCTCCCTGTAATATTCTCGCGCCAACATTTGAGTGGCGAAGCTAATAGGGTTATGCTTAGCGGTTTGATTAAATTTCCCTTGCTCGGAAATCTGTCGCATCAACAGAATTCTATGGAAGTCGTTAGATCAAACAGAGGCAGCCTTCATAGCTCAGCACTTACTCTCTAATTTGATTCGTAGATGACACTTTCTCCTCGGAATGGCGAAAAGTTACAATTGATCATGAAACAATAAGTGTAAAAAAAAATTTAAAAAAACCATAATATAGTTGCAATTTGTTCACATATATTGTAAATTATAAATCCGTATCAATATCATCGGCTAAAAGTAATATATCTCTAAAATACCTACAGTGCGGCCGTGTGAGTAAGTCTTCGCGACCTCGGTATCAACAAGCTGAGCTCACGACAGATTGAGCGTACGAATAAACACAGCCCAGCAGGAAATATCAATTACAAGCAACACGAAGTGCAAAAGAAACTCGCAAATACAATCAAAGTATGAGACATTAACATCTCAAAGGTTTATCCAAGATTTTTCGAGTAAAAGAGTGTTTTTTGTTTCTGGTTTGGAATCTCTAATTGGGTGCACTTAAATCAACGGCATTGCTCGCTTTTTCAAGTACTTAAATTAAATCAAAGACAGTTAATATAATCCACACTCTAAAAAGGTTATTTTTCTCAACCAATTCGGACAGTATTTCAGTGTTCCAATTATTTAAGTGAACGTTTCCACATATGCGCAGTTCCGGGATCATCTAAATTCATTTTGCTCAATTTGATAAAATTATATCAGCATATTGTGAATGTAAATGTACCTCCAAAAATGTGAAAGCACTCAGAAGCGCATAATTGTATAATGTTTCGTTAAAAATTCACAAACAGACGCACTCTCGTGAGGAAGGTAGTGTCGAACAAAACATGAATTTACAGTAGTTATGTGCCATATTTAATTATCGTCCTCAGGTAATGCACAATTTAGATTAAAATTTGCGTTAGTTAGTGGTTTTACAACAAACTCCATACATACTTACAAAACTACTTGCAATATGTTATTTATGGTATTTTTATGTGAATAGACTAAAAATTAAGGAATCTAAGAATCAATATTAAACTTCACAAAACGACGTAATAAAATAATTCATGAAAATATACTAGTGGAGATAATTTGTTATCATATATTCATTTCTGGTTGTCCTGTTAGTGGTCGGAATTGCATGTATTCGCTAACCTGTCTATGGTATAGAGTTTAATTTCATATTTTGTCAATTCTGTGGAAGCTTTATTAATTGGCTATCGATATTGTCGTTACGTAACTTAACACTTTAGATGCCTTTTTCTGAATAATATGTGGTCAACCTTTTCGTACCGTCCCCTGTCTCCTCGATCTTATAACTTTTGTTATTTTTTTATTTTGACATAAATGGGGTAAATTTAAAAACAAAAAGGCACAAAAGGTAACCCGTTTACTTCGATTTTAAAATTACAATAAAAGTAAGAGTAATTTTTGAATTTCGCGGATTTTATAAATAAAATTAAGAAGAAAAAAATAGTGAATTTGTGGGTATACACATGTTCCCGACATATTTGAATATTTGAATTATTAGTTGGTTTATTGGTTCATTACTTATTCGTGAATTTTTGGTGACAAATAAAACCGCTATTTTGTCGTAGTCACCCTACTCACCAGACATATCGGTCTGTGACTTATTTCTGTTCCTGAAGCTGATGGAGTCATGTTAGCCTCCCTTTTTGCCACTATTGAAGGATTAAAAACAGAATTTCAGAAGGATACCATGAACTGAATTCCAGAAGTGGTTCCTAACATAAGTGTGTTATATCTAAGAGGGATTATTTTAAAGTAGGCACAATTGATTAGATTATAAAAATTAATTAAGAAACAGAGAATCTTTTTTAAAAGTCTCCTTATTTTTTGAACACAAGTCGTTATTGCCATTGAGAGATGAATTGCAAAGTGATGAGATATACAGGATTGATATTGCGGAACAGTTCTCGTGGGTATTGTGGGGGTTCTCTATATTACATGGAGAACCAACCCACAATTCCAACCACAATTTCCGCCTTATTTCGACCGCTTTCAGCGTGTCATATTATCCCCTATTCCACCACTCATGTTATTCACCTGGAATACCATATTTCCCAAAGGACGCATAGCTAAACTTATTATCCTATGCAGATAATGCATAATTGAGTTTAGCTACCCTTTTTGCCAGGCGGCAACTTCATTCCTCTAGGCCATGGGATTTCCACCGGAAATTCCAATTCATGTTGGTTAGCAACAACCAAGTCGAATCAAACAACGCGGTTGCATCATCATCCAATGCTTTGGATAATTACCGCATTCGTTTTTCCCACGGTAATATTTCCCTAGCCGATGTAGCGTCCTATCGATTTTCCGCAGATCATTCATTCGCTTGGGATCAATGATCTCTTTTCGCAGGTGAATAGCACCAGATACATTTTCCTCTCCTTCACAGTTCTGTCTTCCTACAGTTCAATATACTCTGGGATCACCATATTCACCGAATTGGGTCAATAGGTTATCCTCAAAGTACATTGATTCATGCACACACAACCAAACCCACCCCGAGATCATAATACATCGTGTTTCTGTTCTCTCATTCTCCCATGTTCGTCGATTATCAATTAACCGATTATCCACGACACTTCGACGGGCGTGACAATGAGCGAGCAGAGTCGTGATCTCTGGTGGTTGTCCTGTGTGCAAAGATAGAACACAGAATTTCACCCCTAATTAGAGCAGTCGCATCTCAACCGTCGCAGTGATCAGTCACGCCGGCGCGCTAAACTTTAATTTAATTATTCGTCAAATTACAGTCGAGATTCAATCGCAGGAAATTCCATCTTTCGCGTAAAGTTTTATATTTGCCACAAAAAGTCGGTTTAATTGTCCTCCAGAAAACAGTTAAATTTGATCACTTTATTTGTGCACGTGGAATCCTGGAATGATAAATAAAGAACAAATTCAAATGTGTAAATTCTAAATCAAGTAGGAACAATTAAAAAATAAAAGTACAGCGGAACAACCTCTGAGTGTTTTCTTTAATTGCATTTTCCTGGATTTTTGTGGATATTCGTTGGAGCAACATCGTGGGGAAGAAAGTGAACCGCGCGCCCGTGTCTGGCGCAAACACCTTCTTCAACCCCCAAAGTATAACTATAGAAGAAGTATAGCTTCACCAAGCGCTGTCAACATGTCTGTTGCTTCAACTGTGCTGTGGTGTGTTATTATAGGACTGCATTCTGATATTAAAGGAACTACACATTTGAGGATCAGGAAGGAGAAAACTCAAGGTTGATGGTGTGGTGTCGGGTAATTCGGTTTATTTCATTGTGATATATACCATGAGTACTTCAAAATTCGGTGCATGGCATGTACATAACAGGTCAATTGAAAAGTCCCCGGCCGGACACATAGATGGCGGCACTAGAATTAAATCCATATGATTAGTTAGCCCTAACCTTCAAAAGACGCGTGTATAAATTTGACAGATCTCGGATCATTAGTTTGTGAATTATAGTATTTTGAGTGAAGCAACTTCTGTTATTGTGGAAAAAATGGATAAAAAGGAATTTCGCGTGTTGATAAAATATTGCTTTTTGAAGGGAAAAAATACAGTTGAAGCAAAAACTTGGCTCGATGACGAGTTTCCAGACGCCGCCCCAGGAAAATCTACCATCAAGGATTGGTATGCTAAGTTTAGACGTGGTGAAATGAGCACCGAAGACGGTGAACGCAGTGGACGCCCAAAAGAGGTTGTTACCGACGAAAACATTAGAAAAATTCACATAATGATTTTGAATGACCGTAAATTGAAATTGAATGAAATAGCAGGCACTCTAAAGATATCAACTGAACGTGTACATCATATCATTCACGAATATTTGGGTATGAGAAAGCTCTGTGCAAAGTGGGTGCCGCGCGAGCTCACTTTTGACCAAAAACAACGACGAGTTGATGATTCGGAGCAGTGGAGATGATGATCAAGCGTAATAAACCCGAGTTTTTGCGTCGATATGTGACAATGGATGAAACATGGCTCCATCATTTCACTCCGAAGTCCAATCGACAGTCATCCGAGTGGACTGCACACGATGAACCCGCCCCAAAGCGTGGAAAAACGCAACAGTCGGCTGGCAGGGTTATGGCGTCTGTATTTTGGGATGCGCGCGGAATAATTTTCATTGACTATCTTGAAAAAGGAAGGACCATCAACAACGACTATTACACAGCGTTATTGGGCCGTTTGAAGGACGAAATCGCCGAAAAAGGACCGCATTTGAAGAAAAATAAAGTGATGCTTCACCAAGACAATGCACCGTGTCACAAGTCAGTGAAAACGATGGCAAAAATCCATGAATTGGGCTTCGAATCGCTTCCGCATCCACCGTATTCTCCAGATCTGGCCCCCAGCGACTATTTCCTGTTCTCAGATCTCAAAAGAATGCTCGCTGGGAGGAAATTTTCGTTGAATGAAGAGGTGATCGCCGAAACTGAGGCCTATTTTGAAGCAAAGGACAAATCGTACTACGAAAAAGGTATCGAAAAGTTGGAGGGTCGCTATAATCAGTGTATCACCCTCGAAGGGAATTATGTTGAATAAAAAAAACGAATTTTGCCAAAAAATTTACTATGGAAGGCCGGGGACTTTTCAATTGACCTGCTACTCACCGAATTGTAACGTTGTTCACCTCCCAGATGCTGATTGGGTGACCACTGGAACACTGCTCGGGCTACAAACTTACTGGCCCAGACACCAAATGTTGTTCACTGTGTTGTGACGTGTTGATTCTTCTTGGTTTCAATTTAGCTCCACCATCCAATAGTTTCCTTTATTTGGAATTACTAGATGACCTTGTTTTTAATTTTACACACTTTTATTTCCTCTCTTTTCTCATAGTTCCTCTCTGCTTTAATTTCTAATTAAACGAAGCTTGATATGAATTCGAACGATTATGAAAAACCGTTCCAAATTCCCTCTTTCGCATCAACGTTATTATTCGTTTTTTTTTTTCTTCAGTGTAATCATCACTTCACCTCTTAACTTGTTCTTATGTTTTATTTGTGTAGTGTTGAATGAGACTTCTCCTTTTCGGTGCCCGCTAATCTCACTTTTTACGTCTGATGTTATTTTTCCGTCATTTGTTCGCCCTGAATCTTTCAATGTTAGTCTTTTCCGTAATCACGGATATGACATGTTATTATTCTTTGTTTTTATCACAGATCAAGATCAGTACTTTCGTACTCTTCTCTTGATCTGCCCCCAGTGTTCCTTGTGTCACAACGAAACGCAGTAAAACTAAGTTGTTGATAGTTCTAGGGTTAGGACACAAGCTAAACAACTAATACTTGCACCAGAATATATTACAACGAATATATTCCAGTCACCTCTAGTTGCAATCACAACAATGTCAATGACTATAGTGTTGATGTTAGTTCTCTGTTTTCAATCAACCAAAGAAACAGGTGGCCCTTGCGTGCCCGACTCACTCAGTTCTCATTTATCCGGCAGTGCCTACGGACTGAACCCACGTTACACCTTGCAGCCCATTACAGTTTGTTTCCTCAGGCTACCATCTCGCGACAATTCTTTCGGGGTCTAGGTAGAAGGCCCTTAGGTTGTTGTAGCTGTCATACTCTGCAGAGCATATGTATGGGGTTGTCGAGTACCAGTTCACATTCGCACTAAGCTAACACCTTAGGTTTTGTAGCTTAGCCGTTATTCATAAGCAAAAGAACTGAAAGATGATTATTCTTGTAAACGTAATAATTTAAGTCTTCCTTATATTAAAATCATTAAAATCAAACGTCGTTCTCCACTACAGGAGATGTAGAGACTCAATCTGGTTCCATCTCAGTTGTTATGGTGTTGACGCGTTAACCGGCATTTCGCTGGAAAATGAAAAAATCAGTCTCTTATGATTCGCGAAACTGATAACCTTATTACGAGTTGGTCTTAGCAAACCGACTATACAATAAATGCAGGACAATGATTCGAATTTTCGTTCGTAATCAATGATTGGCTGAGTTATCATAAATATACGCAAGGTATTCGCAAAATCACTTTGATTATCTAGTACTCGCGTAGGTTTTCAATTACCCGAGTCACATTATAACTGAAAGCGAACGTTTCAGCGAACTCTCCTTTCTCGTCTGTTTTGTTAGAGTGCTATAATCTGTCCTAACTCTGCACATTGAAGTCACCAGGAAAAATAATCTCAGATGCTTGGAGGTCGATCATCATTTTTTTTAAATATACTTCTCTCGGGAAGGGCGAACATATAGCGCCGGCACGGTGCCCCGAGATGACACCAAATAACCGTTGCAATTCTTTTTTAACAGTTGCCGGTTGTGATGCTCTGGGAACCCTCGTGCTGGGAGGGAGTGTAGCGATTCTAACAGATACACACAATTCACAAGCAAAATAGTGAAGAACACCGAACAAAAAAAAAATCGAATAAGAAAAATACATCAGAACCGTATACCAAGCGATAAAATAAAAATAGTTCATACCAGTGGAATATAGTCGAGTTTGGAAATCAAATTCAAAACACGGTTAGTAGCCTGGTGTGTAACGCTTAGGTCAAATTTTTTTCGTGATTCGAGCTGTCATAGCGTCAGTTCGAATCACACGATCTTCTTCACTATTATTTAAAAAAAAAAAAAACGCTATAGGAGTGCCACAGCTTCCCCACTCGGTAACGGAACGAGTTCTGATGCGCGTCGGAAGATGAACCACAAATTGGTGGCATCCGTCGGATTGTCTTGTGGAGCACAGATATACCAAATTGCGCGGAACAATACCACGAATTTGCGAAGAACAGTACCCGTGATATTACCTGTGCAACAGAGGTTGGCTACGCGCCTTCGATGTGATAGTGAGTGTAGTCCCGATGTCAGCGCCGAGTCCCCAATCAGGCGGATCGCTCGTCTGTGTATGCACTCAAGTATGTGGAAGCTCCACACATGAGAGCAATATTCGAGAACGGGTCTAATTTGGAATTTATACAGGAGAAGAAGTTGGGCCGGAGTAAAATATTTCTTGGCTTTAAAAAGATAACTTGCTTTTCCTGAAGCGGACCCGGCAATATTCGACACGTGCTCATGCCACAACACATTCCAACAGACCGTGACGCAGAGCAATTTCAAACTAGCCCCTGATTCGAGGGCCTGGCCATTGTGGAACCGATGGTCCCCTTTTATTTGTGAATATTGTGTACTGTGTCGTCGTTGCATTGAAGTCGACGAGATTGGCCTTTCTCCACTGCATCTAGATCCTGATTCAGAGAGTCGATCTGTGTACATCTCAGCTGGTGCGTCGTTGATGCACCAATCGTCCGGGCGCTCGAAAAGAAGGAAACAAGTGTACTATCATCCGCAAAACTGAACACTTCTTTATCCATTGTCTCCAATAAATCATTTATGTGAAGCAAAAACAAAGTTCGAGCCATAAAAGAACCCTAAGGCACGCCGAAATTAACTGGACACAGATCCGAAGACTCGCCACCCACAACAACCGGGATCGATCCTATCGGAAATCAAAAACCACATGCCTGCTTAGCAACAGCAAAGCGTGGGTAAGCGACGCTGTTGCTACATAGCGAAATGGCTTGGGTTATCGCGAATTCCTTTAGTCTTTTTTCCATGCCGATATTATCCCAAGCCATCGCGGCATCCTTTGACCTGCGCACAGACACGGCTACTCGCTGGGGATAAAAAACCCACAGTCGGGTGAAAAGTATGCGAAAAATATTCTTCAACCCACCCCATTTCCCCTTCTCGAAATGCATTTTTGGTTCTGCACTCTGAGAGCAATTCTAATACAAAACTGGGTCACGCGGTCACCAAATTCCGTTGCAGTTTTCCCATTCTCCCTAAGTTCATTAACTGTTGGGTAAATTCGCAAGAGTTTATTCACCTTAATGGGCGGGGAAATGGGAGAATGCGGATGAGTGTGCGACCAAGAATGGTTGTTCGTGTGGGGAAAGAGAGTCCCTAGGTAACCTGCTGAAGTTAGTCGAAATCCAAAGACTACCGTGCGCACGCCGCCGAGTGTTAAAAGGAGTCGAGTTTTAACCACTGAAGTGCACACACCCCTATTCGAACAAAGTCTTTGCGCGAGTGCAAAAGATTCTCCTTGCCAATTAAATCCTTAATTCCGCATCAATCCTTTGTTAAACGTACATCAAATAGAACCTATTAATAAAGCAACAAACAGTGTCGTGAAATACCAAAGGAAGAGTTAAATGTTCCCTGTGTTGCTGCTAAATTAAACAAACTTTGCGTTGTAAAATAAGAAAGAGTTCCCAGTGCTGCTGCTTAATTAAACAAACTTTGTATTGTAAAAAAGGATGAGTTAAAAAAAAAGAAAACATTAATCATTAATCATTGGGGATACAGTGAATCCGTACCCGTGCCGGCACATCTACGATATATCCTCACACGCCCTCTACGGAATCCGAATTGACGATGATTCAGAAGTTCGTTCCACTCCAAATACTTGATAAACTCGGCGTTGACGACCCTTTCCATCATCTAACATAATATAGACAGTAATGCTATCCGTCGGTAATTTTGTGATAGACACTTTTTGCTAGTATTCCGTGCGGGCCAATTGCCTTCTTACAGTCCAGTCAACGTTGAATAGTACGCGAGTGAAACCTCACATCTCGCATCGAAGATCGTACCGGCGCGATCACAGGTGGCTCCAGAAGGCCGGCATTGAGGTATGAATTCGCGGAAAATAAACTCGCAAACATATCACCTTTATCTTTTGAATTTGTGACTAACGTCCCGCTGCCGTTACCTACGAAGGAAAAGAGGAGAAAGCGAAGTTGCTGCTGACAGACCTCGTCATTGACAAGAAGGAACGCGAACCAGTCTTGCACTCAAGGAGTTGATAAGTAACTCTGTTGTTGTATGCCTTCTTCGCGATATCAATCACCTGTTTGCCCGCATTTCTAATTCTAACAAAATTCGTTCTGTTAACCTCGGTGGGATTAGAGCGCCATTATTTTTTGCCACTGCTCGCATTTTTTATCAAACCGAGGTTTATCATATGAATCTCGTTTGATAGAATGCGGAGTGTAGATCTCCATGCCGAGAAGAATAATCTCTGTGACCGACTCCGGGCATGCATCGACATCGGAGCCTCCAAAACACACCTCGGCCCACGGAAAGGACATGAAAAAATCTTGCAAATTGTCCCAGGTAGCAGCTCCATACCTCCATACATGGCGAAGCTGCCTAGGGCGGTTAATCGCTTGAAATGCAGGTGGTTGCGCGACCAATATCAAGCAGTGATCCGAGTTTCCCAGTGGCGCAGAAACCTCTACGGTATATATACTCGGTTCGGATGTCAAAAACAGATCCAGGGTGTTCGCATAATCACCTCGAGTATCCGGCACTCGCGTAGGTTCCTCCACGAGCTGTGTCAAATTGCGGTTAACAGCGAACATCTCTTGCCAGCCTCCCAGCCTCGTCGGTTCTGTTAGAATGTACCAACCAGCCGGAAGTGTGCACATTAAAATCGCCAAGGACGACAATTTCAGAAGCTGTGTGGTTGATCTGTATCCAGTCGACGGTACGCGAAAGATGTTCGAAAAATGTCGCCGGTCGATCGCCATTCGGGGAGTGGTAAAGACAACAAAGAAATTAACAAAATTCCTCAGCAAGAGCCTCAACCACATGATGTCCATGTTATTGGATTCCAACGCCTCCATCCTCTGGCAAGCCAGATCGGACCGTGCGAAGACGCAGACTCCATTCTTAAAACGAAACCTCGAATTTAAGTCGTATCCTGAGCAACGAAGATATGTCGAATCAGTTGATTGATCAAGTTCTCAGTTAGGACAAGGATATTAGGTTTCCCTGTCTGCAAATATTGGTGGACGGCGTTTACATTCGTATTGGTGAAACCGATGCCCCTGATGTTACAAAATGCTGTTACCAGTCGAACGTCGACAAAGCCTCGAGAGCGAGCCCCAATATATGATGATGAATTTCTTAAAGTTCGATTGCTTATCAAAATATTTGCATGATGTTCCCCCCGACATAGTCTCCACCCGAGATCCGAATGGGAAACTAGTTTACCTACGGAATTCTTTATCTCAAAAGGTACCATTATGACTTATCTCCGTGTCAGTCCGGGCTATCAGCCATACATCCGAAACACAGTCGAAGATTTCTCCCGACTGAATCGAGGAATATACAGCGTGACGGGTGGTATCTCACCGACTACCACCTAAATCACCCTATTCTCGAACTGGTCTATCAGCCAAGCTCCGATTTCTCCTAACCATTTCAAGAAGCCTATAGCTTGATGGGGCGCGGCAGGACATTGGGACCTCGCCTACCACTATTTGGGAAGCGATCAAGACAATAAAAAATAACGTAATGGAATATCATAAAGCTATGATCAAAAAATTGATGTCCAAGTTGTTGGGTGTTAATGCTGTTTACTTTGGCAAACTAGGTCAGGCCTGTTGAACACACAAACGCTACCTTACAATTTTAATCCAGGGCAACGATGTCGTATTTGGGACAACGAAAGCTAGCCATTGTGATCAGCATTACACATTACAGCAACCATCATAATAGATCGCGCTTTATCTCAGGATCACGCATTTACACTTTTAGATGCTGCATTAACGTGAAAAGATAAAAAATAAAAGTGATCAGATGAAAATCAGCCTATGTTGCGCTAAAATTCCTTAAAATTAATGTCTGTTTCCACTGGTTACTAGGTTACTACGGAAATAAATAGAAAATCTAAACAAATTGAACTTTCTACGTGCAAGCAAATGGCGCAATTACTGAGATCATGTCATTATTTGCAGTTTAATTTTTTTTCGTAATACTTGGTGACAAAGCAAAAAGTAAAGCTAAAGTGCACAAACAAGTATTCCTTCGCAAAAGATAGGTTCAAGAATTTCAAAATCAACATTGCTCCTTTCTTTAGCTTAATGGTTTTTATTATTTAGTTTATTCAAATTTCTGAAACTATCACGAACTTGGGGTCAACTATTTGCCACAGGATTTTCAAAACATTCAAAATATTTAGAGAATTTTGAAAATGAGTATTGAATACTCATTAAAAAATATGTATAGAGTTTATTTATAACAAATTTGTGAATCTGACTTGTAATTCAAAAGAAATTATTGTATACTCTATAAATATTTTCTGCATATAAATATTAAATTCTATTAAGCCCAACGTATCATTGAAGTAGTTGTCACGAGGTGTCTGCAATATCACTTTGAATAGTTCCCTATTTACCTATTACGTTGTGACGTTTAAGTTATCTGCATGTGCGAAGGTCTGGCTACCCAACCGTGTCGATGCCACAAATCTAGCAGTTTAACAAGATTACTTGGTCACCGTAAAATGTTAATCGTTGTTTAGGGAGCATTTAAGCAAGTACCTTATCAAAGGCAGTTATAATAATATAAATGGATCTTGGCGTGCCTAAGATCGCTCCAGCGAATAGATATCTATATCGTGAAAAGATTCATTGAGTGTACATGAGTTTGCTGCCGTTCAGAAGATTATTCTCGTTTATGTGATTAAATATCTCGGGTTATGACGTTCTTAATACAAAAAATAGTCCTCCGATTTTGAACTTTACATACGTTGATGGTACACTGCCAAAACTAGAAACGGGCTTAATTGTACAGGTAGAAGAGGCTTCTAATTATTTGGGTGAGTGAGGAATTTTTCATCAAATATAATATTGGTTTGTCAACAATGGTTTTCGACAACTTGTCGTACAGTTTAAAAAACAGGTTTCTCTGTTACGAATGCCTTTACATATCCTTTGATGTAAGATTACAGAAGTAGCAATACTAAATATAGCAAGAGTAGTGTCTGGTTTGTATGAATTCATTTTTTCTTAATAGCTGATAAAAATTGTCCTCCTATAATTAATTAAATATTAAAATATAAATCACTGCAACTCAATTTTTTCCTAAACCCTTCGCGGATGTTTTCTCTTCTTCACTAATATCGGAGTTGTAATACGTAGTTAGATGGAAAACCGCTTATGTTGCATGGTAAAACGTTATCGGTACACGTCGCGCCGTAATCTTTTTGTTTTATCTTAACCTTACAGATAAAATATTTTCCGGTGCAGTTGATGTTTGTTCTCTAAAATGCAAACACTATCTTCTCATTATTGTGCTTTAAGTTATAAGAAATGTGTTGTTAGGATGTATGAGGAGTGCTAAACCCCATGTCTTCACATCATTAATCCAGGTGGGCAAAACAGTTACTTCAATTAGGTAAGTGTGAAATGTTGTTGTTTAATTCATAAGTGGCAAATAGTTTATATGTCCACACAACGTATATGGTAACATAAAATACGGTTGTTTAACATAGGTGTATATAGACTATACGTTATACCATATATTGGGATCACATTTTCGACAAAGTTTCTCTTATAGTTTTTTTGTCAGTTTGTCAGTCCTTCTTGTGCAGCAGTCTGCTCAGAACGTGAAAATAAAAGAATTTCTTAAATAATTAGCCGTTTCCCCAATTGGAATTTTCTATGTATGATTACAGTAACGGTATCAGACTCATCTCAATCTTCTATCAAAGTTATTTAGTCAATCTCATTACCTATTTACAAAGACCACCTCTTAATACAACCAGCAACATTTTTTCGTCCAACATCATTTTTTAATAATTCTTACTGTGTACATTCTGTGAAGTGACTGCCAAATAAGATTCAGTATCCAGTGTATTATATATATATATATATATATATATATATATCTATATATATTTATATATATATATATATAGATATATATATATATATATGTATATATATATATATATATATATATATATATATATATATATATATATATAAGAGACCTTCCTCTTTTACATGTTTCTTTAACAATTGCGCTCGAACTATATAGTTTTCGAAATTCACTCATCTAATTTTATTAATCACTCCCTCCAGAGAAGCAAGCCAACGTTATGAGTCAGCATCCCAAGCTACTAATAGGTTGCTATTGGTGTCTTTTATTTTTGAACAGTTGCGAGCTGTAACGATTTGGAAATGATCGTAATGGAGAAGTGTTCCAGAGGATTCCTTTTCTGAAGAAAAAAAAATTGTGGTAAGAGTTGTCCGCTGGGATCTATCGGTTTGCCTAACAGGTCGCAGATATGGAATTAAGATATTAAAGGAAAAATTCCCGTGAAAATATCTATAAATTATGCTATCTGCTACAACATTGATGTGGTGTAGCTGCGCCATGATGCTAGTATTGCGATTTGTATTACATAAATTGCTCATCTCTGAATGTTGTTGGGTAGGTCAGGGGTGTGGTTTAGACCATGCACATTGAAGCTTTTAAGTCAGTTCGAGCTCTGATCGATATTACCTAAAACCTTTCACTAAAAAAACCTTTCGTTTCATTCCCTTGACGTTTCTATGGTTTTGTCTTATTTATGTTCGATATCTGAAATTTCCTTTTCTGAAGAGATACTGAAAATAAAGAGCAACCGTTTCGATTTTTATAGTTTTCCTAGACGTCTGCAATACAAGCTCTCGGAACTCCCGATGAACTTCCAAATTATATGGAACAAACATATATTTGAAGCTGGGAAAAATGTGACGAAAGTTTTTGAGTTTTTTAAAGAAGGTAAAAAATGCTTCACTATTTTTATCCGGTCACAATCCACAAGGCGGAGAGAAACTTCGAAAAAGTCCGTTTACAATATTAATAATGAGGACTCAGATGTTCATTTCGTCATTGAAATATAAATTTGTTTTAATTTAACTTCAGGGATATGTTCAGTCATGAGGAACTTACCGAGTATAGATTTCATATATGGCTTATGTTAGGTTTAATAACAACCAGTATGTGAAGTTACAATTACGATAAAAAGATGTTTGAGTAACAATTTGAGTAACGATTTATCCTTTCAAAGAAAACACAGGAAAAATAAATATAATACAATTGCGATGTATTTCTGCAGCATCCTCATCTCATACAGGTTAGGAGAACTTCGGGATGCTCTATATATTCGTGAGTCCTGTTACCCTCGGTTAGCATAATTATGTCAATTCGAGTCAGTTTTTGTTTTCATGTGTGAATATATTTTTTTAGTTCCCCTTAATCCGCAAATTAAAACTTGGGTGTAATCTTTCCAATTGAAAGTTTAAAATATGGTTTTTATGTCACTATATGATAAATACTAAGTTTAGAATTGTTTTAGTCAGTTCGCGTCATTTTGATCAAATCCCATGTAATACAATTTATTTTTTTCGCAGGCAAGTACTTACTTCGACTGGATTCATTCATAGGACAACGTTTGGCAATAAAGCAATCAGATATATTACGGTTTTTAATTGCTTTTACTGTGGACAAATACGATGACAAATTCGTATCCAAAGGAGAAAAATGTTGAAAGTAAAGACATATTCGAAGAGATTCTGGAACAAATAGGAACAAATGGCAATTTCCATAGGATATATCGTTGGGTGTTTGTTCTGGGATTATCATGCTTTGGAGCCATGATATACATGAACATAATATTAGCACTCAATGTTCCAGATCACTGGTGTGAGGTACCAGGGCGTGCGGACACAAACTATACGATAACTGAATGGAGAGATCTTACATTGCCAAGGTCAGTGGAATCACTCCAGAAAACCTATTGTGAACTAGGATTTATTTAGATCATTAAATATTTACAATATAGGGATCATGACAATCGAGGAACGGAGACTTATAGCAGGTGTAAAGTGTACAGTACTAATTCCAGGATGGACTCAATTTCAATTAGTTACACACAAGTTCATAATTCCACGATTATCGGTACGTAAAGTCGATTAGATATTCATATTATATAAGATTGTTTTTAATATACAAGCTGTTTTCTTGTTATTATTCTAGATAAGAACGTCAAAGCTTCCAAAAGATGATTTATCAATTTGTGTACATAAATATATTTTCAAGATCTTTAATCTTTGTCATCATTGTAAATGTCATGTTCCAGATATCTCATTTGCATATTAATACGACGTTGATACTGAATACTGCTTTGTAACTCCTGTTAGATATGAAGATAATCCATTTTCTATCAACTACTTCTCATGCCGCGTAGGCTTCTGATACTATTTTAACGTTTAAATATTTTAGATGTTTATTGCCAATATAATGGTCCTTATGAAGTTCCGCTCTTCCTCCCACATTTGATTACCTATTATTATTTTTTAATACTTTTATAAATAATCTTAAATATGGAAGGCCTATTTCCTTGCGACCAAAGTGTAATAATCTAGTAAACTAAGGACATCGAGATTGTTAAATCTATATATCCTCGTATTCACAATATCTTGGGTAATAAGCCATCTATATTGACGTAAATTCGGCTTGAAAGGTAACGTCAGACAATAACTATGTTGGCAGAAGATAGGTTTTCAAAATCAATCAAAATAACTACTCTAATCGATTGTTACGTCCTGGAAGTCCTTTCTAATGATCCGGTAATCTTTACCTTTGTTATTTGTACCCCATGAATCTTCACGAATCTGCACCTTTATAGGTACATGAGTAATTTGGAACAATATTTAAGCACATGATTATAGTAGCAAACTGCAAATACCTCAATTAAATCAGTCGGAGAAGTTTTATTTATATACGAATAACGTTCGTAAACAAAGTTAAGATTTTGTTGTTTATATTATCCAAATCCTTTGTCATAATTCTTCGTGATTATAAAAGAAAGCTATTTAATACTGCTGTGAAGATGTCTGGAATGTATTCACCACTTCTTCTAACCTCATTTGGTCGATCACAGCGATGTTCTCCGTGGCAGCACTTATGATCTCGTTGAAACTGTTAAACTCTGTCTCCCAATATTTAAGAAAATTTAACAACGCTCATTTCTGCCCACATGAAAGCCCATGTGGCTACTTGTTTTGTCTCTTCTCTGTCGCTATCAAGTACTTTATACGATTCTCTGATCAGCTTCCTCCTCTTATGCAATTGACACGAGTGGCGACCCATCAAATTTTAATTTGCCGACTTCTAGAAGCTTTTCTACTATGGCAGGAGCTGTTTAAGGTCCCCGATATATTTTTCATACCGAAGTCTGTGATATGACGTAGATTGCAAACGGTGATCTACTGCCTCATATGTATTTATTTTCAAGGTGACTTCGTCCACATTTTTAGACTCAATTGGCTATGTTGGGTTTTTCACGGTTGCATCTTCTCCGTGCTCTGTTGTGCTATAGCACTTTTTTTTCAACTGAAGTAGCAGACCGCCCTATTAGTATATGAGGATTCTGAACACAACCTCCCACACTATTTCTAGTTGTGGGTCCTCTTTTACGCTATGAAGTGCGTGTGCGGCAAATTTGCTACAAATTCCATTAGGAGGGTCTCCACTCCAACATATTTATGCCGGTTCTTTAATCTGTTGCATCTTATTTTCGTAATATCAAATATGTGATCATTTCTATGGATTCCATATATATAATTTTTTTCGAATTGGATATCTGTTGCGGCTGTTGGTTTATGGCTACACAATCGTTAACTTCCTTTGTCTGGTGCCTCACGGGCACGGTTTCACCATTGGTCTTCACGAGGGAGGACAAACATAGATGTAATGTTCGATTCAAGGAAACGCACTCTTCCGGTAACCACCGCTTTTGTGTCTTTATTAATCAAAAATCTCTTTTCTTCTCACTAGCATTCAAAAGGGATATTTACAAAGAACTCTAACTAAAAGTAGTTCAGCAACATAAATAAGCAAAAAGGAAACAAAAATATTCTTTCGTTCAGTGCCACTGAATACTAGCACTAATTGTTCGATATTAACACTAATTGTTCGGGCGCACGTTATGCTCTATTTAAAGGTGGCCCGAATCGCCTTATTTTGGTACTTATTTTTACACTCAATAGTTGCTTAAATAATATTTATTCACTAGTGGTTTTTATCTTTACGCACACAAAAGTTAGTTAAATGATATTTAGTCACTAGTGGTTTATTTAGTATTTACAATTACACACAAAAGTTGATTAAATGATATTTAGTCACTAGTGGTGCATTTAGTATTTTAATTACACACAAAAGTTGATTAAATGATATTTAGTCACTAGTGGTTCATTTAGTATTTCCCACCCTTATTTGGTTCCAATAGATGACCGCCACTAACCTTTTCAGATTTGAACAGTACACTGCAGATTCTTCGCCGATCGGTCGAAAACTGACTTCTCCCTTGGATGTGCACTATCCCTGGGGGTTGATCTCTTATACCCACACCACGACACATTGCCTGTCGGGCAATCGATTTTGCGTGAGGATCATTAGTATCCTCACGGCACGTTGCACACAGCCAAGGGTGTGAAATCACAGCTGCCTCGGACTGTGTGCGGCATCCAAGGGGGGCAACCACCACGGTGATGCTGCTCGCACAGCGATGGCCACTTGCTACAACTTTGAATGTGTCGCAAACTTGTGTGACAGAACATTTCTTTCGGCGTGCTGCAGGTGTCCCACGATTGCCTGAGTTCATAGTTAGTTTCATGTGTATGAAACTAATTTGCCCATTGCAAATTAACCTGAGCAATGTTTCCTGGTGTTATTGCATGCATGCTTATTGGCTCCTTTTTGCAGCTTCGTATTTGCGTTGTAATTATTTTGCAAGGGAAACTGGTAAGGGCGACTGTCGTATTTCATGGCGGCAGGAAGAACCAGGTAAGGCTCTTTTTTGCAGTTAAACGATACCTCCCGACTACACCTGGTAATACATGTTATGTAGCGTTAGGGTAGGTCGTTTGTTATTTAGGGGTTCTGATGTGGAAGATTAATCAGTGGGGTTTGTATGAACCGCCACATATCATCTCCCTGCGTTGCTTTATCAGATCTTCTCGGCTGCTGTCGGGATTGCTGCCATTATTTTTCCCACATCGGTGTCTTTTAATGATATACTGGTCTCCTCAGGTGCCGTTCAACTTCCTGAAGCCGCGTATCGTAAATTTAAGAGTTCCTTTTACTCGTCTATTTACACGCATTTTATGTTTAAATTATTTTTATTCTCTTGCCGTATTTTTTTTTTGTGCGTTCCTTTATGCAACTTAGCATTGTTTTCATTCTTGATACTTAATGCAGATAGAATGCAACATAAACCAATGTGATCCCTTTCATGACCTGTTACCATACACTTCAAAAATTAATTGATATCGCTTTGTTTCAACATCGATTCGAGGATGGAATTTCGGTCCATTAAAATTTCTATAACTGTTTGAAGGACCAAAAACTGTTCGATAATGATCGGGCTCGGAGGACCAAAAAGTGTTCGATACGGATTGCCGATTCGCGAATAACGATTTATTTTGTATTTAGTTATCGTAGACCTCGCAGATGCAACCGCTTCATTTAGTTAGTCTTGTAAAAGCGTTTTTTTTTTCTGTGCCAGGTAGAGTAAGTTGCATCCAAATTGCAAAAGCCAAAATGTGTAGCTGCGCCATGAGGCATCAACGAATTTCTTCTTCATAGCAACACCAGGAGCAAGCAGCTGCCTCAAGTTTCACAACAGAAATTAAATCGAATATTTTCACATATCTTAATTGAAACTCAAAATAGTTGCTCGAATAATTTGATTAATAAACTGAGTTAATATTAACTATAAATAATAGGGAACTCTGCCGATATACGTCACACAAACGATCCTTTGGTCTTATTCAGATGATAAGATCAGTTCTTTGTTATGTAAAACAGCGATCAGTGGTGGCGGTCTGATGTTTTGTCTATGGTTACATTTTTCTTTGTCACCCATCACTCGATAGCAGCTGACTAGCTGTCGACGCAATTGTAGTAGAATGGCCCCGGGATTTTACTGCGAATTCGCAACAATCAAAAACCTTCGAATCTCCTTGTACACCAAAGTTGCACTTGAATCATATAATAATACGCACACTAACCCAAATTGTTCAATCCGATTATTGCAAAATAAAATGTAAAAATGGAATCCTTTAATGAATTAAAACAACGATACCACATATGCACCCGGACCTTGAGTGGGTGAAGCCAATTGAAAACAACAATAACAAACCGCTTCTTCCGAATTTCCAGAGAATTCTTACGCTTCGCGTAACTTTGGTGTTGATTTCTCAGTCCTGCCTACTCCGTTCAGCAATTGTATTCCATAACTTTATGGTGACATAACATTGCGGAATAAGAGGTTGAATTTTTAAAAGCGGCAAGATTTCGAAGAGCTTGTGATTAACAAAAACATCCTTTCTTTTATTTTTTTGTAATTCCTCAAATTTATCCTAGTTCTTGGCAAGACAAGTCTACGGTGGGAGCCTAACAGAGCAATATTAAATCTCATAATCTTACTCATTTGACATTTGCTCCATAAAGCCAGACTCATTTAAATATATAGCCTCTTTCACAAAGTATCCTCATAATATACATACATACATATGCACCAATTCTTCAACCACTTCATGCCTAATTAGTGTTGACTTCGTTACGAGCAATGCCTAAGAAATTCCTTTTAATAATCTTTTCATGTAATTCTGTTGCTGTGGAGTTAAAACCTTTGTCAAGCGCTTCGAATGATGCATGTGGGAAGTATCCTGCCGTCGAATCTTCTTTAAATACGAGTGTAAAACTATTTCAGAAATCCATCCCATATGAAAGTATCATCAAAGTGCATGTGGAAGTGCTCAACCTCGGATTGATCTATTTATACTGTAGCAATTCTCTAATGATAATATTACTGCCGTGCGCCATAAAATTTTACTGCTTTGATAATTTAATCGAGTTGAGTCCACTTCTATTACATCTGCCAGTGGGATTGCAGTCGTCGTTTTGAATGGGAAAGTTATTACTGAGCTTATCCTTAAAATCCTTAATGCGAAAGGAAATATAAAGAAACCCACACCAAATCCTTGAAGTTGATCGTCAGTGCGAGTTAGTTGTGGGAATGGTGTCGTTGGTTTCTATCGTACATATGCGTTTCATGGCTCAGAGGATATTTGCAGCTTGATTTGTTATCCCCATACGCACGCTGTGTCCTTTTCTCTATTTCCATTTTTATTTTTTCACTTTTTTCTCTGCTCCTTGAATTTTTTTCTTCTGATTTGCTGATTTGATGTTATTTCTAAATTGTGTTCCTTTTTTGTATCTGTTTCTTACAGAATGCCCTTATGGCTTTGATTACGATAAAGAGTGGTACGAGGAGACGATACCCACACAGGAGGATTGGGTTTGTGACAAGGATCTATATGTGACCAATACATTTGTGGCCAGCCGAGTGGCTGAGGTGATTGGATCATTTGTCTTTGGTCATATGGGTGATACGTAAGTTTTATAACAGTTTAACGTACGTGGACGGGAAAGTGTGTATTATGTAGAAAGCGTTTGTGTTATGTAGAACAATCTGGATAGATAGATATATAGATATCTTTTTAATTTTACTTGTTCAATTACCGTCAGATAAATTCAATTGATACCCAAGAGAAAAAGTGATGTTTACATGTAGTGAATGCTTAGTTAACAAGTCGAAGGATTGACGACTTCCGATTAAGTTAGGAGAAGTAAATCGTTTTGTGTTGCTATACTCCTCAAACGTATTTTATTTTTGTTGGATCAAACAATCATTACAGCTAAGATTTGAATTCTATTATATTCTCCGCTAAGTAGCACTATTACGCGACTTTTCGAATTCCTCTGGTAATACACTGCAAGAAGTATGTTAAACTGACACAATTGGAAGAATCATCAGTTCAACCTAAGTATGCACAATCAAATGCCTTAATCATTTAGCCATTAAGTCGGTGAATGCAGAAAAATCGTATATTTAGCGACATTGCAAAAGTTGCAGGTTAGTGAGTACTTCTCTAATCCTCAGTAAAATGGAAGCTATTATTATGGGCTAATTCCAGGAGGAGTCGAGGGGTTGCATTTTTTGATCATATATACTCCGCTTTTAACTTTAGTAGAAGGTGGTAGGACAATTTTTGCGGTAGTTTAGCGTGTGTAGAAAAATTAACACCATTAGCACCGTAACCTATGTAAGGTTAAAACCTTTAAAATCACGTTAGGTGTCTCGCCACAATTATACAAAAATAATTGTGGGTCCGCCATCTTTGATGTCGGTAGGCGATTGTTTGGCCGTATTCCAAGCGACGCGGACGGTCTGTCGACAATATCCTTTGATATTCTTGGGTGGGTTCTCGGCAATACGCTCTCTTACCACTTCAAACCGTTTATTGGAACGTTTTTTTTTTTTTTTTGGTTTTAAATCCCCATTTATTTCCAATACAATTACAGATTTTACCTAAGACTAAATGTTAAATTCTATTTTATACGTATCATTCTTACATTAACTTACCAGCTCTTCGCAAGCACTCTAAATTATACAATATCATTCTTTTTTCTTATTCGTCCTACAATTACTTTTTGTTTTTAATGTATGATAATAATCTATGTATCTTTGTGTATGAGGTTCTTTTGCGATATATAAATTCTCAATTTTCCTAATTTCAGCGCTGCGTCTGAGACGTAAAGTCATGATCGCCGAGCAGTCTAAGGTGCCAGATTCAAGTTCATTGCAACGTCTTGGGCGTTGATGAACGGCATGCCGATGATCTCTCAATCTCCCGTGCTCAACAAAATTCGACACCAAACGACGGATAGTGTTGTCAGGCGGTGCTTGTTGGTCACGATATTTTCGACGATATGCCCGTTGAGTTTTTAATGTACGACGTCACTATTTCCACGCATTTTTCGGTGTGAAGCGATTCATGGTAAAAATTGTACTAAGTTGAAAGGCACGAACTCCTTCTACACAAATGCCTTCTTACCGTTGTGGCCGCTGAGGCGAGAACATGCAGAAAGACAACTCTTCAAAATTATAGAGCGAAGCATAGTGTTTGGAGTAACTTTATCTCGAACACAAGAGTCAATGCCTTGTTCAACTGATGACAAACAAATGTCATCATCGCCGTCTTATCCAGGAGGAAATTCCTTCTTGGATTTACTTTTGCTGGACGAGCAAATTAATATATGCAGATCTAACTACTCAAAATTGTCTAGGACAATCGAGTACGATAGTGATTATCAAGGACTCGGCGCTGTAATTCATGCTCCCAACGAACACTCACTACTTGAGAAGTATGACCAAATTTATTCTTTTAATTTCCGAAAACCACTCTGGTCGCATTTTTATCGGCTAATGAAAAAAGAATGGCGCTCTAATGGTGTAGATCCACCGACCGACAAAAACCTTCATAAATGAAATTGATCATTATTTTTAATGATGGACAACATTGTTACTAATACAATGCATCGTCCTATCCCAAAAGTAGCTCACATAGAGGGCTATACAAACCGATACAAAACCTCAACTACTTACGCTCTGTTGAGGCAAAAGAGCATCCTGCTCTCCAGGCAATAAAAATAATTAAGTCACTGTAAACTCGTTTTACTTGAAAGGCGTGAATTACTGATTTAGTTGGTTTATTTGTCCCTTTATAAATATTGGTGAAGGAAGTCCTTTCCAATCTGTTCCGATCCTGAGTCCGCCAGTCGGCAGTTGTGTGCTGCTCCGTCTCCAACAGTCACTAATCATCAACCTTGAAAAACGAATCCGTAACAATTATGGATCAGTAATTGATAAAGAGTGGATTAACAAAATTCAAGAGATTGAAGATAGTGGACCGAATATGTTCTCACAAATAACTAAAGTATTTAGAAGAAAAGATTATAATGATATTCCAAGTCTACGAGTTCCGCGAATTCCGGAAAGTTGTCAAACATTGCTGAACGCAAGACTTACCCTGGAACACATCAACTCAAACGAAGAATTAATAATAGTCTAGGATCCGTAAAAGAAAGCGAACTCAATTGGTGCTCTTTACGAATTAGTGTATAGAGTGAACGAATCCATTCATTCTAACCGCGAATGGGGCTCTCCATACACGTATTTCGATACGTTATGAGCTTAATAATTGGCATCTTGAAAGTGGAAGTTTTGCTACCTTTAGTGAAAAGAATAGAGTGGATAACCCTCTTAGAAATCTAAACGCGAGTATGTTTGTGCGCAGGCATGCACTTAGGGACATCCTTGAATCCACTAAGAACAAGGAATCTTCTGCAATAGGTAGTATTTCAAACATTGTTCTAAAGCAGTTTCCTCTTGAAATAGGGAAAGTTTTTACTATTTTGTTCAACAGCCCTCTAAATAATGCATATTATGAAAAACTATAGTAGTCCACCCCACCCCCAAAAAGGGCAAGGACAGGAGCAATCTAGCCAATCTTCGCTCATTTAGTTTGCTTCCAAACATCAACAAGGCATTCGAAAAAGTTAAAAATAAATCACTGATAACCTGCTATAATGAAAACGACATCATTCCGAACAATCAGTTCGGTTTTAGATCGAAAGACAAGACAGTTTATGACGCGAAAAAAGCACGTTTCCGACTTACTGTGGAAGAAGGCAAGGCGACAATGCATAGGGGCCTGTTTGCTTGCCTTTGAAAAGTCCTTCGATACCGTATGGTTAGAAGGCTTTGTACATAAGTTATCAAATCTAGGTATGCCTGAATATTTGTTATACGCTGTCTACGATATGATAATGGGTAAACAATTTGTGGTGAAATGTGGAGATATAATCTCTAACAAGACCTTTCAGAGAATAGTGAACTCTCCCATTTTATTTAACATTTACACTAATGATCTTGTGGGTTTGTGGCTTATTATCACTAATGCGTCAGCACGGACGCAGGTTAAGCGTAATACCACCGATGTCTTCTGCCAAAATTGTCCCACAAGAAAAATCAATGAATAAAACGTACCGGTTTAGTTCGTCACTTAAATTTTCTTTTTATTGACCAGTATTTTACAAATCCAAATTACACAGATTTATTTCCAAGTGCTTACTTGTTCTTTTTGTCTTTACTTTATAGTCACAACCGATTCGCCTTTTAATCGCGTTAGCCCACTTCTATGAGGCTTTGTAAAATTCAGATAAATAGAAGGATACGAAATGTTACCACACAATTAGTTGTTGCTTTATTCGAACTGGATTTGCGAAAAACGAGATCTCGAAGATTCACTTTAAAACTCAACCGCTCTGCGACACCGTTTTATTGATACTCCTCAAACGCCTGTGTACCCGACGAGGGGTCGAATTTGACTCCTTACTCCTTGGGCGAATAAAATCTGACTCTCTGGGTGTCTGTTCATCGACATCCACTAACCGCGATAGTCATGGATTCCCCACCCAAGGGTAGCCAATCAGCGCTTGAATCCATTGGACGGTTTCCATGGACATCGTCCAAGAGAATTGGAAAGATCCACCCTGGAAGGCAAGTGCACGACATGCCCTGGCGAAGGTAAGGAGAAGGGAAAGCGAGAAAACAGAAAAACCACACATGTCGTAGGTCAAATTCGTTGACCCATGTGTGGGCAGGGTATACTGCCGCCATCCGCTAGGGATAGATCCCTTGATTGACATAAGTCAATAAAACTCTTGCCGAAGGCAGGAATTGGGTTTGGGATTATGTTTACAGAAATTGTTGCGGCAAGAGGAGCTATTGCTTAGGCAAAAGCAATGGTACGTGGGTATGATTGTTTAAATAACAATCATATTCGTTTATAATTAGGGGTGATGGCAGATAAAGGGAAATCGGTTGTACTGTAGACAATCCGGTAGATATGGGTGCGACGTTTGGTTTAGCAAACGAATATAGGATGTGACCGTTGCCAGTTGTTTAAAGTAAACACTTGACGGTCATATTCAATTCGTTGCTTGTTTGCGGCCTATGATCGGTGGCAACCGATAAGGGAAAATGAGCTGCAGCTGGACATGCTTATGAGGACAATGTTCTATTTATCACATTGCCGACGCGTACAGCGTCATTTGACAGATCCCTGCATATAGCATATCGTCGGTCGGTGGGTCGGGTGCATGTTTACCCAAAACAATACTCGATCGAAAGTAGGTAGGTAGCTATGGCTACACTGGAATTGTTCATCTAAAGGTCGACCGATGACAAGGGTGAACATGTCATGCAGTATGTGAGGAAATGCTCCTCGACTCTGCATATTGACATGCTCCATGTTTATGCCGGTTATCTGAAGGATAACCAAATTGGGTTTCAGATCATATCAGCATCAATAATTATGTAGGCAGAATGCCGACGTCCCCTGGCAGATTTGTCGGATGTGTTGGATGCTGGTGAAAGCTTAATATCATGGCAAGATGGTAATCTTGTCAAGAACTTACATTTCAGTCATGCCTAAATAGGTGCAGGAACTATGATTGGTTGGGTAAAGCGATGGTTGGTTCTTCGGGCGCCATGAAGAACCCCACAGGTTCTCTCAACCATGCATACGCCGACGATATTGTGGTGCACACATCTGGAGAAAAATCGGTGACATCAACAGAATTGTGCAATATGACTCCAATAGAATCAAATTTTGTCGTGACGACTGGAAATCAAACATCAATTTCCGGAAAACAGAAACCTTTGTTTTCAAACGGCCCTGTCCGGGGCATCAAGGGATACAAAACAGAATTGGAAAAAATGTTCCATTGTAGGGAGTAATAATCTTCCACTACAAGTAAAAACTGTTGTCAGATACCTTGGTATCTGGTTTGATCAGTATTTTTATTCTGATAAGCACATAGCAACCGCTTTTTCCGCAGCCAAAGACGCATATGCTATGACAAAAAAGTCTATTCCGTAGTAGTCTTCTAGACTCCAAAGTCAAAACAATTTCATACTCGGCATTCATCCGACCAGTATTGGTGTATGGCCGCCCGGTATGGTGTAACATATCCCCTTTCTACATAGAGAAGTTTCGGGTATTCGAGAGGCAGTGTTTGCGTTCTTGCCTCGGAATGTACAGAACCCCAACTCCTGGAGCACCCTACGATAGTGTCAGATAATCGAGGTTATTATGCGAACACCTTGCATCTGTTTCTATTATTCGAGTCGGGCATTTATACCGTGGAAAAAACTGCGCTACTGGTAAACTCAGATCATGCTTGGTATCAGTTGCTCAACCACTTGTATTTCAAACAAATAACCGACCTAAGCAGGAACGGATTTGTGCTTTGGAGACTCCGATGTTAACGTAAGCTCGAAGTCGGTCAAGGAGATTATTTTTGTCGGGATGGAGATTTACATTTCGCATTACATCGAATTAAATTGGTTTAATAAAAAATGCAAGCAAGCATTTTGTCAGGGTTAAAAACCCGTGCAACTAGGCGATTGATACCGCGTGACAAAGTGACTAATAAAGTCCTTAAGTGCCCAACCGATTCGCGCTCCTTCTGGTCAATGGCAAACGCTATCTACAGTCAATTCGCTTCCTTATCTTTTCCCCCGTTAATGATGGGCAGCAGAACACTAGTCACCATCTCAAAAGATAAAGCTAATGTGTTCGTGAATTTGTTTTCCTCGAATTAAAACATCGATCCCGGTCATTTGGAGGCGCCTGTGATCATCGCGCCATTGAACTGGTGGTTCCCAATGCATTCTATGTGGACTGTACTGTAGGAAGGCAACCGGCTCGGATGGAATACTACCAATAGTCTTTAACAACTGTTCTCCGAAACTGTAGCCGATTATTAGCAAACTTATTTGCTTATCTTATCCACAGACGACATTTTCTAACTGCTGGAAAATCGCTAGAGTTCAAGCAATCCCAAAGAAGCGGCAAAATTGTTTCAAAATTACCGCCCAATTGCATTACTGGCTATGTTATCCAAAGTGATGGAAAAGATCATCAACGCCGAGTTGATTAAATATTTGGAATGCAACGGACTTCTGAATAGTCGACAATTAGAATTCCGCAGCAAGCGGTTCACAGAAGACCTTTTGACCCTTGTAACTGACATATTGACCCTTCTGGTTCGGGGCATTGCTGAGCTAACTTGGTTCATATGGGCTTTCCCAGCAGCTTTACGACTGGACGGAGAGCTTCACCGAGAATAGACCGAGCCGGATTTTGTATCTTCTGATCTATATCCTGTTAATTCTCGGGTGCTTCAGAGTTATATTTTAGCTCCAACCTTATTTTTACTTCACATTGATGATTTGTTGTCAACGGGTAACAAAGTATTCAGTTGAAGTTGATCGGCCGATTAGCTCATCAACGTCGCGCCAGCTGAGAAGTAAACAGATTCTCTTAATCTGGATCTGGATAAGGTCCCGTAATGGACTTCGTCGATGGAAGTGCCGTTCATAGACAGTATATTAACTCTAGGGATCGCCTTTGACGACAAGAGGCAGCAGTGAGTTTTTAAGGCATTGAATTCTACTTGGTTAGTTAATCCCCACTGATATATCTTGTTGAGGTCTGAATTTAATGTATCAAGCATAAGTTGCTGGTTGGTAGTGACGTTCGAAGAGTTTAGACGGGAATGTTTGTATGAGTATGAGAAACTCAACGTTAGGATCCTGCGGTGGGGAAAGGCCAGTCTCATCGACTTCAATGCAACGAAGACACAGTATTCAACATTCACAAAAAAAGTGGATCATAGATTCCACAGCTGATGATGAATGGCCAGGTTCTCGAATATGGGAAAACCATAAAAATGTTCTGCGTCACGGGCTGTGGCAATGTATCATGGTATAAACATGCGTCGAAGATCGCCGGGTCAGCCTCTGGAAAAATGCATTATCTTTTTACAGCCAAGAAATATTTTACTCCGGTCTAACTTCTTCATCTGTGTAAATCTCAAATAAGACTCGCACTCGAATATTGTTATCCAATGTTTGGAGCTCAGCTCTTAAGCACGCCTTCGACCTATTTGAGACCCTACAGAGATTTGTTTACAGATATTATCACGGGGACTGTTCTTCCGAGATTTGTGGTGTGGGAACTGCTCTTCTAAGCATACCCTCGACCTACTTGAGAGCATACAGACACGAGCGAGCCATCTGATCGTGGACACAACATCGACGTCGGGACTGCAGTCGCTATCACACCGAAGACGCGTAGCGAACCTTTGTCTACAGATATTATCGCGGGGACTGTTCTTCGAAAATTTGTGATATTGTTCCGTGCAAATCCGTTTATTTGCGCTCCAAAAGACAATCCAATGGATCGCACCAATTTGCGGTTCATCTCCCGATGGCGCGAACATCTCTGCATCAGAACTCGTTGTCTTACAGAACAGAATAGCTGTGGAATTCCCTACCCGTGCGAGTGTTTCCGGAGCGTTACGACCGGCAACTGTTCAAGAAGAATTTCAGCGGGTTGGTTAGTGGCATCTTGGGGTGCTGACTCGGTGGTATTGGTTCGGCTCATCTGAGAGAAATATAATACATAAAAAAAAAAGACAACTTCATATTCAAAATCATCCGTAGTCACACTGCAAGGGCAATGTACTGCAAAAATGATCTTATTTCTGGAACATTTTATGTCAATGGTATGTATCTGGAGACTACTTTAAAGAATGGGCTTATTTGCCCAGAAGCGTTCTCGTTCTTTAATAGAAAATATCTTATCTAAGACAAACAAGAAGTCCCTATTACTTGCCAAGCTTTCCTTGGTGCCAGTGATAAACGAATTTTCTATGATGGTATCTCTAATGGTTCCAAATCGCCTATTTTTTAGTATGGTGATTAGTGGACGAGATAAATCTAAAAGAGACCACTCTCATTCCAACTGGTGGTGAATTTGCGACGAAGAGAGCTTTACGTCCCCAAATATAGTATTCCTCTCAGGCGTAATACTCTCGTTTCCCTTTCCTAGATTTAGATTTAGTTTTCGTTTTTTTTCCATTTATTTAGTTTTATTTTAATACCTAATAATATTTCGTTTGATTCTAAAATGCTTGTGTGTTCGCACAGAAAAAATTTATTGTGATTTTCTTAGAAATGTATATATATATATATATATATATATATATTTATTTATTTATTTCTTTATTTATTTATTTATTGATATATATCTATATATATAGTGGGTCCTCGATAGTATAGTGGTTAGTATACCCGCCTGTCACGCGGGAGACCGGGTTTCGATTCCCCGTAGTGGAGCCTCTGGCGCAAGACTAATGACCTTGCCCACAAAAAACAAATCATTATGGAAAATTTAACAAGCCCTAGGACTTGCTAAATAAGGCCAAGACGGGTCCCCGGTTGTAGTGCCTATGATGATGATGAAATGAAAAGAGGACTTAGCATTTAGTCTTAAGTAAAATCTGTAAAATTGTTGTATAATAAATGCGTATTTTAAATTAAAAAAGCGGGTTAACTAGACAAAATGGCCGTCGGCAAAATAACTCGCAAGTCAATCATACAATAGAAAAAGTTAGGTTTATTGTCTTACTTCATATGGTAGATTAAGTTCTAATAATCGTACCAAGTATGATTATGATGTCCAAGTTTATAGGACGACTTTAAAATATTAACAATTTTATTTTGTTTTTAGTCTAGGAAGACGTCCAGTGTTTTACATCAGTGTCATATGGGCAACAGTCTGTAGATCGCTATCCATAGTGACTACATCCTCATTCGTAACGTTCCTAATTTTTTCCAGTTTAACTGCACTAACTGTGAACTGCCTATTTCAGTCACCCCTAATAGTTGGAATGGAAATCTCCAATGAGTAAGTTAACATGAATTCCCACTCATTAACAATGGTTCCATCGAAGCATCTTCACCTCTATCTAACTTATTGGATTCCTTTTTGAAGAAAACACTATTAAAGTAGAAATCATTTCATTCATACAAAAAATAAAGCAACAAATGAGACCTTAATCCTCGTAATCCGTCTTTTTATTATCCTCACTGTTTTGGACTGTTTTGCCACGCTAACCACAAACAATCAACTGTACAACAACGGAAAAACGAACAACAAAAAAGGAACGACAGAGCCAACATCGCACTGTTCCAGAATTTCGGATGGTCACTAGGGACTACGTTGATGCCTTTGCTATTCTGGTGGTTTCGGCATTGGGTTCCATTCATGTGGCTAACAACCTTGCCCACAGGACTCGTCCTTATCTGCTATAAGTATGTATTTTATGTTCTCTCCGCAGTTTGTTTTGTTTTTCTCCAAATCGGACATTCTATCTTTTATCAGATATGTTGTCGAATCACCCAGATGGTTGATTAGCAAGCGGCGCTTCGGTGATGCTCTAGTTCAACTCAAAAAAATGGCAACCGTCAATGGCAAGACATTTACAATGACCGAAAAGGAATTAGCTGAAATGTATTCCGGCTTGACTGATGAGAAGGTGTACGGCGTGGCGTCCTTATTTAAGGGCTGGCGAGTAGCAAAGAACACAATTATCATGGGCTTTAGCTGGTATGTTGTGCTAGCGAGTGATGATGGAAAGAAGAGAATATCCTGCAACATGGAAAATTGCTCAACGACATGGAAGGCTTAACTAAAGTTTCTCTACGAAAAATCGCATTTTTTCTCTTTTGTTGAACGAGCAAAAAAAATGTTTGCTGTTTGTTTTATTTATTGTTGTCGTTTTTTTCTGTTTAAGCTTTAGAGATGGCAGAAATGCATTGGGGATTCCTCGCTTGGAATTCGTTTGTCATGAATGCATACGCTTTGTCCTTGCAACGATTTTCCATGTCAGAGGGTATAACTCCTCCAAATGCAATGAAATTTACCACTTTTGCGTCCATTTTATTGTATCAAAAAACTGCTTTGGTTTTCCTCGTCTCCTTTTTTTTTTTTGTTGTTTCTGTTCTTGAATGTTCTTAAATTTTGAATAGTCCTTTTGGTTTGTTTTATATTTATTTATATTGTTGTTTATTTATTGTTCTTTCATGTCCTACTTGGAAGGTGTGTGGTAGCTGTTTCGTACTTCACGTTAGTCCTTTTCAGTTCACGTATGGGAGGAAATCCTTTTTTGAATTTTCTGCTTCAGAGCGTTGTTGAGATTCCTGCTTACATTGTTGGAAAATATTTAGGTAAGTCTGTCGACGTTTTAATGATTTTTCTACAAACTAAAGTATTCAAACGATGCATTTCATGTCAAAAGAAATGTTTGTTTTGATTGGTACACGAGGTGAACTTTATTATTTACGCCTTTGGCCGCTGCTTTCGCTCTGCAGGGTTTAGATTTAAATAGAAATATAATTCCATTTAATGGGGAGTAATAAAGTGCTCACATCGACGATTATATGTTTCTGGTAACAAACAAATTATATATATTTTTATTGTAGGCAACAAGTATGGACGGCGTTTGACTAATAGCCTCGCGTTTCTTCTGTCGTTTGCCGCTTGTATTCCTGTAGTGCTGCTAGCCCAAGGTTATTCCACCAAAATGGTCTTCTTGTTGTTTCATACCAAATCTTTCATTTATATTTCAGATCCCAACTATACTTATGTAGCTACTATCATAGCTGTCTTCATCAAATTCTTGAATGCATTAACATTCTTCTTGGTAAGTCTCCAAGCGATGGAAATCTATCCCACCTGCGTCCGGCAAACAGGAATCGCCTTAGGTACGATCCTTTGCAACGCAGTCGGCATTCTTGGCCCATATTTAGTGCACTTGGGTACAAAGTACGACATCCGATATCCTTACTTGATTTTGGGAATCATTTTCTTGTGCGGCGGAGTCAGTGGACTGTTTCTGCCCGAAACTTTACATAATAAATTACCAGATACCCTGGAGGAGGCCAAAGTGTTTGGCAAGAATCAAGTACGTTTCACTTTGGAATACATAAATCCCCCAAGATTCTCATGTAAACTTTGCGAATGTATTTTATAGAAATTCTTTAGCCTTCCCAGACCGCGCAGTGAAAGCAATATGGATGACTTGTCAATAATCGAGAAACTCAACCCAAGCAAATATGCTCCCTAAATTAGAAGTCAACAGGATTTTAGAATGGTGCTGGTTTCTGTTCGAATCTCCCTGATATTACGTACTATAAACATCTTTTTTACACATATATATTCACTTTTTCATTTTCCGCCATTGATGTAAATGTACGATTTAATAGTGACTAAGCGCATGGAAGGAACCTTGCGCCAATAGCTGGAATAAATAGCTTTTATAAAGCGGGTTTTTTATATGGAGCTACAAAACGTAATTGTGTTTCGATTACATAATTTAGATGTATGTATCTTATGTTGGTTTAGTGAGTTGTATGAATTTTATAATTTATACATACTCGTATATACACGTACGTATATAGAGATTTCGTTTTATTCACAATGAATTTTTCATAACTAGCATCATAAACTAAATGATCTGATTTGCTATTTGCTACTCTCTGATTAAAATATAAATACTCCAAATATATAGTCATTATTTTTAATGACATCTATTTTAAACAAATTTATTCATTTTTCCTGTGCGCTAGTGTGTGACTACCGTTACAATATTGTGTGTAAAGCACTAGGAACGGCGATCCATGGAAAAGCAGGTTTGAACATTTTCAAGTATAGGGTGGGGCGTAAATCAAATGGAAACACCTGATTTCTTAAAAACCGTTAGAGTGAGTGGCGCATGAGTGGCGGGGAATTGTGCGTCGCTCCATGCAATTTTAGTCACGATGGAGCGCTTCACGGGACAACAGCGTGCTTTTTGTGTAAAACAATTTTACAAAAACAACGATTCCTACATTACTGTACAACGCCTTGGAATTGAGTACGGATTACGCCGTGTAAGTGAGTATCCAAGTGTTAATTTAATCAAAGCTTGGGTCAAGGGATATCTGAAGAGTCGAGTGCACCTTAATACACCGACGACCATATCCCAATTAAAAGAAAACGTCCAGGAGGAGATAGCCGCGATACCTTGCAGCATGTGTCAACGAGATTTCCAAAGTTTGCGTAGTCGATTGCAGGAGTGCCAACGACGCCGATGTCATTTAAAAAATTAAATTTCAATAAACGTTTATCACGTTAAATAAATGATCAACAAAATAACATTTGTAGTTTTATTTCTATTCATGTTTCAAATGTGCAAAAATGTATGGCCCACCCTATATATACATGTACTATATATATATTTGATAAAGTAACACTTAAGACAAAATGAGGAGTGTAAATTATTCCAAGTTATCAGGTGATTCATTTCGGGAATACATTTTCCTGACAGACTGAGAATCTATCATATTAATGCTTGACTCTATAGTGGGAGGACTTAGGTCGGCGGAGCATTTACAAATTATTCAGCTTATTAGGAAAATTAGGAATGTGTGCACCTAAAGTAAGTAATGGTCCATATAATCGTTCTATCGATTGAACAATTCAATATACCATCGAAACATTTGAAACTTAAATTTTACTACGTTACTAAATAATACGTCACCAAATATTCCACATTTAGCAAGTAGTGAAGAAAATATAGCAGCAGTGACGATATGCCACAACTTGGCGTGTTTTACATAAGAATGTTCGTTTAAAATCGTACACATTTTAATTAGTTTTAGAACGAATCTTCCGAAAAGTTACCGTTTCTGTCTTTAGGCCCTCGAAAACCTAGAAGAAGATCTATGGTTTTTAACCAATATTTTTTAATAACAAAGCCCATTTCTGGCCTCAATAAGCATAATTGTCATCCTTAGAATAAAGAGCAACTCAAGAACTTTCTTTTTATATTTTACTTCTCCCAGGAAAAGCGAACCTATAGCGCTGAGTGGGCGCTCTGAGATGCTTTTTTTTCTCGACTTGGTCCATCAGTCAAGCTCTGTGGGGGTTCTCTAACCTTACGCAAAGAACCATCCACAGTTCCAACCCCAACTCCCTTTGCAAACCAGCAAACATTTCCTTCATCAAGAAATTGGAAACATATCGGCGCCCCTGTCCGCCAACGCATTCTGCCGCACACGTGCACAGCACATTTTCGCGGCTTATCCAGGGCCTCGGCAGCCTTTTGTCCAATCCACAAAAGCAATGCACGGATCTAGCGTCTATCCGCCATGAATCGAATTCTTCGGCATATAAACATGCATACACAAAACTCGACCCTTTACGTACAGCAAGATACAGTACACAATCATCATTGTGTATCTAACTTGCTCTTAGCATCAGTTTCCTAATTGCGATGCAGATTATTTGTACAGCTGCATACATGACCACTACGATGTCCTTTGTTCTATCCTCCTTTTTCAGTTTCGTTTCCCATGACATGAGTAAACAATGGATCAATTAGTACACTAGCTAAGATCAACGCGGAGAGATCCTCTCCAACTCTCCACCACCCAACCACAGAGAGAAATTTCACAAATCTCTCAAGGAAAAGAAAAGTCACCCTTAGCTGAGAGAGGACTCACCAGAGTCTCACGAGGTTAATTGCCGCGCACCTCAATGTGTTGTAATTCGAATAGTAGAGCTCTCCCACGCCCCGATCGCGAATTAAGTCTCTGCGCGAGTGCAAAAGATTCTCCTTAATTGTTAAATCCTTAATTCCATATCAATTCTCTGTTAAACGTGCATCAAATAGAACCTATTAATATAATCAATAAACAGTGTCGTGAATATATCAAAGTTAACAAATAGAGTACATTGGTGGAAGATTTAAGCAACAGGTTAGGAAATATAATAAAGAAATAAACAATAGCAAAGACCAAAAATAAAAAGAACATTTATTACAATAGCCATACAGTGTGTTTCATTTCTTGTGGTGCCGATCGTCTAGTGTTGAACAATAAATCTGGTGATCGTTTTGCTGCGGTATCCTGGGTGTTTTATTTTCCTTTTCGTTATAAACTGCTTATGGCGTTACACGGAGTTGGGACAGTGAAGACGTTGGGGGGATACAGTGAATCCGTGCCCGTTCTGGCACCACCTAATTTGAATCCTCCTACAGCTCTGAAAGATGGTCAAGGATTTGTCCCAACCATGTCACAGAGCCTATAGCTTAAAGGGGTAGTATTTCACCGGTCGGGTGGCCTTTTGACCAATCTACTACTCAGTAATTGTGACAAATTGCACAATAGTAAGAGCCGCCAGTTGAACCGACGTTTACACAATCAAACACAAGACACAAGACAAGCGGTGGAAACGTGCAAATCCAGCCAAAGCAAAATTCGCACACAGACGTAGGCAGAGTCACGGGGCAGATCAATGTTGAGTCACCCAATTATAATTGGTTTACAATTGGCCAGAGGGGAAGGAAGGGGGGTGCGAGATTGGAGGGTGAAGAGGCTTCAAAATGTGATACTGAGAAGGCTAACATTATGAAAAAAAGGAGACCACGCCCGGACGCTATAATAATATCCAAAACCGGGGAAAACACATACGCGGATACTGAAGTTAATGAAGGCCAAGCCCGAGTTAAGTGAACTCGGAAATAGCGTAAATAAAGTCCGAAAGACAGCAAAAGGGGAATTGCTGCTAGAACTGAAACGCCGACCAGAAGCCACTACCGAGACACTGAAAGCAAAGGTACAACAAGTACTAAAGGAAGATGCTAATGCCAAAACAGTGTCACAGGAAATCACGGTTGAGTGTCGTGATTTAGATGAGGTGACCGCTGTGGAAGAAATCCTGACAGCGATCGCTAGAGAGTTTTACACTTCAAGTGTATATTTTCTAAACAGACCTTCAAGTATTGTAAGTTCAAAAAACCAAAGCCATTCAGAATTATGCGTTCCCAATAAATATTTCAATTTGCGAGTGTAGAAACACCACCTCACAGAATATCGAATTCCCCTAAAAATCCGCTTTTATACAAGTTTAAGCTTCTGTACAAGAAACAATAATGAATAAGCACATGATTACGGATATGAAATTTTAGCCATGTATAGTTAAATTCACGTGTGGAATTGAGACTATTTGTAGTCGACCATTCAAAGACAGGGAATCATTCTTCAGCCAAACTACACGAATCTGGAACATGTTTCAAGGTCACGTATTCCCTCACATATCACTATTTCGATCAGTGGCCAGCTTAGGCCATAGCTTTAGTTTTTTTAATTTTAAGGTTAGAAGTAGGTCAAAAATAAAAGTTATATTGAATTAGGTTTATTTTATTTTTGAGAAAATCGAAGTTATTGCATTATGATGTATACATTTTTTTTAATTTTTTAATCTTACTTCTCTCGGGAGAGGCGAACCCATAGCGCCGACACGGCGCCCCTAGATGCCACCAAATAACTGTTGCAGTTGTTTTTGAACAGTTGCAGATTGTAACGCTCTAGAATAACTCGCACGGGAAGGGAGTTCCACATCTTTCCCGCTCTGTAACGGTACGAGTTCTGATGCATGGATGTTCGCGCCGTCGGGAGATGAACCGCAAATTGGGGCGATCAGTCGGATTGTCTTATGGACCGCATGTAAACCGAATTACGTGGAACAATACCACGAATCTCCGAAGAACAGTACCCGTGATAATCTCTGTAAAACAGACAGAGGTCGGCTACGTGGCTTCGATGTGACAGCGAGTGTAGTGCCGACGTAAACGCCGAGTCCCTGATCAGACGGATCGCTCATCTTTGTATGGTCTCAAGTAGATCGAGGTGTTACGGACCTACCTCGAGTCCAGGTCCCCCCTAACATCCACGAATCCCCTTTCGTAAGTTCCCCTCTCTACCTGTAAAAGGAAAAAAGGGCGCCAAGTAGCTAATTTGCATAAACTACTTTGTGCAAATTCTACTTCGTAGAAAAATAATAAAAAACGGCATTGGCGCCGGATAAAATAATTAAACGTCAACGGCAATGACAAATAAATTTGAGATTCATCGTAAAACAACGAAAGGGTCAGTACCGATATAACGAAGTGAAACTGAACCTTCGAAAAGTGGACTCGATATACTGAAGTGAAGCTGAACCTTCGAAAAGTGGACTCAATATACCGAAGTGAAGCTGAACCTTTGAAAAGTGGACTCGATATACAGAAGTGAAGCTGAACATTCGGAAAGTGGACTCAATATACCGAAGTGAAGCTGAACAGAGGAGCAAATGCTCAACGCCCCCTGCAACGTGACACCAAACAACAGCAACAGCAACACTAAATGACCGCTCCACGGTCACCCAAGTAAGTCCTTACAATCTACCAATATAAAAGAATTAAGTATATTTCCATATAAACCGTTAATTAAATATTTTACGTTACCTTTAAATATATTAAAATTAAATGCATATATAAATTATTTTTGGAAGGGGAACGCTTACAGAGTGTTCTGGTAACAGCCTTAGTAGCTCTAGCGGCGGATAGGTGGCGCTTAGGTCAACAAGCAGGCCATATATAAACAGCGGCACCGATGACTTTCTCTCTCTCTCTCCTTTCGCCGCTGGACCTGTCGTCAACACAATTTAATTCAAGACTTAACTTAAGACTAAATGTTAACTTCTGTTTTACAAATATCATTCTTACAAATAAAGTCTCATTTCCAACAGGTTATGGGCCCAGTCTAACGCCGGAATAAATAGTGAGGTTAAAGCACGCGTCGACGGAACACGTGGCGACAATACGTGAATACCCAAAAGTGACGCCAAGTAATCGGTACGATGCAGGACGGAATGAAGACAAATATTCCGTTGTTAAACGGAGGAAATTACATACCCTGGAAGACAAAACTTACAGCAGTACTGGTTCGAGATGAGTTATGGGAAGTGGTGAGTGGGCCGGCACCCACGCCGAAAGACACCGAGTGGAAAAAGAAAAACAACAAAGCCATGGCGTATATAACTCTGAGTGTCGAAGATAATCAGTTAGTGCACATCCAACAAACGGAAGAAGCGTACAAAGCGTGGCAAGCGCTAACAAAGAAGTATGAACGTTTAACGTACGTAAGCAGGCTATATTTGGGAAGGAAACTGTACGGAATACTGTACAAAGGCGGACCAATGAGTGACCACGTGGATGCCATCATGACAGTGATTGCACTGCTCTGAGAATCAGGCAAGCCACTCGAGGATGAGGAAATCGTAGCTATTCTGCTGGTGAGTCTTCCGGAATCGTACTCGGGACTAGTCACTGCGCTCGAGGGCCGTGACGAGAGGGATCTCACAATCGAGTACGTAATAGGGAAGATTATGGACGAATACCAGAGAAGGACAGAATCTCAAGGCTCGAGCAGCGAAGGTTCAGAAGTGGCTCTCTAATCAGCAGGTCCAGGTAAACATGACCTAAAGAAGGGACATCTCAACAAAGGTTCAAACTCCCAGACAGAAAGGAAGGACAAACAGCAAACCCGTACATGCTACCATTGCCAGAAACCAGGACATCTGAAACAGGATTGCAAATGGTACAAAGCAATGAAGGAACAAACCAGGGCAGGAATAGAAAAGTCAAAGACGCCGAGGGCTGACGCCAATCAGAAGCAGTTTCTCTTCCAAGCGAGAGATGACACGAGGATCCAAGACGGCGGACAAGATGGCTGGCATGTGGACTCGGAAGCAACGAGCCACATGACAAACAACTCAGCCTTTTTCAACGGCATCCGGGATTTGAACAAACCAATTTATTTGGCGGATGGATCAAAGATAATGCCAACTGGGATAGGAGATGGCTACCTACCGTGCATCGTGAAAGACGGTCAAGTCCAGAAAGTAAGGCTGACAGATGTCCTGTACATTCCCAAACTCGATGACAGTTTAATTTCAGTTCGGAGAATCACCGATAAAGGATACGAAGTAGTATTCAAGGAGAACGGATGCCAGGTCCTTCAAGGAAAGGAAGTAGTAGCTGAAGCAGACAACGACGGCGGTTTGTACAGGCTGAAATTGGAAGGAGTAAAGGAGCAGGCACACCTGACCGGAGAAGCAGCGTGCATCCACGATTGGCACCGGCGATTAGGACATCGAGATTTAGCAGCTATCAGACGTGACGCACGTAACATGGCTGGCTCTGGACAGATAACCCGAATACGCATCTCTCCCTGCAAGTGTGAATCAACCTGTGAGAGCTGCATCAGAGGAAAGCTGAGCCAGAAGAAATTCCCACAGGCACAGAGGAGAGAAAGGAAACCAGGGATGCTGATCCATTCGGATCGGTGCGGGCCGATGCAGGCAAAGACACCAAGCGGAAACAGATATTTCCTGACCCTCATCGACGATTTTTCTCGTTTCACAGTCGTCAGGCTAATGAAATCAAAAACCGAGGTAACCGATGCAATTAAAGATTATGTTGCAGCAATTGGAAACAGATACGGCAGGAAACCAGTGGCAATCAGGTCGGACAACGGAAAGGAGTACGTCCCCAAGGAATTGCAAGACTTTCTTCGGCGAGAAGGAGTGGAGCAGCAATTCACGGTCGCATACGCGCCACAGCAAAACGGAGTGGCGGAACGGAAGAATAGGACGCTGGTCGAATCCGCGAGGTGCATGCTGTTTGAAGCTGGACTGGACAAACGGTTCTGGGGAGAAGCAGTGCTGACAGCGACATATCTGCAAAACAGTATGGCGAGCAGAAGCATCGACAAAACACCGGTAGAACTGTTTACAGGTGATAAGCCAGACCTGTCGCACGTTAGAACCTTTGGCTCCAAGGTTTTTTCGTTCATCCCAAAAAAAAAACGAAGAAAGTGGGATGTCAAGGCACGAGAAGGAGTTCTGGCGGGGTACCATGGCAACACTGTAGGATATCGAGTTCTGGACCCGTCAACGAACGAGACCTGGATTAGCAGATCAGTCAAGATCATCGAGAACTCAATCGGGCCAAAGCAGAGCTGCCATGAAGAGAAGAAGAACAAGAAGCTACCAGAGCGATCCGTCACATACGAGAGGCCAGACAGTGAGGAACCAGAAAGAGAAACCGACTCTGCGGAAGAAGGCCAAGACTCAGATGGAGACACAATAGACTTGAGAGGTCGGGAACAGGAGAAGAAGGTGCTAAGACTCAAAAGGAGCCTCTACGGTTTGAGGCAGTCGGCAAGTGTCTGGAATTTGAAGGCAGCGGCAATCCTTGGCAAACTGGGTTTCAGCTGTGGTTGTGCAGACAGGTGTCTGTACTTAAAGGAAGAAAAAGATGGAAGGATGTCGTACATTCTACTCTACGTTGATGACTTGCTGGTGGCCGGAGCAACGCCTGAGGCGACAAGAGCAGTGAGCAAGCAGCTAAGCAGACATTTCCAGATCAAGGACTTGGGAAACGTTAGCCATTACCTGGGGATTCAGATTGAGCGGGACAACGACGGTTCATTTTTGCTGAATCAATGGGCAAAAATCGTCGAATTGGTGGAAGAGAACGGCTTGCTGGACGCGAAGCCGGTTACCACACCGATGGAGACCGGATTCCTTGCAGCTCCCAGGGAAGATGGCGTAGAGCTGGAGAACAAGAAATTGTATAGGAAGGCGATGGGGTCACTCCTATACATACCCACTGTGTCGAGACCAGACATCGCTGTTGCAGTCGGGTTGCTGTGTCGAAGAGTGGAACACCCAACCCAAGCTGACTGGAGCGGAGCCAAGCGGGTGATGCGCTACCTGAAAACTACCGCGGACACTGTGTTGAGACTACCCCCAGCGAAGGACGCCAGTCTAACTTTCTACGTGGACGCGGACTGGGCAGGCGACAAGGCGGACAGGAAGTCAACAAGCGGATACGTTTTCCTGTTTGGTAAAGCAGTGATCGCTTGGTGTAGTCGTAAGCAGACCCCGGTAGCAATGTCCTCCACAGAGGCAGAGTACATTGCCCCATCGTTCGCGAGCAGAGAGCTGCTATGGTTGAGGCAGTTGTTCAAGGATATAAAAACTCCATTGAGGGAACCAATAACCATGTACGAAGACAACCAAGGTTATATTAGACTAATCTCAGGTTCGGGATCAGCCAGAACCAAACATATTGGCGTTTGCTATCACCAGATGCGGGACCTTTTGGGGAAAGCGATAATAAATGTTTGTTATTGCCCATCCGAACAAATATTGCCAGATATCCTAACGAAGCCGTTGACCGGGGACCGGTTCGAGGAACTTGCAGAAAGACTGGGACTGCATAGACCGGAACATTCTGAAGCGAGAAGGAGTGTTGGAAGGGGAACGCTTACAGAGTGTTCTGGTAACAACCTTGGTAGCTCTAGCGCCGGATAGGTCAACTAGCAGGGCATATATAAACAGCGGCACGGACGACTTTATCTCTCTCTCCTTTCGCCGCTGGACCTGTCGTCAACACAATTTAATTCAAGACTTAACTTAAGACTAAATGTTAACTTCTGTTTTACAAATATCATTCTTACAAACAAAGTCTCATTTCCAACAATTATATACTCAAATTGTTAAATAATCATAACAGAGGGCATGGGTAGGAGCAGAGCTCCAAACATGGGAGCAATATACGAGCGCGGGTCTAATTTGGGATTTATACAGAAGAAAAAGTTAGACCGGAGTAAAATATTTCTTGGCTCAAAAGATAACTCAGTTTTCCAGAGGCTGACCCGGAGATCTTCGACACATGTTTATACCATGATACATTGCCACAGCCCGTCACGCCGAACAATTTTATGGTTTTCCCATATTCGATAGCCTGGCCATTCATCATCAGCTGCAGAACCGATGATCCACTTTTCTTTGTTAATGTTGTATACTGTGTCTTCGTTGCATTGAAGTCGACGAAACTGGCCTTTCCCCACTGCAGGATCCTAACGTTGACTTTCTCATACTCATACAAACATTCCCGTCCAAACTCTTCGAACGTCACTACCAACCAGCAACTTATGGTTGATACATTAAATTCAGACAAGATATATCAGTGGGGATAAACTACCCGAGTAGAATTCAATGCCCTAAAAACTCAGTGCTGCGTCTTTTCGTCAAAGGAGAACCCCAGAGTTAATATACTGTCTATGAACGGCACTTACATCGACGATGCCAAGGAACTATCAATCTTCGGCACTCGAATTAATTCGACTCTTAATTGGAAGCTACGAAAAGTGCAGCCAAATGTATGGGGTTCCTTAAGAGATGCTAAAGGTAATTCACTCCATCCAACCTGGTCACTATTTACAAGGCGTATATTTGTCCAAAAATGGAGTTCAACTCCCATATTTGGTCAGGCACATCCAAAACTACACTACACGTGCTCGACAGGATGCAAAAACGAGCACTGAAACTTATTGCGGAGTCAGTCGTAAGTCGATCAATTCCGTCGGTATAGGCGCAACGTATCATGCCTATCAAACAAAAAGTCGAGATCCCGATTCAGAGAGTCGATTTGTTCACTTCCCAGCTGGTGCGACGTTGATGCACTAAGCGGCCGATCACTTGAAAAAGAGGAAATAAGCGTAGTATCATCCACAAAACTGAACACCTTGTTATCAGTTGTCTCCAACAAATCATTTATGTGAATCAAAAAATAGGTTTGAGCCAAAATAGAACCCTGAGGCACCCCGGAATTAACAGGATACAGATCCGAAGACTCGCCGTCCACAACAACCCGGATCCATCGATTTTCGTCCAGTCACAAAGGAAAATCCGAATGAACGAAGTTTGCTCAGAAATGCCCCGTGCCAGACGCAGTCAAAAGCCCTGGAGATATCCAATGCGACTGCCCTCGACTCACTATGCCCCTCAATCGCAGATGTCCACATATCGGTTATAAGGGTCAAAATGTCTCCTGTGGGCCGCCCGCCACGGAATCCGTATTGACGATCATTCAGAAGTCCGTTGCCCTCCAAATACTTAATTAACTTGGCATTGATGACCTTTTCCATTACCTTAGAGAACACCGACAGTAATACTATGGGCCGGTAATTTTGTGAGAGACATTTTTCCCCCCTTTTGGGATTGGCTGAACTCGAGCGGCATTCCAGCAGGTAGGAAAGGTCCCTATGTCCTCCATTTAACAATCAACGACTATTAAATAAGTTTCATTTCTGATTTTTTGTGTTTTTTGTTTGCTGAGTGGTCTTCCAAGAGACCAGTGAATAGTTTTGGGTAGAGTAATACCTAGATCCAAAACGTAAGACCAATTTTTTCTTATCTTTAGTTGCTATTTCAAATCTATTTCGGTGACTCTAAAGTATCATCATCATCATCATCGGCACTACAACCTAGAACCGGTCTTGGCCTTATTTAGCAAGTCCTGAGGCTTGTTAAATTTTCCATAATGATTTGTTTTTTTCCGGGCAAGGTCATTAGTCTTGCGCCAGAGGCTCCCCGGCGAGGAAACGAACCCCGGTCTCCCGCGTGACAGGCGGGTATACTAACCAGTATACTATTGAGGAGCTGACTCTAAAGTATTCCCCCTCACTATAGGACACATATCAACGTTTTTCCAATCTTCGAAATATAGTCTATCTTCGGATTACCCTTCAAAACGCGTAGTATTTTAGGTTATATCATTTCAATCGATACAAAACGGTCTCCTTCGAGCAGTTCTTAGAGTTTTGTAAATTGCCAAATGTTATACGGTCCTAAACCAGGTGAATACCTTGTTTGTGGAACAATATTGAACGAGTTCTTAATAAAATCTCTGGCCGATCCTTTAGAAATGTCGAAATCGTCAGCAAGGTTGTGGGGTACGAGTATAGATGCCAGCGTATAACAATAATCCCCCCCCCCCCCCCCCCCCCCCCCCCCGGCCAACTATAGTTCACTGTAAATCCAAGTCGCCGAAAGAAGAGAGGAGAAGCGGCAGACTATAGTGTGTGTGCGCACCTTGGCGGCTGTGACTCGACTGACTCCTTAAAACCGAGAAGATGTTCATCGCGTCGTGGCTGTGGAGTCATAGCTAAATAAACTCACTCCCACTTACCAGGAACTTGAAAAGGGTTGCTATGCTTGCATAGGGAATTTCGTTCCAGAGAATCACTGCCGTACGGGCTGAGTTAAATTCCTCTGGCATACGAGGAAATTGGTTTGGAAACACGAAGTTGTCGGTTAGACAAAGGGATGCGGGTCTTGGTCATTACAACGGTTGTTTCGCGGAAATGCAACGTATCGTGCTGGCGACTTACCAGTAAGGAGAATTGGTATTGGGTAGGATGGGAGCCGAAATGATTTTCGGGGAAATTAAATGTTGCTTGGTTACAAGCGAGGAAATAGTTTAAGCAGGAAGTGAGCCGGAATGATTTTCCGGGGAAATTAGAACTGCTTGGTTGCAAGCAAGGAATATAATTTAAGTAGGAAATTAACCGAAGTGGTCTGAGGAAAAATTATATGCGGTTTGATGTAGTTGGGAGAGATGATTATTATTCCGTTGTAAGTTTGAATATGCATTTGATTACAGTTTGGATTCTTGGTAAGTTTGGGGATGTATGCGATTGCAGATTTGGGGCCGGATGCTGTTGCATATTGGGAAGTGTGTGCTATTGCCGATTGGGGTTATGGTGACGCGCTGTTAGGGCCAAAATTGGTTGGAATTGTGGGTTGGTTCTCCACGTTGTGTAGAGAATCCCCACAAGGTCTCTAATTGTTACTTGATTGTTTTTGAGGACCATATTTGAGAATGTTTACCTGACTTGCATCGGTAAAGGTTGATGCTCGTCTGGGGCCCTCGTCGTCTGCAATTGGTTCTCCGTCTTCTTTGAACTACTAATGCCACTTTTAAATATTTCGTTCTGACAAACCCTGTTCAGCGAAGGCCCTTTGCATCATCATAAACGTTTCTGTAGAAAAAATGTCATTTCGATTCCTACTTTTCTGTAGAACAAATTTCATTTCAAAATGGGACTTACTTTATTGACACAGTGTTATGCTTTCCTGATATGAGTGATTTTGGTGGTTTGTAAATGATAATGGAATATAGATCACCGCATGTTTTTACTTGTCATAGACGGGGCGTGGTGGGTACAAAATTATGGTGGGAACCAAGGTACTCTATTAACCAAGGATTTGTTTTTAAATTGAATTGCATCTAGTTGAGAACTAAAACCGAATGCACACTAATTATACAACCAAATTTAATTACCGAAATATTTTAAATACAACCACAGGGATGGTAAAGTTTAAATAAAATATGTAAATCAGGGTGATTGGCAACGGCTTGAGGGATGGTCGTGTGATTTAGGAACTTAATAAATCGACGATGAAAAAGTAAACAGTAAACGCTTTTTTCTACACCACAACTGAAGTCAATTTGCTCAAAGTAAATAAAAAAACACTCCTTTATTGTTTGACGATATGTTCTCTTTTTATTTCGATTAATTTCACTCCATATCTTTTGAATTTGTTTAATTTAAAAATGAATTCCGCTATGATTCCGTCTAATTTTTGACTAAAATACTTACACGCGGGGCTTGTTTGGGTTGTCTTTTCATAATTTTAATTTCGCTCAGAATTATTCTTTTTATTGTTCCGAAAAATATACATTTAGTATTGTAATACCTTTAAATTTCATATTCTACCATAATTTTATCTTAAGCTACTTAAATAAAAATAACATAGATAAATATTGATCGGCCTATTTCAATTTTATATACAACAATTGAGATAAATATTAACATAAAAATACATAAATGCATTTGTAAGTCAAAGATAAACATTCTTTAGCTACATCTACATGCACACTCCCAAAGTCGAAAACAAACTAAATATAAGTTTCCTTTGAATAATTTTTATCGCTTTTATAAAACGTTTGGTGTTCAGGTGACACTATTTTCAGATTTTTGCTTAGGCCTCCTTCAAATTGACTAACTCATTACTTCCCCCATGTTTTTTCTGCGTTAGCTGGTTCATATTACAGTCTTTTTTTGAATTATGTTGTTTGTTGATTGTATTTAAACTTTAATAAATAAAATTTTGAAGATCTGTCTTCCTCTGAACTGCACCCTCGATTAATCATTTCTGGAGACATATCTTACATTCGTTTGATTTAGTGGTATATTTAACACTAATAAATTAAATAAAACACAACAAAACATTTGGAATTACATTTATACTTTGAACTAGCTACCATTTTATTCGATTATCTCGATTCACGGAGACTTCCCTCAAGATTTGCGTTGCGATATTATTGTTGGTTACTTTATGCAAATGTTTCATTAAGTTCTCATCGATTGTTTTATATAATTCACCTTTATATACAAATATAATTTATGCAGAACACGACTTCTCGTTGAATTGAATTGTTATATACAAAGAAAATCTTGCTAGAATTATTTTATAGGAAAATAGTTAAAGGTCGAGATAGATCTTAAGCAATGGACGCGCTTATTGCAATCATTTTCTGTTTATGCACAATTATTAAGACGGATTAAAAAAAATATTTATATATAATATTAAATATAATATCGGTAGCAAAGTAGGCGATTTTCACCACGAAATATAGAAAACGTGTCTTTTGTTGAAGTTTTTATGGCAGTGTCCGGTTCACTATACTTATTATGATAGGAATTAATTGTGGGAGACAACAACTTGTCAAAAATGCGATGGAATCAATAAGTATGGAATTATATATCTATAGGATTTTATTTAAGCAATATTTGTAAAAATGCAATAGTTACGTGGTAGATGTTTTAAAATCTTAACTCTTAATAATTAGAAGTAACTAAGATAAATGCATCTTTATTTTTCACAATAGTTCTCTTTCATATCCCACACATATTTAGCATCCCCGTACAAGCAAATCAAAGTTGCGTTCAAAAGTAATTCTTCGCGAAATTTCTTTTCTATAGCAGATAAGAGGTAAATAGAACCTACCTCGGAGCACATTGCGATTTGCGATCTAATTCTCTTGGGTTGTTTGTCTCTTCTACATCACCTACTTCGATTTACATTCTTCGCGACCAAACCAATTTCTATCAGTTCCGTTGCACTACTTGCAAACGTCTCTGTGATAGATGGAAACTTTCGATTAAAAACGTCATCGACACCACTATTTGCAAATAGTTACACAGACTTATAAAATAAGGTGATCCTCGCGTTAATGTAATTCAGGAATATTCTACCACAAGTGCCCAAGTGATTACAGAAGAGACCCAGTCTTTTGTATTAGGAGTTGAACACAGACTGAAGTACCTGTGTAAAAAATTGTCAATTCCGAAACGACCAACAGGCTATGGCGAGCATATGAATAAAGGACAACCAGAAATGCTTATAGAGCATTCAAATTTTAAACAAATCGCGTGGGGCTGGATAATTGCAACCCCTACATTTAAAATTTTTATAAAGCAGATAGACTTACCATGTGAGTAAGACTTGGATGATATCATATGCGACTTATTATCAGTATCCCTAGAATTATGTAAACCTTTGAATAGGAAACTTGCACATAGTTTTTTTTAACTGAAAAGTTTACCCTGCTCTTAGTATATCACCACAACTCACAAGCTCCTTAGACTAATTATCGTACTACATGATATAATACTATTATATGATATAATGCTATTATAGCTACTACATGGTTCTTTGGGCGCGGCATTCACAAATCCTTTGACCTCTGTCATCACGGGGACTATTACCCAAATATGACGTTTTATGAGAGTTCGCCGCCATGGATTTATTCCACTAGAGGCATTTTTGTACCTTGATATGATTGGCCTCATTCAGGACGAATCCGGAACAACACGTGTGTCGAGTGAAGTAAAGAAACAACGCCAGTAGTTCTGATGGTTGAGGGGCAACTGAAGACCCGGATTACTTGAATGTGGCAATAACGTCGAACAACCAAGAAATCTTGAACCTATAAACTTATTTATTAGCCTTTTAATAGGTGCACGTTATAAAAAAGCTGTCTACCCACAAAATATCAATGACTTCTCGGGATGATGAAACAAAAAAATAGTGCGCCATAAAACAGAGTACTACTCCTAGGACATTGTTCGGACATTTCTTGTGTCGAATTGCCAACTTATGAACATAAACCTGTTCAAAAAAAAAAAAAAAAAGAACAAAACATAGGAGCCTCGTAGTGGACTTGTGGCGTTTGTAACAGATACACACACAATACACGAGCAAATTGTGAAGAACACCGAACGAAAATCGAATAAGAAAATGCATCAAAGCCGTATAACATAGCGATAACATAACAATTCACATCAGTTGAATATCATCATCATCATCGGCACTACAACCGGGAACCGGTCTTGGCCTTATTTAACAAGTCCTGAGGCTTGTTAAATTTTCCATAACGATTTGTTGTTTTTTTTCGGGCAAGGTCATTAGTCTTGCGCCAGAGGCTCCCCGACGGGGAATCGAACCTCGATCTCCCGCGTGACAGGCGGGTATACTAACCACTATACTATCGAGGAGCCTAGTTCGAATATACTTGAGTTTAAAAAATCGAATTCTAAACACGCCCAGTAGCCTGATGTGTTACCCATTGGTTCAATTTTTGGTGATTCTAACTGTCATAGCGTCAGTTCGAATCACACGTTCTTCACTATCATCCCAAACGCTATAGACTCACAGCAAGTGAGAAACTGTTGGAAGACGAAACCGAATAAATTTGCTCTCCCGGGCACAACATGTTACGCGAACAAAGTGACGAATGTCAACATTTCCATCCACCCGATTGAAATGAAATGCACTTAGTTAGATACAAAAAGTACAAGTTTGGTGAAACAGGTTATCAGCCAAAATTTTTAAGAAACTGGAAGATAAATCCAAAACTGCAATCATCCACTAGAAAATGAGTGAGAATCCACCACACAGCTTGATAAAAGGACAGTACACTTACTGAATGGTAGCTTAGTATCATTTATTGGATCCAAAGAAGGAAAAGCTTTAAAGGTGGATGGAAGGGTATCAACCTATATCGAAGATGTATTTCTGATATTATGTTTATTTTACTCTCTTATTCTGAACGGAATAATGACTGTAAGTGTTATGCAACTAAAAAAAGAATTCCAATTCGCCAATTCGATAATTTCCCTGCTGGATTAAGTGTCGCTATACAAATTCGACCTGTTTAGTGTTTGGTATATAAACAATGTTCCAATCGCCAGTAACCACAGAAAATGTTTGATTGAGTTTGAACGATATAATCGGAAAATTGTTCACTCTTATTCATTCGAACAAACCTTCATATCCTAAACTGGAATTCAATTCCCTTATTCGGTAAAGACCATCTAAAACAATGCTGAAAGACGAGAGCTAAACTATAGAAACAAACACTACACCAGGGTTAAAGATCAAACCAAAATTATTTGTAGGAAGAAGAAAACTAGGGAACTTTGAATTTCTACTTTTTTTTACACTACAATACTGAAATAAGCCATAGATGCCAGCGAATAAAAAACATGTACGTTTAATATTATTTTCCAATATCCCAGCGCTTTGGACAAGCAAAATATCATTTAGAAGGTGAACAGAGTTACTATTTGAGTAACCACTTCGAAACCAGCGCTTCACATACATTTCCACTTTTGAACGCTACTTTTATTTTGAGCTATTTGTTTTTCATTATCGAGGGCCTGATATTAATTCCATTAATGAAAAAATTTAAAGTTCTCTAAGCATTGAGAAGCTAGCTTCACTACATCATTCCATCATCGCACCCCTAAAAGGGATTTCAAAATCATTCCCACTAAATTCGAAAAACCACTTCTCAATAATCATTTAGTTAACTCTTGACAACTGTCGCCTCTTATTGCTACTTGATATTAATCTTTCATTCGCTTCCATATTTACACTGCATCCTTAATATTCATGTCACTTTTACTTTAAATTTCCCATTACCTGAGAAGGACTCAATCTTTACACTGTACATTTGAACTTAATCTTTCAACGAATCACAGCAACAATTTTTTTATGTTTCCCTCTTTGTTTCAATCCCCAAAGCGTTGCCCTATCGAAACTGCCTTTCGTCCATTTTAGATGTATGAATAATATTTTATGTAAATCTATCGGGTAATCTACTATAAAAATCTTATTCCAAAGATGTATACAAAGGACGATAAAATAATGAGTTGAATGCAACCTCGAAACGCATCAGAAAACGAAAGCTACTACAACTTATCCTGCTCAACAGGGGCTATTGATCCGTAGGGCTTTGATGCAGGTGGATGTGGTCATCTTCGCGCTCGTCTAATTCTAAATCATTAAACTCGTTTGATAAGATGGTATTTTTTCGTAGGTGATTCCTGAGTATGACGAAGTTGCGATTGAAATTCATATTATTTGGAATACTGGTGCCACCAGACGATACTGAGAACTGTGATATAGGGCCACACACACCGGTAGCTTCAGCCAGCTCTTGGGCAAGGACTTGCGGCAAATGTTAAGAATTATTTTTCAGTGGATTTGATGACAATGAGCTGCTACTAACGCCTGAATCGCTGGACTTCTCACTTAAACCACCGCCACGCGTGAGTGTTTCGTCTCCCACTAGGCTACCGCCGAGAAGACCTTTCTTGCCGACACGAGACGATAAACTTTTCAGAGGTCCAGTCACTTGCGCCTCTTTTTGACGGCGCGCACTTTCGACACGTTTCAAAATTTCCGACGAGCATTTCGTTACAACGTCATCCAAGCTATTGGATTCATCCGTGGACGTTATGGTTTGGGTGGGTGTTTGTGAAGACGGAACTGGAGAACCTTCATAGCAGCCAGAATCACGTGGGAAATGTCTGCGCCCAAAGGGGGATGAAGCATGCTTTTTGTTGATGTTGTTAAGACGGGCCTCGTCATTCTCAGAGCTGGATCCTGCTATATCGCCGTCGGAGCCTACGAACGAAACAAAGAGTACGCGAGACAAATAATTTTATTATAAAATCTGTATAATTATATAAACGTTTTTAAAACATGCACACACTTGATATCACGAAAATATGCATATAAGAGAAGTGTTCCATATACAATATATAAATTGAATTACGAGTATTAAAAAAAGCGCGATTTTAAAAACTTCTACTTACTTTAGGACTTTTATATTCCTCTATAGGGTTTTCCAATAGGGACTTGACAACTTTTTTTCGGTAGTAAATTTTTATAATTTGCAGACGTTGTTCGTTCGTGTACTTAACCACGATGAAAATGTTGAGTTTACAGAATAAATAGACAGTGACAGTTCGATGATTAGTGAAAGGGTGCGTTCACAAATTAAATCCAAAGTTGTCAACTCGCTATTGGAAAACCCGATACTTATTTTTTTGCGAATCTTCGTTTTTTATAATAAAAATTGACTACTCATCTATTGCGGATCGCATTTTGATGTGCCTGTCCACATGTCTAACTACATACCGGCGGTTCTTGCAATATGCGAAGCCCATGTATTCACTGTTACCGATATTTTGGATTTCAACATGTCTGGATATAACTCAACTTCTCAGTTCATAACCAAATATATAGGAAACTAAATTATTTGTCAGTCTTTGTCATAATATGATCATTGTTTCTCAGTGAAATTTAACTAATCTGACGCATATAACTCATTATTGTTTCCAGCACAGGAGTCTGAAGTTGGGTAGAAACACATTGTTAAATAAATTGAAGGTATTATCTGACTGAACTGCCCTTCCCCTACACCATACCGCCTCAACATGATCAGATAGCATTTTTCCCAATGTTGGAGACGGAGCAGCACACGACAGCCGCCTGGTGGATGGAGCATCGCACATTTTATACTCTGGCTCTCTTTGTTCCTGCGACAACATGCGAACGAGGGAAGGGGGACAAAAGGCGAATATAAGCAGCGGCAGTCGGGGAGTTGAGGCAGAAGCGCAGATTATCAGACGCCAAAGACGTGATCTGCGTTTACTACCGCACCCAAGACCTACCGGTCTTGTATGATTTCTTTCCCACCATCCCTCTATAAAAGTAGTTAGAGAACACCTGGACTAACACCGTCCACACTATCCTTGGATACCCCCCTTTTTTCTTTTCAGATATCGCGAGACCGAGCCCAACATCCTTACGGATGTGGGTGATTCTGGTTATCGCAAGATGACCAGAAGTCAAAGACAAGATGAAGAACACATATGTCCCTGTATCGCTAAATTCGGCCTTCTCGCCACAATTTTTTTTTTTTTTTTTTTGAGTTGAGGCAGTACAACAAGCACCGCGCAAGACAACAACGCCCGTAATCCAGAGTAGAGTCCAGCCTGGAGGTAAACTGTTAACAGTAGTTGTAGTATATTTAAGTTAGAAATAAACCACATCGAAACAAGTAAAACCGAGTATACAAATTATTTGGTTTTCGAAGTTTACAAATTGGTCCTTCGAGCCGGATCAAGTGATCGAGGGAAACACAGCAGCTGCCGACCGTACAACACAACGCTGTGCAACGTGGGATCCAAGCGTTTCAACTGCAACGCATTGAAGCACACCCCCTGCGACCAAGCAGACAGACGTTCGTGCAGCCTAACCAGCCAGCAGCGCACTCAGTTCCGTTAGCTACAGCCGATCCACAAGCATCGGAATCAAGTAGCTAGTGGAAATTTTGATCCACAAACATCGAAAGGAATGCAGCTAACTCACAATGGCTACCAGTGATTCGCCAAGCAAGGCAAAGGCGGATCAGACTGTTCCGGCAATCAAACGAAGACGAGGAGTCTTCAAGGGATTCCTCGCGCGGTTGTAGGAGTTCGCGACCAAGCCGAATGAGGTGATCAGAGAGGAAGTCGCAAGCAGACTACACAAACTGGAAGACAAGTTTAAATCCTTTGAGCGCCTCCAGGAAAGCATCGAGGAGAACGACCCGGACGTGGACATCGACAGGGAGAACGAGGAGCGAGCAGCCTTCGAGGAGCGATACTTTTCGCTGCAAGGCAGGCTCACCCAGCGGTTGAACGTGTCAACAGGCACAGGCGCCACCGCATTGGATACTTCAGGAGACACCCTGGGACCGGCAACTACTCCAACGCTAACAGCGGAGCAACCAGGAATGGAGAGGTTGCTTGACACACTGAATTCCAGCCAGACGCATATGAACAGCTTGGTGGAACAATTTGTTACCTGGTCAACGGACCTGACAGCAACAGATTACACGAGTGGAACGGCAACCCGACCGATCAAGCTGAGGCATATCGACGTGCCTACCATGGGGAATACAAGCAGTGGGTAACGTACCGGGATTTGTACAAACCACACATCCACGACAACCCCCAGTTATCAGCAGTAGAGAAGTTTCAATTTCTCCAGACTTCCTTAAGAGCGGACGCATTATCATCATCATCTGCACTACAACCGGGAACCGGTCTTGGCATTATTTAGCAAGTCCTGAGGCTTGTTAAATTTTCCATAATGATCCGTTTGTTCCGGGCAAGGTCATTAGTCTTGCGCGAGAGGCTCCCCGACGGGGAATCGAAACCCGGTCTCGATTATCATTGGTTCGTAATGTTTCGATCATGGCGGCAAACTATCTAGAGGCACTGGTCTCGCGGTATGACAGAAGGAAGATCATCGTGGAGGCACATCTATTATTTATTATTCTATATTTTTTATTATTTATTGGCCTGTAGGAACCCGGAAGTTCATGACCTCACCGACTCGGCTTCGCCATCGTTCACCGTTATGGGCACTCTCCTTCCACGCTTGACCATTCGATCCGATCTCCTCAAGGTCAAACCCAACATTGTCCTCCCATCTCCGTCGCGGCCGTCCTACCGGTCTCTTTCCCGTTGGTCTACCGTCAAGAATTCTATGCACGGTCCTATCGTTCCCCATTCGCGCCACGTGTCCGGCCCATCTTAATCTTCGCGACTTGATTACTCTCACTATTATAGGTTTGCGATATAGCTCTTCCAATTCGTGGTTATGGAGTTTCCTCTATTGTCCTGCCTCCTCGTCATATTTACCTCCAAAGATGCCCCTTAAAACTTTATTCTCGAATAAGCGGAATTTGTTTTCTTCCCGTTTTGTGAGAGCCCATGTTTCGCATCCATATAGAACAATCGGCATGATTATGGTTCTATAGACACGGAGCTTTATGTTACGTGATAGCAGTCTGGATTTCAGCAGTTTACTGACTACGTGCGAACTAGCGTTGCCGGAATGCAGTCTCTTGTTAATTTCCTTCGACATTTCGTTACTGGCCGTCAGTATCGTTCCCAGATATTTAAACCCTTTAACTTTTTCAAATATCTTACCTCTGACGTTTATATGTGTTCTCTGGGGTCCACTTGCTCTCGCCGTAATCATATATTTTGTTTTGTCTTCATTTATTTCTAGGCCCACCACTTCTGCCACTTGCATGATGATTTCACAGTTTTTACTAACAGTTTCTAGATTATCGTCCAGAACGGCGATGTCATCCGCATATGCGAGCACTTTTGTCACCCCGTTCAGGGATGATCCGGCCATGTTGTCGTCTTGTACCTTTCTGATGACATACTCGAGCACGAGGTTAAAAAGACACGGCGATAGACAATCTCCCTGCTTTAGTCCGTCCCGGATTTCAAATGGTTCTAAGAAGTGGTTTTCTATTCTGACTCGCCCTTTGTTTTCGTTCATGCAAATTTGAATGAGGGCGACATATGTTTTTGGGACTCCCAGCTCAACTAGAATATGGTAAAGTCTCTGCCTTGCGACTGAGTCGTAGGCTTTTTTGAAGTCAACGAACAGTTGGTGAACCGTCTCTCCGTATTCCCACTTCTTTTCCAGCAGTTGTCTTATTGTGAACATTTGGTCGCTTGTTGACCGGTTCCTACGGAATCCACATTGGTAGTCTCCCAGTATCTCTTCTGCGTACGGTGTGATTCTCGCCAGAATGACTTTTGTTAATATTTTGTATGCGGTTAAGAGCAATGATATTCCTCTGTAGTTTTCGCAGTCAGATCTGTCCCCTTTTTTGAAAATGGGGATGACTATTGGGGTTTTCCATTCTTCCGGAGTGACTTTCTTATCCCATATTGTTTGGATGAGCTGGTGGATCTTTCGAGCGGTTGCCTCTCCTCCATGCTTCACAAGCTCTGCCGGTATGCAGTCGACTCCGGAAGCCTTGTTGTTTTTCAATCGCTTTATTGCGTCTACAACTTCGTTGAGAGACGGCTCTGGGATCTGAGGCTCGGCTGTATGTACGCTTGGTGCATTTATCTGTGGTTGATGGGTGCGTACATTGAGCAGGTCTTCAAAGTACTGCTTCCATCTTGTCACGACATTGTTTGTTTCTGTGACCAGACAGCCGTTTGCGTCTCGAATTATTTGGACTCTCCCTCGGTAGCCATTTCTAATTGAATTTATGCCGACATACATACCTCTCCGAATTGCCGCGTATCTTTCTGCGTTGACTTCATCATATCTTTCTAAGTGGATCACTCTGAGGCGTTTACGTTCTTCGATCTTCGCCCTGCACTTATCGCCAAACCAAGGTTTGGACTTAATTATTTTCTTAAATCCGAATACCTTTTGGGCTGTTAGTTTGATTGTGTCTCTGATCGATGTCCATTTAGTGTCCACACTACTAGCTTCCTCTTCCTCACTGCTCATCTACGATCACTAATGACGATTCCAGCTATCCAAACACCAGGTGCTACGGAGTTCCGCAGATTTATCAAAGGCCTCTTCGAGCAGGTTCGGGCTTTGCGAGCATTGGAGCTACCAGTGGAGCACTGGGGTTGTTGGTTGGTTTTCACTACAGTCGAGAAGCTCGATAGTGAGACTAGGCAGTTATGGGCTCGAGAAACCAGCAGGAACGAGATGCCGAGATTCGAGGAGCTGGCCGAATTCCTGGAAGCCCGACTCACCGAACTAGAGAGCATTCCGACAGCGAAGTACAGTTCAAAGGGTCACTTTGTTCGGGACAGAGGTATAGCAGTCGGTCCATCCAAGAAGAAGTACTCGGCAATCACATTACCAGTGACAGCTAAGTGTCCCAGATGCGCGCAGCCGCATCCATTGTTCCGATGCGGTGCATTCAGGAATCTCTCAACTCTACAGCGAGATCAGTTTGTCCGCCGCCACAAGCTATGCAGACATTGCCTCAGCCCAGACCACAGCATTGACAAATGTGAGAGAGGTAACTGTCGAGGGTGTAACGGACGGCACAACTCTCTGCTGCATCAGTCGGTAGACGTTTCGATGTTATCACCAAAGACTGGACCATTAGAGGGATCTTGCACGACAGTACAAGCCGAGGATTCATTGCTGCCTACGGCAATCGTAACTGTGGTGGCCGACAGAAACCAGTTGGTTCCTTGTCGGGTGCTTCTGGACTCCGGTTCGACCACATCCTTAGTCCGAGAATCATTCGTTCAGCAGTTGGGCCTACGACGCACGCAGGCGAAGGTGAAGATAAGTGGCATAGACGAAGCGAATCCACAGCTCAGCCGAGGAAAAATCGAGATGCTGCTGAAAAGCCGAATAGGGGAAACAAGCGTTCGGGTTACGGCACTGGTGCTGCGGCGATTGACTTCGGATCTGCCGTCAAGGTCACTGGAACATGACTGGCGAAGCTTTTCATCGCTGGCGTTGGCCGACCCGCTATTCTACAAATCGAGACCCATTGACTTGCTGCTGGGGTCGGACACTATCTTCCAGGTCCTGCGCGGTGGACGACTGATGGATCCCGACAGTAAAATGATGGCGCAGAACATCATATTCGGCTGGGTGATCGCAGGGAGTGGACCAGCTCTGCCCGATCAGGAACAACATTGCTGCATTGTCACCCATCAGGTCGACCCATTAGAGGGGCAGCTGAGGGCCTTCTGGGAGATGGAGGAGGTACCAAAGATGAAAAGCGCCTAACAGAAGAAAAGAAGAGGGCAATGACACATTTTGCGGACACTCAGCAACGTTCAGCAGAGGGACGCTTCGAGGTGGACATGCCGTTCAAACTTTTCCCGCCGCCATCCAAGGGCTTCTGTCCATGGAGAGGCGATTCAGGCGAAACCCGGAGCTAGGCCATCAGTATGCTGAATTTATGAGGGAATACCAGGACATGGGCCACATGCAGCAGGTGACCGAAGGAAACCCAAAATTAACGAACAACCAATACCGCGATCTACCCCACCATGCAGTAATTAGGGCCGAAAGTGAAACCACCAAGCTCAGGGTGGTGTTCGATGCTTGTCGGGTCACCAGTAATGGAACATCTCTTAACGATCACTTGATTGTTGGACCATCCTTGCAGTCGGCCCTCATCTCAATATTGACCCTGTTTCGCAAGCATCCCATAGCGTTTGCCTCGGATATCGCCAAGATGTTTCGCCAAATTCGAGTCCAGCCTGGTCACACCGACTTCCAAAGAATTGTTTGGAGGGACAACCCAGAGGAGGAGTACCAAACGTTCAAGCTGCTAACCGTAACATACGGAACGGCGTCTGCTCCATTTTTGGCAACGCATTGTTTGGTCCAGATTGCCGAGGAGATCGAACAATCGTGTCTGGAGGCAGCGCGAATCATCAGAGAGGACTTCTACATGGATGATTGTATATCTGGAGCGCAATCCGTGGAGAAGGCAATCCGCTTGGTGGGTCTGTAGCGGGGAAGTATGTACCAGCATGGGTACTTGGTTCACTTCCTCCGCCAACATCGTCTTACAGTCGCACTACTTCACTGAATGTTCCGCCGATTAATAAGTTGCAAATTATTAAAGGGGCAACGCAAGAGTCACTGGGGTGATTGTATGATTTTTATTTTCAATTAAACAGAAAAAAACCTGTATTTTAATTCTAGTTTTATTTATGAACGGAGAACTTGACAGAAAATATTTTAATACACACAAGTGGTAGCCGGGGTCCCAACGCCCTGTGCGCCCGGTGAAATACCACCCCATCAAGCTATAGGCTCCGTGAAATGGTTGGGAGAAATCCCTGGCCATCTTTCGGAGCTTGGCTGATGGACAGGTTCGAGAAAAGGTTGGTTAGGTGGTAGTCGGTCCCAAGGTGAGATCCCACCCCGTCACGCTGTACATTCCGCGATATCACCGAGAGAAATCTTCGACGGTATTTCGGATGTGTGGCTGATAGCCCGGACTGACACAGGAATAAGTCATGATGGTACGTTCTGATATAAAGAATTCCGGAGGTAAACTAGTCTCCCATTTGAATCTTCGGGGGGGGGGGACTATGTCAGGGGGAACATCATGCAGATATCATGATAAATAATGGAACTTTAAGAGGTTCGTCATCGCATAACCGGGCTCGCTATCGAGGCTCGGCCCACGCTCGACTGGTGACGGCATTTTGTAACACCAGGGGCATCGGTTTCACCAATACCAATGTAAACGCCGTCCACCAATATTTACAAACAACGAAACCTGATATCCTTGCCCTAACTGAGACCCAGGTCGATTCGTCAACTGATTCGACATATCTTCGTTGCTCAGGATACGACTTACATTCGAGATTCCGTTTTAAGGGCGGAGTCTGCGTCTTCGCACGGTCCAATCTGGCTTGCCAGAGGATGGAGGCGTTGGAACCCAATAATATGGACATCATATGGTTGAGGGTCGTGCTGAGGAATTCCGTTAAATTTCTTTATTGTCTTTACCGCTCCCCGAGTGACGATCGACCGGCGACATTTTTCGAACATCTTTCATATACCGTCGACTGGATACAGACCAACCACCCAGCTTCTGAAATTGTTGTCCTTGGTGATTTTAATGTGCACAATTCCGGTTGGTTGTTACATTCTAACAGAACCGACGAGGCTGGGAGGCTGGCGGAGATGTTTGCTGTAAGCTACAACTTGACTCAACTCGTGGGGGAGCCAACGCGTGTGCCGGATGCCCGGGGCGATTATGCGAACACCCTGGATCTGTTTTTGACATCCGAACCGAGTATTTATACCGTAGAGGTTTCTGCGCCACTGGGAAACTCAGATCACTGCTTGGTATCTGTCGCGCAAGCACTTGCATACCAAGCGAATAACCGGCCTAGGCAGCTTCGCCATGTATGAAAGTATGGGGCCGCTAACTGGGACGATTTGCGAGACTTCTTCGCATCCTTTCCATGGTCCGAGGCGTGCTTCGGAAACTCCGTATCAGAGATTATTCTCCTGGGGATGGAGATGTATATTCCACATTCCATCAAACGAAGTTCGTCTGATAAACCTTGGTTTGACAAAAAATGCGAGCTGATTACAGCGGCAAAAAATAGAGCTTTTAAGCAATGACGCTCCAATCCCACCGATGTTAACAGAACGAATTTTGTCAGAATCAGAAACGCGTGCAACCAGGCGATTGATACCGCGAAGAAAGCTCACAACGACAGGGTGATCAATAAGCTCCTTCGGTGCCCAACTGGCTCGCGCTCCTTCTGGTCAATGGCAAAAGCTGTCAACGGTAGCTTTGCATCCTCTTCTTTTCCTCCGTTGGTGACAGACAGCGGGACGTTAGTCACGAATTCAAGGGATAAAGCTAATGTATTCGCAAATTTATTTTCGGCGAATTCAAACCTCGATCCTGGCCTTTTGGACCCACCTGTGATCTCGCCGGTACAGTCTTCCATGCGAGATGTGAGATTTCGTCCGCGCACTATTCAACGCATTCTACGTGAACTGGATTGTAGGAAGGCAACCGGCCCGGACGGAATACCAGCAATAGTCCTTAAGAACTGTGCTCCAGAACTATCGCCGGTTCTTGGCAGACTCTTCCGCTTATCTTATGCACGGAGGACCTTTCCTGCCTGCTGGAAAATCGCTCGAGATCTGCCAATCCCAGAGCCGGAAAAAAAGTGTCTCCCACCAAATTACCGTCCGATAGCATTACTGTCTATTTTATCTAAGGTAATGGAAAAAGTCATCAATACAGAGTTGGTTAAGTATTTGGAGTGCAACGGACTCCTGAATGATCGTCAATACGGATTCCGTGGCAGGCGGTCCACAGGAGACCTTTTGACACTTATAACCGATATATGGACATCTGCGATCGAACGGCATGGTGAGTCAAGGGCGGTCGCATTGGATATTTCCAAGGCTTTTGACCGCGTCTGGCACGGGGCATTGCTGAGCAAACTTCGTTCATATGGGCTTTCCCAACAGCTTTGCGACTGGACGAGGAGCTTCCTCGAGAAACGATCGGTCCGGGTTGTTGTGGACGGCGAGTGTTCAGATCTGTATCTTGTTAATTCGGGGGTGCCCCAGGGTTCTATTTTGGCTCCAACCTTGTTCTTGCTTCACATAAATGATTTGTTGGAGACAACGGATAAAAAAGTGTTCAGTTTTGCGGATGATAGTACGCTTGTTTCCTCCTTTTCGAGTGTTCGGCCGATTGGTGCATCAACGTCACACCAGCTGAGATGTAGACAGATTGACTCTCTGAATCGGGATCTGGATAAAGTCCTGCAGTGGGGAAAGGCCAATCTTGTCGACTTCAATGCAACGAAGACCCAGTATACAACATTCACAAAGAAAAGTGAATCATCGGTTCCACAGCTGATGATGAATGGCCGGGCCCTCAAGGCTGGGGAAAGTTTGAAATTGCTCGGCGTCACGGTCTGTGGAAATGTATCATGGCATAAACACGTGTCGAGTATCGCCAGATCAGCCTCAGGAAAACTGAGCTATCTTTTTAGAGCCAAGAAATATTTTACTCCGGCCCAACTTCTTCTCCTATATAAATCCCAAATTAGACCCGCGCTCGAATATTGCTCTCATGTTTGGAGCTCGGCTCCTAAACATACCCTCGACCTATTTGAGAGCATACAGAGACGAGCGATCCGCCTGATCGGGGACTCGGCGCTGACGTCGGGACTACAGTCGCTATCACATCGAAGGCGCGTAGCCGACCTCTGTCTGTTTTACAGATATTATCACGGGTGCTGTTCTTCGGAGATTCTTGGTATTGTTCCGCGCAATTCGACTTATATGCGCTCCACAAGACAATCCGACGGATCGCACCCGTTTGTGGTTCATCTCCCGACGGCGCGAAGATCCCTACATCAGAACTCGTTCCGCTACAGAGCGGGGAAGCTGTGGAACTCCCTTCCCACGCGAGTGTTCCCGGAACGTTACAACCTGCAACTGTTCAAAAACAACTGCAACAATTATTTGATGGCATCTCGGGGCGCCCACTCGCCGCTATAGGTTCGCCTCTCCTGAGCGAAGTCTAATAAAAAAAAAAAAAAAAAAAAAAAAAAAACACGAGTAAGCCTTATACCTTGTAAATTATTTAATATAGGTAAATTTTAACCGACTTCAACTTTTAAACCAATTTAAATTCCTCATGCTTAATCCTCACTGTTAATTCAATTTATTAGGACATGACACCAACGATTATTCTCCATTATCGCTTCCCTGTGCGCACCAGGGTGTGACCACTAAGAAAATGCAATCTTTTTGGTGCAGTGGTATATGTGCGCGATCGAACAGATTCAATGTTGTTGCACGTGTTCGAAAGCAGGCAGGCGGCAAGGACAATCGGGAAAAATGACCAAATGCGCCGTTGGTAATGCGGGTCATTGTTTACACGATGCCTCGTCGCTATTTCCGACGTTGGGAGAAAAAGGTGCTAAAAGCAAATTGGATGTTTATGGCATCTCTGGCTGCAGTAGAAACCGGGTTCATATTTGCATTAGGAAATGCTGGAGAATTCGGTTTCGGCGTCTATTGCGCTAATTATATGCAGCTGCTTGGGTTGTTTATTGATAAGACAAACAAAAAAGGTTGCCAGGCAATATGTATGAAAGGGTACAGCACGCGGCTGGGAAAATAGACGGCGCAGTATTTATGGTCCCTGTCTTGAAGGTTACAAATGTATGTAAATCTAATTATTTGTTTACCGCAATTCCTCTAAGGAAATTTGACTGGCGACGTAGATGCCGAAATTGATTGGAAATTCCTGGTAAGTTAATAAAGAAGTCTTAAGGAGCAATGGTATGCGAAGAGAATGCATGAAGGTAAGTTTTCTTTACAGGGACTTAAAGATCATAGATTTGATCTCTTAAATGCGTGCAGCATTTTTAGGTACTAATACTGTTGCATTAGCAAACTAAAGGGAGTTGGGTAGTAGTTATGGGGATTTTTCAGGTAAGTAGACCGTAGGGTTTGGCGGAACCGCTACAGGTCAACTGACGGAGGGCCTTAAGAGCGGCGGATTTCCGCTACGCAAGTGGAAATCAAATTGCCACAAATTACTGAACCTGCTGTCCGCCGATTCAACGGGTTCTGAAGAAGTGTACCAGTGCATCACGAGCGAGGGAACGAAGCTACTTGGAGTGAATTGGCATCCCGGGGCAGACTATTTGAGCTGCAAGGCACAGAAGATTCCGGAGGTATCATAGCTCACGAAGAGGAAGGTTCTGTCACACGTCTCCAGGCTATATGATTCATAAGGCTTGGTCGCTCCGGTGGTGGTGCCAGCCAAGCGGGTATTGAAAAAACGGTGGCTTAGAAGTGCCGATTGGGATGACCACCTGGATGAATAGATGCGGAGGGAGTGCAAGGAGTACTGCGGGGGATTGCCTGCGCTGGAGTCGGTGAAGATCCCACGTTGGTTGGGACATCCGAAAACCCTTCAGTTTAATGGGTTTTCGGACGCAAGCGAGAAGGCGTATGGAGCGGTCCTCTACGTCAGATTTGAGGAGGATGGGGCTTCCCAGGTGCGTATCATCATGGCAAAGGCAAAGGTGGTCCCAATTAAGCAGGTTTCGCTCCCAAGACTCGAGTTATGTGGGGCCCATCTCTTGGCTCGGCTTTTTTCGTTCGTGAGGAGGGCGCTTCAACTTAGCGAGGTTCAATGCTTCGCATATACCGATTCCACTATAATTCTACAATGGCCATTGGATCATCCCAGAGGGTGGGAGACATTCATCGCGAATCGTACGTCGTACATTTTGGAAAGGCTGCCAAGAGGCCAGTGGCATCATATACCGACTGCATCAAATCCAGCGGATTACCTGTCAAGGGGGTTTAGCGCAAAGGAGCTCGCTGGAGCAGATCTGCGGTGGCGAGGACCCGCCTTTCTGTGAGACAAGGAGCTGAGGTTGCCCCGGACGCCCACTTCGCAAGTCCGAGAGGCGGACACCGGAACACCCGTAGATCTCGAGGAGCGAAGGGAATTGTGCTTCGTAATCCAGCAAGAGGAGCTGTCCATAACAAGGATATTCTCCAGCTTCACCCGAACGGTACGAACAGTAGCGTGGCTGAAGCGGTTCATCGACAACAGTAGCTGCAAAGAGGACGGCAGGTCAGCCAGGCGGTCGGGCGTCCTCGATGCTGAGGAAGTGAGGGTGGCCACGCGCATCATATTGCGAGCTGCTCAGACCGAATCGTTCGAGATGGACCTAACGTCCATTAGAGCCGGGAGACAATTATCAAGACGAAGCGAACTGGTTGCGCTCGACCCATTCATCGATGACTAAGGTATTCTCGGGGTGGGCGGAAGACTAGAGGCAGCAAGGATGAAATACGAAGGCCGACATCCACCAATCTTACATCGGCAACATCACCTAGCAAATATCATCGTGGGGGATTTGCACTTGAGACTGATGCACGCTGGAAGCCGGTTACTGCTCGCCGCAGTGAACTCCCGGTACTGAATCATAGGGAGTCGAGGACTTGTCCGGAGGGTCATCGCTGAATGCACGGTTTGCGTGTACCATACACCGTGGCTGTTTACCATAGACCCAACGAGTTCAAATACAGTAACATACAACCATTCTCCAACACTCTGCGTTTTACCGAAAATCGGGAAGTGTTACCCCACCCGAGACCACTAACTGACCATATTCCATGCCAACCTACCTCCTTAACCATCAATCCTTATATTCCACAATTCACATTATATATTTAACTTATTATAATATTAACTAGGTTAAGCTAGATTAAGTTAAGTTAAGTTTATTTTTATTTTTATTTTTATTTTATTTATTGGCCTGTAGGAACCCGGAAGTTCATGACCTCACCGACTCGACTCCGCCATCGTTTCCTCTCCTGTGCGCTCTCCTTCCACCCTTGACCATTCGATCCGACCTCCTCAAGGTCAAACCTAACATTGTCCTCCCATCTCCGCCGCGGGCGTCCTACCGGTCTCTTTCCCGTTGGTGTACCGTCAAGAATTCTATGCACGGACCTGTCGTTTCCCATTCGCGCCACGTGTCCGGCCCATCTTAATCTTCGCGACTTGATTACTCTCACTATTGTAGGTTTGCGATATAGCTCTTCCAATTCGTGGTTATGGAGTTTCCTCCATTGTTCTGCCTCCTCGTCATATTTACCACCAAAGATACTTCTTAGAACTTTATTCTCGAGTTAAGTAGTCTAATACTTAAATTAAATAATAAAAATCCTGGTTTTCTGACGTTTTGCAGGAAGACAATCAGTATTAAAATCTATGATACTAAAATAGTTATTCACATATACAATTATGTTTGAAAAATGTGTAATGTATGCATGTAAACAATTGTATCATCATGTAAACAATTGTATCATCAGAATTATAAGTTAGATAATAGTACTTAATGTAAAGATTGATTATTGGTCAAATAAACACAGTACGTTTAAAAAACAATCAAGCCATCTGTTGTACCGACTGACCGATCTGTAGCTATTCAACTTTCTGTCTTCCATCACACGAAGCAGGAGTTCACTCAATATCTCACACGCAGTCCAAACTGCTTATTCCTTTTTTCAAATACTAAGAATTGGAATGAGATGATTTTTACTAAAAAAAAAGTCATCGGATACACTTCAGAAAGCTTAAAGATATGGGATATTTTTCGTCAAAGCTATTCGATCAAATAATTTATAAAAAAAAGTGTTTCCTTGAAGTGTCATTGAATAATAAAACGACGCTAGCAGAAAAGAGTTACTTTGAGTTTCACGAAATGTGCTTGTTTGTAGTTAGTACAATATATTGAAGTTGTAGCGATACTTAAATATTTGAAAGTGTGCGCAGTTTATAAAATATAGATTTAGCAATAATCTTACATTCAATGTCATGCAACAGTTGCACGGCGGTAAGCAATTTCGCTCTGTGATCCTGAATAAGAATACCTAAGTAATCTAAATCGGCCGGTTCTAGCTCCTTGAACAGTTCTAAGTCCTCATACCTGAATAAAGGTCAAGCAAGATATAAATAAATTAAAATAATATCTTCAATATGCAGTCAATCTCAACTTACCCATTCATAACAAACACCGAAGTGTACTCTTTCAAACCGATTCGAAATAAAAGGTCCTCGACTGAATTCGGACCGTTGGTATTGGTGAGACGACAGAGGCTTTTATTATTCAAATTCTTAGTCCTCTGGTCAGGGATCACTTCGACATTAATGAATTTAAAATGTCCAAAACGACCGTGGCAGCGACCTTTCCATATTCCTGATGCGTTCATTGACAACACATCAATAATGTCACCTTTCTGTAAAGGAGACACAAATCCCCAGGACATAGTCAACTTCGTTATGGACAGAGATTGAGTAAAATCAAAACTTACCTTAAATTTAAGTGCTTCCTTATCGTAAGGATTTGGCAAACTATCGACCAATGCTATAGCCTTACAAATCGGTGCTAACGATGTTCGATCCTCGATGGATATTGAGCTATGTGGACTACCAGGGCGAACAAGTGCTTGAGTACCTTTAGAAGGAAAATTAATGACAAAGGACCCATCAATATAATGCAATGGTGAGTAAAGAGTAAAAGCAAAATCCCTCCCGCAAGTAGCTTAATCATAATGAGAAGTCATTGGGACACGAATTTTCCCTTTCCTCTTTACTTCAGAAGCAAAACTAAAAACACAAAAAAAACTTACTTGAGCCGGATGCACTGGGTAAGCTCTCTACTGAACTAGCTGAACAAGCAAATGCCTGATCGCTTATACTTCCTCGGTCGGTATTATCTTGGGAATTGCTAAAATCCCTTGAAGTATCCTTTGTGGCGACAAAGTTCCTTCCGTTCTCATTAAATCCACCAATTTCCTTTGGTGAGCTTCGCATTTCGTTCGACTAACCAGTACCAAGTTAAGGAATCCCAAAACACAGATAGGGTGAGAGAAGAAAAGCAAAGTTTATTAAATCATTAAAAGTTTGTTATCCTGCCTGCTATCCCCCTTAAAAGGGTTCCCTCTAAAATCATAATAGCAGAAATTAAAGTTTTTCTTTGATTTCCCCCAACCACTCCAAGTTATCCCTGTCCATCCACCATCATAGGAAAATGCTCTGCCATAACGGTTGAACACTAATATCGAACGAGGTGGACAGGGAGGAGGAAAAAGAAAACAGACAAAACATGAATACAGGATAATGAACTTACATGATGTACAGTGGCCTTCTGGTTAATGGTCGTCCCTTTGTGGTTACCATTTTTTTTACTCTTTGCCATTAAGCTCGCGGCCAACCCACGAGTGCCAGTGATATCTTCGTAATCCGATGACGGGCTGGGAGACAATGAGGGAGATTCACCGATGCCGCCACTTAACGTCCGATATCTTGCGGTGCAATTATTTGTCCCAATCTACAAAAAAGGAGGAAATATTACAATAGTAGATAAAAGTAAGAACGAACAGTAAAAATACTTCGCATTATAATATGTTAGAGGGGTTAAAATACTACTAAATAGATCCACGATTGCCTTCTCCGGCAAAGCACACTTTTTTCTGACTTAAAAGAAATATGAGTTTGTACGCAGATGATGCACTTAGAATGCTGTGGTTGGTTAATGAAGTAAATGTCCAATGAAGTTATTCTTCTTTTACAGAAATGCTCGCTAAAACAGGAGAGAGAGAGAGAGAGAGGGAGAGAGAGAGAGATGTATCGACGTAGATTAGTCTTTGAATGCCTGGATATTACAACGAGAAACATCTGATCAGGCAGAGTACTCCACATTCGTGTGGTTCGGCTGAAGAATGCTTTCTCATTTTTATTTGTACGTGTCAAATCAACGTGATGTGAACTTTCTGATTGACGGGTATATATAAGAAGAAGAATGCTTGGAGAGATGTCATGCGTTTAAGAACATTTGAAAAACAACAGTGATAATAACTATTGAAAAGATATTTATAGGCATGACTCGTTAAGACTAGGTTCTAACGACGGAATTGAACGACTTACGTCTGCTCGTTTTTCCATGCAATGCAAATGCAAGCAAATGTGTCTGACCAAGTATGGGAATCCAACTCCGTTTTACGACGAGTATACCCCTTGTAAATTGTAGTTACGTTAAATGGATTGAAGTATTTCTTACATCTCTTAAAAAAACCGATACATTTAACTGCACTTTTCGTAGCTTCAAATATGTGGTCGGTCCAAATAAGAGTCGAATTAGGGCCACCGATTGATTGATTAATATCGGTCGCAATTCAGTTAAGCATACGTTAGTACTTGGTAAAAAGGTCCCATGAGGTTGGTCGTGAATGAGACAGAGTATGATTGAATTAGGTTATGGATATTGGACAAGAGTTTGTTTAAAAACATGTGAAACATAAGCATTGATTCTATGGGAAGCAGATTTGACACCATCCAAAACCACTTGAATTGAGCGGTCAGAAAGACATCGTCATTTATAGAATTACAACTTCGATAAAAGGGCCTCAGAGCTTTTGAAATATCTAATGTGACAAGCTTGCTTATATCAAAGTAGTGGATGGAAAGGCTCCACTTTTCGGTAAGATACGCGACTAGAATTCCATGGGACATGGTGCTAAGAAAGCCATATTGCCGATCGTTAATAGATAATTTAATTTCGTCAGTGCTATTGGTCAAATAAGAAGAGGAGAATTATTTGTTGCCCTCTTTGGACATTTATTGAATATTCACTAACTTACATCTTTTTGGGTGCTGACCAATTGAAAAGGTTTGAAGAACTTCCGCAGGGGTTTAGCGAATGTTATAAGAAAAAGAACAAAATAAAAAAAATGTACGTAAAATGAAAAAAAAAAATGGAAAATGGTTTAGCGAATGAAGAAAAACACCTCTTTAAAAGAATAGGAATAGTACCGTTCGGACCAGCGAACTTGCTTGTTGCACCGAAGAAGAGCTTTTACGCTTCCGTAGGGCTATCTCACACAGAGACCGGGAGGATAGTATTGGACAGCGTCAACAGTTCTGGTGATTGAATGGCATATAAAGACCTGGAAACCAATGTCGGTATAGAATCACAGTATCATCAGCCAGCTTACATAGACTTAGCTTTTCTAGAATTAGGGTAGTATAAGATTTAAGTTAAGTTAAGTTCAGTGCTTTTAAATAAAATTAATAATTAAAAAAACAAATCAAAATTAAGTAACTTAAGTTTTAAGAAAGAAAAAAAACAAAAAAAAATTCGACAAAGTTTTTCAAATTTCTCTTTGTCTTTCAAATAATCATAAGTACTGCCACAAAGTTCTGTCGCCGAAAGGCAAATTATACAATCGTTAAGTAATGTTTAGCTTAGAGCGTCTGCGAAGGACCAGTAAGTTATTATATAAGATAATTAAGCTAGAATTTAAGTATTTTTTGTAATTTTGTAATTTACAAACTTAGAAGATAAAAATAAAATTAAAACAAAATGTTTTAAAAATGAAATGAAAATGAACCAGAGAACTTGCAATGTTCAGTTCTTTGAGTTTCACAACAAGATTTCGAATCCGAATTTAGCCCTGTGCTGTTCGTGTCCAAACGGAGGTGTTCTGGGACAACGTTGAATTTCATTTCCCGAAAAAGTCGTTTAGATTCTTCCAGTTAGGGTTAAGGTAATGCCATTATGTTCCTTTGGAGGGTTCTTCATAAACACTACTGTCGATTAAAAGAAATATGGCTGGCACAGTTCAGTTGTCTGGGGTGCCCAATGCCCTAAATTATAGGGCTTCAATGCCCAGTATCTATCTCTGTTGACAACTTTCACATTGAAGGAAACAATTTTTGTAAAACGCCCTCTATTCCCACATTACAATTTTTCGGTGTGATTGAAATAACTTGTTTTTTGTAGATCGATGCTGTCGATTTCGCCTGAATCACCTTTCTTCTGATCCCAATACTCTTGGAGGAAACGATTAAAATTTCTGACTACAATTTGCTTGGCAACTATTCGATTCGACTCCACAGATATATATCTGCTCAGGAAAATCAAAAATGGGTAATGTAACTCATAAGCAACTCATGAACAGCACTTTCAATTTTGTCATTGGTGACAGATGACACATTTAGTGTAAAGTTCCGCAAAGCGAACTCGAAAGCACTTAATATGAGCTCTTGGCGGTTTTTATTTGGCATCAACAAGGATGCGGATTCAACAAAAACACCACCGATGTTACGCAGGAAATTGCTCTGCCAAACACTGTTCTTAACGCTAATAAGGATGAAATAAAAACATACTGGTAGCTGGGTGGCCTGGTAAAACTTTATTTTGCTCGATTTATATTTTAATTAGATATCACAAGTAGAGTTTCCCTCGCAGGGGTAGAGTTCTATTGGATGACACAACGTTATTCGCGACACATTTCAACAACGCTTGGTAAAACTTTACTTTGATTAATTTATTAACACAAACATCATTCACGAATAACAACCGACGGAAATAATACTCGACGATCTGCCCAGTCTGGGGGTTGAATTCCCACTTTTTAAACGACACGTCCCCGGTACGTGTGCGTTTCTGGGTGGTTACTATGGGATATGACTCCTCGTGTATCTAGATGTTGCTTCGGACGGATATTTCTATTCGAGATTGCACACATACAGAGAAAGGGCCTGTACATGGAAAGCACCAACGGATTGTTGGAACAAGAAGACACAGGAGGATCGGTGTATGTTTGGTTGGCATGTTGCCGCCCAGAGGAACCGATCAGGTTCCTAACTGATTCATGTAAAATGAACCAAAGTGGTTTACTTGATATGCGTTCGTATGATGCCATGGCAAGATGATGATCTTGTCGTGGACTTATTTTCCAGGTATGATATTGAAAGGGTAGCTTAACGCTGCTCGATTGCAGGTAAGCAAAATGGCTTGCTGGTTGTGGAAAGGCGGGTTAATTTAAAGGGAATGGGTGGTTCTTTGTGAATGTTTTAAAGAACCGCCACAAACTCACGAATATAGTGGAAAAAATTTATATAAAAGTTACTGGAATGCAAGTATCTGACTACTTTAACGGTTGCAGAACAGAGAAGAGCATTTTTACTAATGTTCTGCTGATAGGACAAATGTGTTGCGCTTTCAGCTACGTAAATTAAACAATTTATAGAAATATCAGACGTTGTTTAAGGTGCAAGTAATGATTGCGAAGCAAAGTTGCACGATTCCAAAAATGGCAATTCTTCGTTTCCTATTTCCTATACACCCAAAACACCAAGTTATGGAAGGTTATGGATTAATATATGAATTGTCGTCTTATGAAATATTTCAACTTCTTATGAAATGAACTTTTAGCAACAAAACGTCGTCGGATGAACTAACAGCATATCCTATCAAAAAAGATGGGTCGCTCAAAGCACTACTTCGGTAAGAACAAGTTTACACACTGAATCGTTCCACATCATTAGTACTCCACTCTTTTGCCGAAATTGTAAAGTTAAAGACTTGACGAATGGACGAGCAACTATTTTTCTACTATTTATACTTTTACTATTTACTGTTCTCTGGGAACCCGAAAGTTCATCATTTCACTAACTCGCATTTACCCTTTGCGCCATGACACCTTATCCGATTTCCTCAAGGTCTCACCTGATATTTTCCTTCCATGTCCTGGTTCTGCCGTTGCCCATTCTCGCTATTTACCCCCGCTCACCGTAATCTTCGCAATCTAACGGTTCTCATTATTGTTGGATTTATTACTCCAAATGCCTTTTGGGCTCTCTGATTAATGACCAAGCGATCTAAACAATATTGCTTTGGAGAATGTTTGTAAAGTTTTATTTCACCCTTCCTGGTACTTGTTGTGACGCGAGCTTGGGTACAATGGGGCAGACAGTAGTGCACTACTAGCAATCGCGAATTATTAAAATAAAATCATAAAACGTCAGCAGAACGAATTGTAAATATATGAAATATCTTTAGCAATATTATACCAATTGCTACTGGTCTGACTACTGCACATTTATTTGCTAATAGTCAACATATTAAAACTTTTGGTCAGAGTCGTATTTTTAAATCCGTAAGATGCAACCCTATCAATGAAAAGGACGTGAGTATATTTTTTTAAGATCTGCGTCCACCAATAAAATTCATTGGAAATTCAATTTCAAGGTTATCGATATTCACAGGACATACAAATGGAAAGGAAAAACTTAAGTTCATTATTTTGAAACGAAGCGTAAGAGTAAAGTATCAATCATTGTTCATAGGATAGATTGTGAAACTTTAATTTCAATCAAGCTGCCGTCGACGTACAATCAGCCAATATTGAATTGTGATTTATGATATTGTGAATAATGACTAATATTCGCCAGGATTTCTTGATGTCTAGTGTGTTATTGCTTTGCAGCCTTGATAAACAATATGGTTTCGCGTCAGATGTAATTGGTATATAAAGTAGATGAAAGAATAACTTCCACATCAATTTGAATTCCTCACTCGAAAGATAATAAATTATCAAAAAAAAAAAAAATAATAATCATTTGTAAGACATGAGTTCCAAATAACAACGTCGTATCTAGAACAACGACTTATTCAATCGACACGATTAGACGTTTGGCAATATGTTCGTCGTTAAGAATGCTGGCACAGTAATGGCAAACACAACAATTATTCGTCCCTAGTACGACACCCGCTTCTAATGTCCTATATTTGCATATTGTCAAAAGCATCAGCCATATTCAAATGGCATGTATTTTCATTTTACGAGTTATCCTTGTTTTACTAGTGCTTGAGAATGGCACAAGTGGAGTCCTGAAATATCATTGCAAGTTGCACGTTATCCCATCGTAAAAACGGATAATTTTGAAAACTCATTCTTTCGTCGCAAAGCTACAACAAATTGTTTTACCATAAAAACAATAAAAACTTCCCTTGTGTACTACCCATTGTTGGATTATTCCGGTTATAGTCGTGACACTACTGGATGTAAACCTGTAACACCCATACGTATGTACACAGTGGCACAAAGGGTGTTAAATGTCGTTTCCGATAGAATGCTCTGTTTCCCTGAATGAGAATTTTATTTGTTGGATAGATATGAAGTTAAATCCAAATTAAGGGCTGCCGTCCCCATGAATATTTCCTTTTTCGATGGTATGCGCAATAAAATACAAAACCTTAAACGCTTAAATATGTTTTGTAGCTCAATGTGTCTAACGATGCTAAACGGAAGTCAGCCTATCAAAAGGGATGCAATTCATATCGTGCCCATTATTGATGGGAAATTGTAGTACTCGTATAACTAAAATAAAGGGACAACAAAGGGTGGAATTGAAACCTAGATGTCAGGTGGTGGAAATCCAATCGTTTAGTTTTCGTAAATTCTAGTATATGACGGGCAGGATAAAGGCTTATAGCTACTTTATAACACACTACCTCTACTTACCGAAACAGTACTTAGCCTCGAAGTAACACTTTGCAAGTCCGAAATTGATCCGGCGTAGTCGCCACTTTCTCTATCGTGGGACCTGGAATTGTGATAAAAATAGGATGTTTATTACGATTCGTCCTTTTCCTTGTTTCTGCGATTGTATATTGTTTTTGTAACTTCTGGAAGTGGATATAAACATAATGCAAAAAGTTTTCCCATCAACCGACTAAACACTAGCAGGTGCTGCGATAAACTAGAAAACGAATGGTGATGATAGCGAAGAGAATACTTACTCCACTTTGGATTTGTTATAACAGAGAAGTATGGTATGCCCCACAACGTCCAATACAAAAGCGAAAGGTTGGTTGTAATAACTTTTTTGGTTACATAAAAATTTTGATTATGGAGGATTGATATTGAAACAAAGATATTTTTGCTTAATTGTATAATTGTGTGAGTTTGAAGCGTGATTAAGTCGTAGAAAATCGGTAGCAAAGGAGTGAAGCGTAACGTGTGGACAACAGTTTTCTTACTGTATGCCATTCCTATGATTTTACGAGGGTTGCCTCTTATGTTTCGGGATTTGGCAACCCTAGTATTGCAATCCGGCAATTGACAGCTCTGTCGTAAAGTTGGACATTTTTGAGGTTATACGCACTCAGAACGTTTTGACATACGAGCGCTATTTGTGTTGTTTACAGTAACTTAAAAGATTCATCTCGGCCCAAAAATGGAATTAAATCGCCAACATTTTCGTGCGATTATTTTTTACAACTTTCGGCGTGGATTAACTCAGCAACAGTGCATGGATGAACTTAATTCAATTTTTGGGGATGAAGCTCCATCAAGGACCAGTGTTTATCGATGGTATGGTGAATTCAATCGTGGTCGTAGTTCACTCCAAGATGAATTTCGTGAAGGTCGTCCAAAATCAGTTGTTGTTCCGAAAACCATTGATGCTGTGCGCGAACTGATATTGGAAGATCGTCATGTCACCTATCGTGAGATTGAGACAACCTTAGACGTTAGTGGGACCAGCATACATTCAATATTGCATAAACATTTGACTGTCAAAAAAATTTGTTCGCGTTGGATCCCACACAATTTGTTAATCGCCCAAAAAAAGGCTCGTGTCAATTTGTCGAAAGAAATGCTCAAAAAATACGGTCGCGGTGCTTCGAAACACGTCTATGACATCGTGACAGGTGATGAATCGTGGATTTACGCGTATGAGCCCGAAAGTAAACAGCAGTCGACTGTCTAGGTGTTTCAAGATGAGCCAAATCCAACAAAAATTGTTCGCGCACGAAGCACTTCCAAGCAAATGGTCGCCTGTTTTTTTGGAAAAAACTGGACATGTCGCAACCGTACCACTAGAACAACGCAGAACAGTCAATTCTGAGTGGTACACAACCATTTGTTTGCCAGTTGTCTTCCAAGAAATCAGGAAAACCAACCGCCGAAGACGGATCACTCTTCACCACGACAATGCGAGCTCTCACACGTCGGCTGCGACAACTGCATTTTTGAGCACCCAAAGCATCGATTTGATGGGTCATCCGCCGTATAGTCCTGACTTGGCACCGAATGACTTCTTTTTATTCCCGTACGTAAAAAACAAACTGAGAGGTCAACGTTTTTCGACACCTGAAGAAGCGGTTGCTGCATTCAGAATGCATGTGTTGGAGATACCTCAATCAGAGTGGCAAAAGTGCTTCGACAATCGGTTCAAACGCATGCAAAAGTGTATAGATCTTCATGGGGAATATTTTGAAAAACAATAAAGTGATTTTCGATGATCAATATTTGTTTTTGCTCTCTAATCCCGAAATATACAAGGCAACCCTCGTAATATGAACTCTTCATTAATTACGACCAACTCTTGTGTACAAATTACCCGAAAAGTTAGCTTATTTCCTTAAATATAAGAGATAGTGTCCAAATTATTATTAATCAATTAATTTTTCGAACCAGAACTGCACGTTAAGACACACACCCTACAATGTTTCTACGTGACATACAAAGCCGATACTGCCTCAGAAAAGGATGGAAGTCGTGATCCGGGATGGATGGGCGTAAGCACATCCTTTTCATGACGAATATTACGTCACTCATACCAAAAACCTGCCAGAGGTTAGAAATCATTCGGGAGTATTGGTGCTAAGGGACGCAACAGAAGTGTGAAAATGAAATAAAAACAGAAACTCATAATTTAAGGACAGTTTGACATTCGCATGTATATTTGTGTACTTTGGATCCCAGATAAAACTGGTCCGCAAACCGCTAGAGTGTAGAGAGACTATTAGGGCTAAAGAGATAAATGTCGGCCTGTGTTGTTCCAACAGTGCATAAGAACTAGTTCAAAAGATTAGAAATAACTGTAATATACATTTTAAGCACCCAAGTTGACCAAAAAGTAAGTCAAAAAATACTGCATTCTCCTACAGACAGTAAATTCTGGGTATTTGAAAAGAATATCGAAAACTCTATTCATTTTTTTCGTTCATAGTCGAAAGCAGACCAGTCACACCCCTCAATTTAAACAAATAAACCTCACTATAAGCCCGATTCACTTCCGAGGCGCTATTATTGCCCGAGAACTCAAAGAGCATTAATAAATCCAATGACCCGAGTGGTATTCCCCCAATTCGTTTGAACAAGTTTTTTTCTTCACTCACTAAACCGTTGCGGAAGGTCTTCCATGTGAAAATGTGATAATAGTCCAGAAAAGATAGTATTGTTTTACTTCTGCCATTCTAAAATTTTATCAAAAATGGTTCTGCTATGTATGCAAAAGCATTCCCAACATCTAAGCACCTCGGAACCTCACTTCTTACAGGTAAAAGTAAAATAAGACTAGAATTAAAATTATTGAGCTTCATTAAAGCTTAATAAATAAACGAATTAATTTACTAGTAAAAAAGCATTCATTAAATATGAGAATTTTTAACAAAGTAAACATTTTAAGAAACAACATGGTGACATCAAATAAGGGGACGCTTTCATATATTGCAAAGGAGGGTTAATCTACTTTCCGTTTCTTGGCCTTCTTAATCAAATAAACAAATTTCAGTCTGGTAAATTTAGTTTTTAGACAAATATTTAAGATTATATTATCACTAAAAAGCAATTCAAGTCAGTTAATGTTCCTGTATTACCAAAAACTTCGTGGCCCGCTGTTTTATAATATGCATGCGCTAAAGGATTGTTAATACTGATAGATTAATATTAAAAGAAAAAATAAATAAAAAGTTAGAATTTAAAGTTTAATTTTTTTTTCGTTTTTCTCTGTCAAGCAAAAAAATCAAATTAAAGAGACAAACAAAGTTCTGTCGCCGAAAGGCAAATTATACAATAGTCATGTAATGTTTAGTTTAGAGCGTCTGTGAGTAAGTAAGTTATAATATAAGATAATTAAGCTAGAATTTAAACATTTTTTGTCTTGCATATAATTTAGAAACTAAGAATATACAACGAAAATAAAAAATGTTGCAAACATGAAAATGAAAATAACTCGGGTGCCTTTTACATGGTATCACTTTATATTCATCCTGACGTATGCACTACATAAACTAAATTTATTTATTTGAGAATAAAGGCAAACTATTGGGTTGTACCGCATGGATGTCCGATTTTCGCTTACTCGGAAATAAGAAGTTCTCGAGTGAGCATCTATGCCAGAACGTTAAATTTTATTTTTTTATAAAGTAAAGTGGTACGTGAGTTTGACATGTGAGAATTTTAAGGTTCGTTACAAGTACAGTTTTTGTTTTTCTAAGAATTGTTTACCATGCTGTCGGCAGTCCAAATTCGAACCCTCTTCCTTTATGAATTTAAAATGGAACATAATGCGTCATTGGCCATGAAAAACATTAATGACGTATTTGAGAATGTAGCGGTAAACGAACGCACTATACGATGTTGGTTTAGAAAGTTCCGTCCGGGAGATTTCCGCCTCGAAAATGAACCACGTGGGAAGCCGGAAACGTTAGTTGGCGGCGGTGTTTTATGAGCAGCAGTGGATGCAGACCGAACGAAATCGGGGCAGGAGATTGCACAAACCATGGGAGTATCCCCAATGATAAGAAGTCGGCACCTTTCTCTCATAGGAAAGGTAAAGAAACTCGATAAGTGGGTACCCCATTAACTGAATGAGTCCCAAAAACTACCGCGTCTGGAAACCTGCGCGTCGCTAAGATTAAGAATCTTAACTGAACCGTTTTTGCACCGGATAGTCACTTGTTATGAAAAGTGGATTCTGTATGATAACCGTAAAATACCTCGGCAGTGGTAGGATCCAGGTGAAAAACCAAAACACACCCCAAGCCCGATCTTCACCCAAAAAAAGGTTATGGTCACAATTTGGTGGACATCGAAAGTCCAATCTCCTTTTTTCATTTTTTCAACAAAGAGAAACGACAAATGCTATCAAATACTGTGAGAAAACCGATATATTGCACGCCAAATTGGCTGAAAAGCAACCTGCGTTGGTCAATACGCATGGCCCGATCCTTTTCCATGACAATGCTAGACCCCATACCTCACAAGTAACGGTGCAAAAACGGTAACAGTTGGGATTAGAAATTCTTCCGCATTCACCGCACTCTCCGTAGATTTCCCCAACAGACGACCATCTTTTCCGCAAGCTGAATTCATTTTGCCGGTAGAAGGTCTTCCGGAACCGAGCAAAAGCCATAAACGCCTTTGAAGTTTTTTTTTTTTTTTTTTTTAATTATATATTACGCTTCTCTCGGGAGAGGCGAACCTATAGGCGCCCCGAGATACCAACAAATAACTGTTACAGTTCTTTTTGAACAGTTGCAGGTTGTAACGCCCCGGGAACGATCGCGTGGGAACGGAGTTCCACAGCTTCCCCGCTCTGTAACGGAACGAGTTCTGATACGGATGTTCGTGCCGTCGGGAAATCAAGCGCAAACTGGTGCGTGCGATCCGTCGTATTGTCTTGTGAAGCGCATATAAGTCGAATTGCGTAGAACAATACCACGAATCTCCGAAGAACAGTACCCGCCATAATATCTGTAAAACAGACAGAGGTCGGTTACGCGCCTTCGATGTGATAGCGACTGTAGTCCCTACGTCAGCACCGAGTCCCCGATCAGGCGAATCGCTCGTCTCTGTATGCCCTCAAGTAGGTCGAGGGTATGTTTAGGGGCCGAGCTCCAAACATGAGAGCAATATTCGAGAACGGGTCTAATTTGGGATTTATTCAGAAGACGTTGGGCCGGAGTAAAATATTTCTTGGCTCCAAAAAGATAGCTCCGTTTTCCTGAGGCTGACGTGGCGATGTTCGACACGTGTTAATGCCACGATACATACCCACAGACCGTGACGCCGAGCAATTTCAAACTTTCCCCAGCCTTGAGGGCCCGGCCATTTATCATCAGCTGTGGAACCGGTGATCCAGTTTTCTTTGTGAATGTTGTATATTGTGTCTTCGTTGCATTGAAGTCGACGAGATTGGCCTTTCCCCACTGCAAGACCTTATCTACATCCTGATTCAGGAGTCAATCTGTCTACATCTCAGCTGATGCGACGCATATGCACCAATCGGCCGAACACTCGAAAAGGAGAAAACAAGCATACTATCATCCGCAAAACTGAACATTTTGTTATCCGTTGTCTCCAACAAATCATTTATGTGAAGCAAAAACAGGGTTGGAGCCAAAATAGAACCTTGAGGCACCCCCGAATTAACAAGACACAGTTCCGAACACTCACCGTTCACAACAAGCCGGATCGATCGAATTTCAAGGAAGCCCTTCGTCCCGCCGCAAAGCTGTTGGGAAAGCCCGTATGTACGACGTTTGCTGAGCAATGCCCCGTGCCAGATGCCGTCAAAAGCCTTGGAGATATCTAATGCGACCGCCCTTGACTCACCATGCCGCTCAATCGCAGATGTCCATATCTCGGTTATAAGTGTCAAAAGGTCTCCCGTGGATCGCCTGCCACGGAATCCATATTGGCGATCATTCAGAAGTCCGTTGCACTACAAATACATAATTAACTCAGTATTGATGACATTTTCCATCACCTATCATAGACAGTAATGCTATCGGACGGTAATTTTGTGGGAGACACTTTTTTCCCGTCTTTAGGATTGGCTGAACTCGAGCCCCCTTCCAGTAGGTAGGAAATGTCCTCCGTGCATAAGATAAGCGGAAGAGTCTGCCAAGAGCCGACGACAGCACAGTTCTTAAAGATTATTGCTGGTATTCCGTCCGGACCGGTTGCCTTCTTACAGTTCAGTCCATGTAGAATACGTATGATTAGTACGTGGGCAGAATACTACATCCAGATCCGAAAACCGGACTGGCTCCAAAAGAGAAGCATCAAGATTTGAATTCGCGGAGAATAATGTCGCGTCCAGTTCACGTAGAATGCGTTGAATATTACGCGGGCGGAACCTGTCATCCCGCATGGAAGACCGTAGCGGCAAGGTCACAGGTGGCTCCAAAAGAACGGGGTCGAGGTTTGAATTCGCGGAAAATAAATTCGCAAACACATCAGCTTTATCCTTGGAATTCGTGACTAAAGTTTCGCTGTCTGTTACCAACGGGGGGGATGAGGGGGACGCGAGTTACTGCTGACAGCACTTGCCATTGACCAGAAGGAGAGCGAACCAGTCGGGCGCCAAAGGAGTTTACTGGTCACTCTGTCGTGTGAGCTTTTTTCGCGGTATCGCCTGGTTGCGCGCGTTTCTGATTCTAACAAAATTCGTTCTGTTAACCTCGGTTGGATTAAGGCGCCATTGCTTAAAAGCACTATTTTTTGCCGCTGTAATCTGCTCGCACTTTTTGTCAAACCACGGTTTATCAGATGAACTTCGTGTGATGGAATGCGGAAGGTACATCTTCATCCCGAGAAGAGAAATATCTGTGACCGACTGTACCAACCAGCACATTAAAATCGCCAAGGACAACACTTTGAGAAGCTGGTTGGTTGATCTGTATCCAGTCGACGGTATGTGAAAGATGTTCGAAAAATATCGCCGGTCGATTGTCATTCGGGAAGCGGTAAAGACAACAAATAAATTTAACAGAATTCCTCAGCACGAGCCCCAAGCATATGATGTCCATGGGGTTCCAACGCCTCCATCCTCTGGCAAGCCAGATCGGACGGCGTGAAGACGCAGACTCTGCCCTTAAAACGGAATCTCGAACGTAAGTCGTATCCTGAGCAACGAAGATATGTCGAATCAGTTGACGAATCGACCTGGGTCTCAGTTAGGGCAAGGATATCAGGTTTCGTTGTTTGCAAATATTGGTGGACGGCAATGACATTCGTATTGGTGAAACCGATGCCCCTGATGTCACAAAATGCCGTCACCAGTCGAACGTCGACGATTTCCTAAAGTTCGATTGCTTGTCAAAATATTTACATGATGTTCCCCTCACATAGTCCCCACCCGAGATCCGAATGCGAAACTAGTTTACCTCCGGAATTCTTTATCTCAGAAGGTACCACCATGACTTATCTCCGTGCCAGTCCGGGCCATCAGCCACACATCCGAAACACCGTCGAAGATTTCTCTCGACGATATCACGGTATATACAGCGTGACGGGGTGGGATCTCACTTTGGGACCGACTACCACCTAAACCAACCTATTCTCGAACCGGTTTATCAGCCAAGCTCCGAAAGATGGCCAGGGATTTTCCCCGAGCATTTCACGGAGCCTATAGCTTGATGGGGTGGTATTTCACCGGGCGACAGGCCGTCGGGACCCCACCTACCACTCGGCCTTTAGTCGCCTTATAGCGATTAAGATGATAGTGAAGAACGTGTGAATCGAACTGACGCTATGACAGTTAGAATCACCAAAAATTGAACCAAAGCGCAACGCATCAGGCTACCGCCGTGTGTATGAATTCGATTTCTAAACTCAAGTACATTCGACTGATGTGGATTTGTTATGTTATCGCTATGCTATACGGCTCTGATGCATTTTCCTAATCCATTTTCGTTCGGTGTTCTTCACTATTTGCTTGTGTATTGTGTGTGTATCTGTTAGAGACGCCACAGCCTCTTACGTCAAGCCGGTCTAGCTGTGAGTATATTCTAACGCCCTACTCTCAGGGCTACCCAGAAATTGGTGGAAGACATACCTAAAGAAACCGAACAAGAAGAAAAAATTCTTAAGATACGCCGACGCGCTCATTGCAACGCCGAAGAAAACCGAATTCGCCCATAAGTCGGCTGACAAATCACCCAAACAAGTAGTCACCGCTAAGCAAGTCAAATTAAAATCTTGGTGTGAAGAAGGTTATTTTCACTTCCACAATTTCGCGCAGAGTCTCGCGTAAATCAGTGAGGACATTAGGCGAATGGTTACAACAGTTAAGAATGCTCACTTTTTCTTTCATTTTATCAACTCGGTAAGTTTTCCGCTCAATATTTTTTGCTGCTGAAGAAGAAACACCAATAGAAATCCCGTTTCAGTTGATAAAATTATATTTGATAATTTAAAAACATACATTTTAACTTACTTCAAATAGGAAAGAAGCCGAAAGATGTGAGTATGTAAGTATAATTCAATTTTATGTACTCTCTGTAATAGCTGCTTCGTATCCTGAAGAAGTTAATTAATAATGATAACACATGCCAAACAACCAGTTGATTTAGCCGATTACAGCTCATAATTTTTAACGAGAGCTATTGGTATGAAAATAATAATTTCAGGAGAAGCAGGGTTCTGTATAGTGTAGAAAAGAATAAATAAATAAAATTCGGACCCCACGTATACTCAATCCAAGGAGTGGAATCAAATATGCAACTGCAGAATGGTTCCTTAAGGTCCCGTGCGGTCATTTAGTTTTTTCCTCATTTTTGTAATCATATCTTGTCTATTCCCCATCCTTTGCTGTTGAAAACAGTCGATTTTTCTTCTCATATCTACTTTATAAAATTGAAGTGTTGACTTGACCCACTGACACCCAATCGAAATAATACTTTTCTTTGTCAGTTAAATCACTGAGAATTTATATATCTGTGATATCCAACTGAATAGTTGCAAAATAAGTGAAAAACATCAATAATACAAACAACCTATAAAATTGACCCATGTATCGTCTTCCTTTCTCTATGCCCTCTAGCTTATCTTTTATTGGAGACCACACAGTCGTTGATAGTCGAACCCACATTGAAAAGGTGGAAAAGGAAGCATGAATGCATCAGATCGCGGCCGAATGTATGCAAGGACACACAGAAACTGTGATTATTTTGGAATTTGGCACTGATGATTGCTTAGACTATCCTCTGATCCTGTGTTCTCCACTGCAGTTTTAGGTGCGAAATATGTTTAACTCGCCACCAACTTTATTTCACATAGAGCAAAGAGTGCCAAACCAAGTGTAGTGGATCTATTGTGACCAAGAAATTATATTTTCCTTTGTATACATTGAACAATTCAAAAAAAAGATAGCAAAAGACAACAAATTACTGCAAGGCGCACATACGACGGTCAAAGTTTCTCCAAAAAGGAGACAAAAAATAAGTGTATCGTTGGTAAACAGCAACATCAACCCAAGGCTCAAGCTCCAATTTAAAGCTGGACAAGATATGGCTGAATATCTAAAGTTCCTAAAGAGGTGAAGAAAATATCACACGCTATCCAACCAATAAGGCGTATATTCACTGTACACTTGAATTCAATTTCCACATTTGGTTAAGCGCATCAAGTGCCCATTGATACCTCTTATCGTAACATTGTTTATCACCAGAAGGATCAATGAAAATCAACCCGACGTATTTTAACTCCTACTTTCTTCTTCCTACCTATTTTCCTTACCCACTTTCTCGCCGTCCGCTCGCACTATGCTCTGACATTTATGGGCACTCCAAAAACTCCTTTTGTGCACGCGTTAGTGTGAAAAAAACCAGAAATAGTACTACATGTCCCCAACAGTGAACCCATATGCGTAAGTAGTTCAATGTTGACATTAAAACATAGGCGTCTATCTCGTTTCTACAGATTTTATAGATGACTTCGACTGAACTTGGTAAATGCATGTAATGCTTTTTCTATTTTTTTTCAAGTGATATATGTCCGTCAGAGACTGCGCTGTGTTTAAAAATAATAGTTTATTTCAGACATTGGAATGAAGGAGCGCCCATCCATTTCATGATCACTATATTCTTTAAGTATTCAATAATCGATATTATCTTTGCCCATCCTCTTATTCTCCTTTCGCCAGTACTGTGCATTGATATGTAAGGGTGGCACAAAATTCCATTTGTATTCGTGTATTATAGGAAAAGGCACATCGGCTAATTTTAAACTTTTAGAAGCTATTAAGTACTCTACATCTACTTTCTTCACTAACACTCATATAATAATATCACGCCCACTGATTCCAATACATCACCAAACGCATTCTACCAGAAAACTGATTTCCGCAATGTAATGACTTTACAGTTCTTTCTGTCAAATTCAGGGGTACCTGCGTTGTAGAACCGCCTGTATTCCCATCGGGCTGCATCCCATTATTATTTAGTAATGACAACTTTCTTTTCCCACTCAAGGACGATAATCCATTGTGTAAAAAAGTTTTACCCATTTCCACGGGATAATTTAGATTCGCTTTTAGCAATAGCTCTTCACAAAACGAAAAGTTGAATTTTGAGATAGGTGGGGGAAGAGTCAGGGAAAACAGTTGACCTGTATTGTTTCCCTTCTAAAAAGTTGTGTGCTAAATGATGCTGTGAATTTCCCTTTACATGACCCTATCCTCAAAAAGTCTGTTCAATCCTTTCTACTTTCTTCACGTACCTATTGATCCCTCTTATCGCAACATTGTTTATGGCCACAAGAATAAGAAAATCAACCCAACGTATTTCAAGTCCTACTTTCTTTGCCGTTGCATTGCGTATGTAAGGATTAGGACTTAATCCGTGTGCCCTAAAATCCATTAATAATGGTCAAAGAAATCGTCTAGTATCTCAACAGAAGACAAACTGAATGATATATATATATATATATATATATATATATATATATATATATATATATATATATATATATATATACATATATATTGTTTTATTTTTATTTTGTTATTATTGGTCTCATCACATTTTGTGAAAAACAAGAAACCTTTTAATCCCCAACAGTTTCACCCCCTCACAAACAGTCTTCCATCCCACCGCTAGAAATTCACTCATAAGACTCCTTCAGAACAAATTTACGACGGATTATTTATTATTGTATGGGGGAGTGGGAGAGCTTCTCACCGTTAGAAAGGATTCATTGTGCTTACAATGGAAGTTCTTCTTAAAGGAGCACTACTGAATGAAGGGAAGGGAAAGCTTAATTTTCTGCCTGTGCCTTGTGAGAGTCGATACAGTACGAGACCAGTGGCACAGCAGAAGGGGCATTTATTCTCTCAGAAATGAATAGCATCGTCTTACCTGGCATGCTTTAGAGGTATTATTGTCGGCGGATTAGGTGGCTGTTGTGGCACGATAAGACCTCGCCTGGGTGGACCTCTTTGTGGCAAGGATATATCGCCTGCTGATCTTAATGAAATTACTCCTGTGCTCTCACGATTTGATGTAAAACGGACACGTCCGCCCTGCAAACATATAAAAGAAAAGTGACAACACATATAAATGAGCTTTGGAATTTAGATAAAGCCGCTATAAGGAAAAGGGTTGAAATTCCGTAAGAGTAGCGAATAAATTAAATAAATATATTTTTTATATAACCATCCAATCGGATTTAAATTTGGATTTATGCTAAGATTGTGTCCTTTACGCAAAGCACAAACCCACAATAATAAGTAACGCCCTATCATAAGAGTGGGCGACGGAATTGATAAGGATACGACTATTCTAATGAGGAATTAATTAAATATTTTTAGCGTTTTATTTACGTTATCCGAAAAGAAAACAGTTAGAAATTACAGCGGGCACTACAAGATAAATGAATTATGTGTCGGGAATAAAATAAAAGGCGACAAACAAGTATCCTGGATATTACTATACATGTACTGGACAAATTTCAGTGGTATATCTACTTACTTTAATTTTTCTTTAAAAACGCATTTATTTCTTTGTTTAGATTACATGTTGGCTTATTATTTAGGATTAAATGCTAAATCCTATTTATAAAATTACATATTTTTAATTAGCTTACTGGCTCTTCGCGAGCACTCTAAGTTATACAGTTTTTTTGCCTTTGGATTATTTTTTTGTTTGTGATTATGTATATAATTAACTTAAATATATAACATAGCTGCGTATAAGAGGAGGTCCTCTCATATTTAACTTATTAGTATATCTACTACGTAAAAGAAAAAGGGTTTTTTTTTTTTTTTAAAGCAAAGGAATTAAAACCAGAAAGGGGAAAGATAAGAACAAACAAAAGGGCAATGGGGAAGGGAAGCGCTGCATCTGATATGCGTTCTATATTTGGGGACGTTCAGTCCCTTCTTTATTTTGAGCCACCACCAATTGGATTGGGTTTTATCTTTTATGGATTTATCTCTTTCATTGATCACAATACTAAAACGTAGGGGATCTAGGGCTTTAGATATTTCACTACTATGGAGAATACGTTTATCCCTAGCACCACGGGAAGGGTGGTAAATAATATGTTTGTCTTGGATAAGGCATTTTTTATCCAAGAAAGGGAACGCTTCTGGGGGAATAAACCAATTCTGGGGGGTACTCTCCAGATACTTGTCATTGGGATAGTATCCCGATATAAAATCGTTTTCACTGCCCATTGCGCTTGCAGTGTGACCGCGAATGATTTTAATTATGAAATTATCTATCCTGTTTAGCCCTGATTTTTTATATAGGACTTTATTAGGATAGAAATTCTTGTTGTATCGAAAAATCTTTACAACACCTACTGGCTTTCGGCTGTTAAGCCCGTGGTTGGCATCCCGTTGATTGAGCCGTGGGTAGGTGGCTTTCGACTCGTTGGAGCCCGTAAATGGTGGCTTCCGGTGTGTTAAGCCCGTCGGTGATTGGCTGCGCCAATTGTAAACAATTTGTTGTCCTTCGGGCCAACCGGCACCTGGTGTTCCTTCGCACCGACTTTCAACTTCTTGGTCCAGCTGAAGGTGTGAGAGGATTTATTGGAGGGTGCGTCCAACCTCTTTGCGTGTCCCCGCTGCGCTAATTGGTAACACAATTTATTTATGTTTCCTTCTTTGATTTTATTTTCAGACGTAATTTATTCATGTTTCCTTCTTTGATACTGTGGGGGTGAAGGCTTTTAGTCAACGTATGACTCGGATTCACTTTATCCCCAACCGTCACTGGGCCAATAGTGTTGCTAATAGTTCATAAGATATCCAAGAGTGGCAGGAATCAATGAAAACGCTGGCGTGTTGTTTTTTTTTCAAATTGTCAAATGATCCTTTTCTTTTATTTTACTTAGAATTATTATTAATATAATTAAATTGATTTATATAAATTTTATACTAGTTGAAACACTTCAATATTATTAATTGATTTATATACAATTTTATACAACTTGAAACACTTCTTTCTCGACACTGTGACCGCTGTAATTAATAATTTGACTCAAATGCATGTGAGCACTATGGTGTTGAGATGTGACTAGCGAAACGTGTGGGGCCACGACCGTAGTTGAATATCGACTGGGTTAAACAGACACGAAATTAAATTTTCCTCCGAGCGGCGGCGTGATCGTCCACGGTTGTGGTTGAGTAATTACTCCCTCGATTAGGGATGAAGATTGGGATTTTTGATTTGCACCACAAGCAACGAATCGAGATCATCTTTACATTTGTGCTCTCTCATGTTCTCCGCCCATCGAGGTGGATAAACGCTTATGTTAATTCGATAGTCGACGGATTCGTATAGAATGCTTTCGAGAATCTTGGATAAGTGGGGCAGATTAGCGACGGGGCAGTAGTTCGCGACATCGTTTTTGGGACCCTTCTTGTGGGTGGGGGTGAGGTTTTCCATATATGGGGGAATATGCCTTGAGAGAGTGACAGATTGTAGATCAGTGAGGGGGGAGCAGGGAGAAAACGAGACTATATTTCCCGCCGTTCAATCCAGGTATTTGATGGTGTCAAATCTACCCCTATAAAATTAATACAGGTGTTTCCTAGGATTCTGTAATCTCACCCACTGTCTTCGTCAGCTTTATAAATGATCTCTTGTCCATTACCCACAACCCAATTCATTCGTTAGCTGATAATAGCACATTGGGTTTTTATATTCATACGAACATTCCCGACCAAACGCTTCGAAAGTCGTTACCAATCAACAGGTTATGCTTAATACATTGAATTCCGACCTCAACAATATACGAAGGCAGGTCAATAAATCTTTAGAAAATGAGGACGATTTTCTTGTATGTCCTCATTTAGATGACCTGATAATGATGCATAATACTGTCGAGTTATCAAATGGTCAATGGAGATAATACCAAATGGTCAATGAAGATAATACGTTCATCCCAAAACACAGTAACTACAACCGTTCCAGCTGATTTCACCGTCTTTGCCTTCCTTGGAGCCCATTCGCCTTTAGCAATCCACTGTTTTACTGTCCTTTCGCCTTGGGAGTGTAGTGGTGTAACCATGTTTCGTCTACAGTTACTAATCTGCCTAGAAACTCATCTGAGTTGCGTCGCATGCGCTCCAAAAATTCTCAGGTGAGAGCAAATGCGGCACCCATCTTGCAGATTGTTGTTCATACCCAATTTATCATGCAAAATTGAAACATAAAACAAATTGAAAATTGACAGATACCTGGTGAGGAATGATGCTTACTAAAAACAGGCCAAACAAACTCAGTGCTATCTCTTGACGGCAAAAGTGAAACCCAAAATAAATATGTTGTCTATGAACGGCACTTGCATCGACGAAGCCAAGGCACTATAAATCCTCGGCACTCGAATTGATTCGACTCTTAATTGGAACGACCACTTATTTGAAACTGCGAAAAGTGCGGCCAAATGTATGGGGATCCTTAAGAAATGCATAAAATACTTCACTCCATCCAACCTGACCACATTTGCAAGGCGTACATTCGGCCGAAAGTGTAGTTCAACTCTCATATTTGGTCAGGGCCTTCCAAAACTGCGCTACACGTACTCGATAGGATCCAAAAACAAGCATTGAAACTAAGTAGGGACCCAGCGCTGTAACACGATAAATTCCGTCGTTAGAACATAGACGTAACGTATCATGCCTATCTCGTTTCTATATGAAAATGCACATCAGTTGAAAGTGAACTTCAGGCGTACAAATAAACATAGAGTCATTCTTTAGCCGAATAACATGAATGTGTAATGCTCTACCTGATCATCTTGCTTCCTCGTCGTTGTAATGTCTACACATTTAAGATGAATGTACATAGATACTTCCTTTCCTTATCCACCTCCACTCCTTTCGTTCATAGTGTGCTTTGACAGTAAAGGGGACTTCAGAATCCCCTTTTGTGCGTACGTTAGCGTTAAAAAAATTTTCGATTGCACCATGGTGCACAAAATTCTTATCTAGGATTAAAAATCCTCTACGGAAAATATGGTGTCATCCACAAAAGTAGTTACTTGTGATCGTAAAGACTCATATCGCAACCATTCAAATAATACACATTTATTGTTGCCGATGTGTTTTCCGAATTCATGTGTTGAAAATCATACAAAGCATCATCCGAGAGTCAGGTCCTTGTGATAGTTTTCTCGACTTTAATTCGGAGAATTTTTGATGGATCATGAATCGTTAACCGAGTCGGTGATTTTTAACATCGAACGATTACATTTTAAATTAAAAAAGGAGTCGAAATTAAAACATCGACCAAGACGGTGCATTTTAAAAGATTCGAACTCAAACCGTTTACCAAGACCGACGTTTATTCGGAAAGCCGTAGTTAAATAAAAGTGTTTAGTGTCGTCAACTAAAGAGTGATTGAATTATTTACTATATAATAAAGACATTTTAAAATAAAAACGATTTTGTAGTGTTATTATTTTCAACTGTCATTTCGTTTAATTAAAGTGTGTGGTGTGTGTGGTAATGTGGCTTATCGTGTGTAATACAGTTAGTTTACACAAAACAAAATAAGGAAAGTGGGCAATAATTTAAATCAGAAAAATTGTATGAAGCTTTATAATTGAATATTATTCATTTAAAGCTCATGCCTTATTATCCTTCGACCAAATTTTTAATAAAAACTTCAACTTCGTTTCTTTCCCACCTATGCGAAATAAAAGTGAGAAAGAATATGTTTTATAGATACATAATACAAAACTAAATTCAAGTTAGTTAAACAGAATATCAGTGGAGTAGGTACACATTTTTACAATACTCTTACGCGTATGGTCTCTCCGGACTCAAATGATATCTCCATATGGCAGTCAAAAATGAAGTCATAGGAAAGTAATATGAAGTCCTGGAACTCTTTAACGAAAAAGAAAAGAAATGGGAACGACAACAAAAAGGAAGGGTCTCTAGAGTTGAGGAACTTGTGAATTCATTCTTGCCAGAAAGAACAAATACCATGCAATAGACTTTTCAAGATTTAGGTACAGATGACTGCCGAAGGAGTATGGATTTTATATTACTCCTAGTATCGTCTTTCGCTTTTTCTGTTTGCGGACATCAAATTGGAGGTGTAGCGGTGGTCGAAAAAAGTTCCCTTCTTGTATGTTCTTTGTACTCACAAATCAACTCTCAACTCAACTCAAGTAGTGTCTTTAGAGGAGAAAGTCGAACGATTCAGAATGAAAGTGGGTGGCTGCAGAAGAGACGCAGTGGAACTTTCTGCCACAGAAGTAGGATTTATGAAGCAAACAAATCGAATGAATTTACTACCCAAATCAAAGTACAATAGAAAAAAAGGGAATAGTAAATCAGGAGGAAAACGACGAGAAAACAAAATAAACTGAGAGGTTCGAGGAATCATTCTGATGTCCTTCGTCTTTGAAAGCCAGAATCTTGAGGGCGAATATGCGGTTTATTTGTTGATTCCGGAGGGTATTAGATCTTTCTTCGATTTCGTTGCTCCCGAGAGAACCTTTTTAGCTGTGATCCTTGTTGGATTTGTCCATAAATTCGAATATGAAGTATATTCCATAGCCCTCAGGGTGAAACGTTGCGAACTATCGAAATTGATTGTACATCGTTGGCCGGAGGAGACTACTCTAGTCAGTCTGAAAGGATTCCCGTATTGATTTATTCTTTTGGAAAAATATTACCGGAAGTAGAACGAGGATTTTGCCATTTTATCACAAAACCTTAACTGTGGATGGTGAACCATGTAATGTTGGCATAAACTTGAATACTCTAGACGAACGAAGGACACTAGACGAACACTCTTTCAGGAGACGAGGAATGCAGTTAGTATCTTTCAAAGCGGCTATAGAATGTTATTTATATTGAGCTCTAATGTGGTAAATGTGATTTATTGCCGCCGAACAAAAGTTTTGACTTGAACTTTCCGCATGATTATATATGTATATCATTTAGAGGGCGTATTTCTGGTGTATTTATTAAGAACCCAGTGAAATAGTCATTTCACGGAAGTGATTCAAGTGAATTATGCGTCTAGGAGGGAGGGAGAGTTTTGAACGATTGGAAGCACTTCCTTTTAAAAACTAAAGGGGAACACTTCGGACGATGTGAATTGGGGCAGAGACCCTGTGCTTCCAGATTGGCCCATTTCGGCCTAACTAATAATGCTAACACATTTTTACATATTGTCAAAAACGTAAACGCACATTCAAAATTAAAGTAAAAAATACGACGGATCTCCCACCTGGCTTGAATTCAAGTATATATATGATTTCGTGACTAAAAGAAATGTTTGTTTAAAAGAAATAAATTGAAATTTAAATGTAAATCAAAAATTAATTACAATGGTCTTCGGGTGGAAATTAGCCACACTCATATCCGTCATATAATCATAGTTTTAATTTTACATATGGATTCTTTATGGATGCTCCATGATGCAGTTATTGTAATTCTTCACATCCTAATAATGATATTTTGGACAAGTACCATAAAAAAGAGCACATGAGCTCCAGTTTCATAAATTAATCAATTTTAATTGTGATAGTTTTCTGTAGGATCACGTAATTATTGCTTTTAGGTTACGTTTTATGTTCTGTGTAAAGCTCAAGTAAACATGGAATCTCCACCAGCCGCGCATACGGTAAAGCATATGCAGTCGAAGTGTTCGTGTAGTGTTGTGGGGATTCTCTATACTACATTGAGAACCAACCCACTAAACCAGCCATAATTTTGCCTGCACCCGCGCATAACGCCAACCTCTACCCCTTCCGTTGGCCTATACCTCCCGCAAAGGTACCCGTCTCCAAGGGCATAACACAGGTAAACGATGCATTGTATGAATTTAACATCGAATGCAGACAATGCACCATAAAACTTAGTTTTTCATGCCATCGGCATCCTGAATCCTGAAAACCTAAAAACCTGGCACAAGCATCTACTGCATCACTATGGGACAACAGCCAAAATTTCCTAAACGGAGAATCATTCGCTTGTGTGTTGCATAACATCAATTCCATGATTAGTTAGTCTAACATGCAACATACACCAGAGAAACCAATCGGCGCCCATTTCCAACATATTTACACTGCCATAACACGTGCGCAGTGTATTCCCATGACTTGTTCAAAGTCAACCCAAGTTATGCCTAACAGACAAAAACTTGCTCGAGCATCTGGCGCCAGGTTGCCGAGATTTCAATCCTTCAGCATGGTAACATGCAAAAAAGAATTCGACATCGGCCACCAGCATCGATGCGACGCACAATCGTCGTTGTGCGGGTATCCGAATAGCCAATACCCCAAGTCGCCCCAATAACGGACAAACCACTGCGCAGATGCAGCTGTTTCCCATTATGCCTTCTTCCCATTTCATTTTCGTTTGATCTTCTTTACCACCGCCAGGCAACACGTAATATCGCGTACCCTCGCCGTGATCAAGTCAGAGAGATCCTCTCTGATTGGTCACCGCACGAGCGACTTTACGTTGTTATAGTGTAGACTGAAAAACCCACCCTTAGTGGATGGCGCACGTCTACGAATGGGTCTTTGAGGAGTCGTAATTCAACCACAGAATAAGAGAGTCGCTTGCCAACCACCGTCGAGTGCGCATCGTTTAATCATTAACTGAGCGGATCGGAGTTTCAACGCAGCCCGAGTGGCAGCACACACACTAAACGGGAGTAGTGTTACCGAACCTATTAGCATATCGTCCGCGAGCAATGTGTTTACTTTCCGACTCGTTTGTCGGAAAAGGCGAACGACACGAATGTTTCGGCACGGTGCATTTACCGTGCAATACGATTATAAATTATCGACAACGAAATAAGACACGAACGGTTTATTGCACAAACGACACTTTATTGTTAACTATTAAAACGAACGAATCAATACAAAACGAAAAACTCTAATCATTCATATAATAAAAAATGACAAACGACAACAAAACTAATGACAAACGATAACAAAAAAGGCAAGTGCTGCCAAACGTGCAAATTAATTGTAAATTATAACAATGAATAAAACTAACAATACGAATAAATATAACTATACTAATTAATAACAAAGGTAATAACAGAATATACTAACAAACTAATCATAACAATAAAACAAAAGATAAAGAAATGGCTTGAACTCATTATTTCAAGCACGACGCGACACAATGTTCTTTGTCGTCCGCGTATTAAGTACTCTTTATTTTCCTTTTTTTTCTTTTTTATATCAAGTATCAACTATAACTGTAGTCAGATAAAGATGAACTATTCCTGCAATTGAACCAATACCATATATAATTAATTTTGCGACTATACAACAACATATAATCAGTTTGTGACTTTAATTCTAAATGAACCATTACTTAATTTTGTGACTATTAATTCCAATACCGTATATAATTAATTTTGCGACTATCAAGTATAATACAGCATATAATCAGTTTGTGACTTTAATTCTAAATGAACCATTACTTAATTTTGTGACTATCAATTCCAATACCGTATATAATTAATTTTGCGACTATCAAGTATAATACAAAATATAATCAGTTTGTGACTTTAATTATAAATGAACCATTACTTAATTTTGTGACTATTAATTATTAATTTGTGACCATAATACTAAATGAGCCAATACTTAATTTTGTGACTATAATTTCAATACAATATATAATCAATTTTGTGATTACTAAGACTAATACCACATATAATCAGTTTGTGACCTTAATTCTGAGTGAACCCATGTTAAGTTTGTGAACATTAACTGTGCCAAATAAAGGAACTTGTAAAAGGCCCGGATCAGAGCATTTTTATTCTTTTCGAATCACTTTTGAAGATCTAGGATACAACGACGGACGCGAATTGACGAAGAAGAGTGAGACGTGACGGGGAAGAAAGTGAACCTGTGCCCGTGTTCGGCACCACTACTTTCTCAACCCCCCACATTGTAATTTCTGTTGTGTTATCCCTACATCACTTATATATATATATATATATATATATATATATATATATATATATATATATATATATATATATATATATAGGGTTCCAGTGCAAGAGGGGCGTTATGGGTGGGCTGAGGATTGAACATCTTCAATCCTTAATTAGCCGAATTACTATAAGATCATGACTTGTAACGCGGTCGCTTTCGTCATCCATAGTAGATCTTGGCATCCATCCCGAACCGTTTCGCCTCGATTAATGAAACATCCGTAGCTAAAAGTGCAAATTCTCTGTTTTATCTTTTGTGTCCATCTGGTCAACCAGAATCTAATTATTCTCTTTGTTAGAGCACACCGGTCAACAATACACCGGCGCATCAGAGCATCCACCGGGTTTCCCACGCTCCAGTTATATTATACCTCCACGCAGGGAGATAAACATTAATGCTCCCACATCACCACGTCTACATTGCCCTGGTGCACGATGCTATCAAACAACTGCGACCCTCGTCAAGCCGTTTCATGTTCATGCAATCCAGAGCCATCTGTGATTACTCAACGCATAATCTACGCATCCTCCGCTTAATTCACATCCTCAACGTTTAGTTGTGTTTTGATTCATTAACATGATTTGTTTATCTGAGCATACAACAAACCACGCTACCCTCGTCATTTACTTATTTGCAGTACCCAAGCCATCCGAGTTTGCTGATCAACCCTGGGGAACGTCAGCGCGAACTTGGATAGTAATGTTTTGTTAAACGAATTTAATGTTCTATCCGATTCTATTGATTTGATGCACCACTCGTGACTGAAATTGTCAATGAAGGAGTCTTTAACTAACATATCTCTCAATGGATATACTTTTCTGTTAGCATCCGTAGAATGATCCATCGAAACATCGCGGATACTGAAAGTTGGCGGTCATTCCAACATATTGTTGGGCGTTATGGGTGGAAGCACTTTCCATTTTAGCATGACGTAGAAAACCCCTGCCGAACACATATTTCCAAGCAGCTAAGCATCGGCTTAGGCCAACGAAAATTGTCCTCAACGATGTTCGCCGAGATTGTAATCTACTCTTGTAACATATTCCCAGTTACCGGGTAGATGATTTGGATATACTTTTCCCAATCGGTTTTTTACGACAGATCAGACTGTTAAACAGTTTTGATATTATTCGATATGCCCTCGTGGAAGGGCTTAGATCGGCACAACGTTTTCAAATTACTCAGCTTGAACTTAAAGCAAATCCATTGTTTTCGACCATAATTTCGTTCAGCGATATTCAGACAGAACAATAGTTTGGTGAAATCATCGATTCACATTTCTTCAATCATTAGGCTGATCGGTGGTATCTCACTTCTAGACCTTTCCTTTGGGGCTACGTAAAGTCCAAATTTATATGGGAAGAGCAACCTTCGACCGAGGAATTGGAAGCCAACAATACTCGCGGAATTCACCAAATACCATTCGAAATGCCTCAACGCGTCCCGGAAGATTTGAGCCTCAGACTGAACCATGTTGGATGTTTGAGAGATATAAACTTTGAAAGGTAAATGAAAAGAAGAGTTCTGCGTACGGTAATACAAGTTACAAGAAAAATTGAATTTGTTTTTGTTTTTTTACTAATTTACGTCTTTTAAAAATATCTATAAAAAAATTTCCCATTATATGCTTTAGAGAGAAAGAAAACGGCCTAAGTTATTATTACAGCAGGACAACGCTCCTATCCATACAGCACGAAAAACAATAACGTTGTTTTTAAGACCACTTTTACAGTGGCCAGTTTTAAGTCCGGACATAAACCCCATTGAGAACCTGCAAGGGCGGTTTACGATCAGTGAAAGACAGAAATTCAAAACGTGGAACAACTCAAAGAAAGAATTGTTGAAACATGGCATAATATACTGGGCAACACTTTAAACAATCTTATTTCCAGTCTACCACGATGATTGGTAACTATTATATGAAATAACGGACAAAATATTCCACATTAAATAAATTTTATACAAAAAATTAAAATATAAATGTCTGGAGTTTATACTTTTTCACAGGCGAAATTTGGGTGTTTTTCAGAAAATTAATTACGATTCCTGGTAGAAAAAAAAAACAATTAAGCCATTAAAGGGGTTTCCCTCCGTTGGTGTCGGTTGACAATACTTTGTCACAAAACTGGTCATAAAAGTTTATTAATCATTCCAAGAAAACTGAAAATTTACGTTTGTGTCCTTAACCAAACTGCACAACATATACCCCAGAGAAATTTTTCTTTGTTGTATGAATACCGCCAAAGTAAGACAATCGCATGGTATCAGAGTGTAAACAATGCCGTTCCATTTAAAGGCATTAAACGTTTTGGGCACTATTTTAAACATCAGTCGCTTTAAAAAATGCTAGAAACTCGTAGCATACATTTTTGAAATTCTCTACAAGCAAATTTTAGAAATAGTATATAGACCTGGATGGTAGCCGCAGGACCACAGCCGATGCCAGACATCAAGAAATCATCAGGATCACTTTCATAAGGCGGTTCATCATACCAATGTCCCTGGTGTAGACCACTCATTCCGTATGCAGCTCCCCTCACTGCGTCATCATACATATATGTATCATCTGAAAAATACAAGATCAAATAGGAAACTTTCAATATGGAATAACCATCGCCAACATCAAGCGTCACAACCACATATCATCTTCCCATCGTGTTTGCGTTATATTGATTTTCGTGTTCGCGGTTTATTCCTGTCAACTCAAGGAAGGGCGAAATCAATAAATTTCCATTGTAATCGTCAGTTTATTTTCTCATGGCAATGAAATTGTTGGTGTTCAATTCCCACTGCAGATGCATCTGATGCTCCCGCGTACGTGTGGTTGTGTTTTCTTCGCCAGTAAACTCCGGAAACTTTCAACTTTGTCACGAAATCACATTCATCCGAATTTCTTATTGTCGTGTAATATTTTTCCATGTTCTTTTAAGACATTATCAGCGTATAGGGAAAAAGGATACCGGTTTCCAGTTGTTATATATTTTCTTTCAACCCTGAAGCGGAAAAAGTCTCGGTGCATCATCAGACATCACCTATAGGGACGAATACACGTCTCGGCAGGATGAATATGTTTCCCCACATGCACCATGTATATTTTGGATGACAAAATTTCCAGTTCACACATTGTTCAAGGATATGGAAAACTTACCTATTCTTCCCTCCCGACTCATTTGCAAAAGCCCTTGCCGTATATCTCGCAGTATCTGAAAAAGGTAAAAAGGTGTTATGACGGGCCCTTACCACTACATGAAAACAAATTGTTTATTGAAAATTATGAAACTTCTGTTTAAGTAACATTGCTTCATCCTTCTTTCATTATATTTTTAGGCCTGAGTCTTTCAGAAATGCCTCCCACATACAGATGTATAAATCGAAAAACAGGAAAATGTGATATAGGTTTGAATGCATGTGTCCGCGATTGTTCGACTTCAGCCGAAGGGGCCATTTGGTACGCTATATATTTGGAAACAATCATCCGCTACGGTAATATGTCGTTCTCTTTTAACATTTATATAACAATAATGTTCAATAAGTCTTTAGAAAAACGTTTTCACATGAGGACATTTTTTTTCTTTATTTCTTCACTCAGCTGATGCAACTGAACCTTTTTTTTGAATTGATGTAGAGAGAGATTTTGTTGACACCAAATTATTCACCCAAGTGTGTACTGAGTAATGATGCTCATTAAAAACACACATCCCTTGGACTTTTGAAAGACTTATTGAACAACCCTAGTACTATTATACGACAAATTATTACTGACCACATATCCTAAAAGAAGACGACATCGGAACCGATACGTATGGTATTTGAAATGCTTTGTAATATCCAGTACGGGAAACTGGTACATATTGTCAGGGGTTATTGAATGTGGGGGTAAAATCAGGTAAGTATACTTAATTAAACTTTATTTATACATAGCGGCTTATATGCGCTCCACAAGACAATCCGACGAATCGCACCCGTTTGTGGTTCATCTCCCGACGGCGCGAACATCCCTACATCAGAACTCGTTCCGCTACAGAGCGGGGAAGCTGTGGAACTCCCTTCCCACGCGAGTGTTCCCGGAACGCTACAACCTGCAACTGTTCAAAAAGAACTGCAACAGTTATTTGATGGCATCTCGGGGCGCCCACTCGGCGCTATAGGTTCGCCTCTCCCGAGAGAAGTCTAATAAAAAAAAAAAAAAAAAAAAAAAAAAAAAAAAAAGAATTGAAATAAAACCTAGGCATTATATTATTTATTAGGTTACATTTTTCTTTTATATTTTGTTTTTAATACGGTAAACTGTACAGCAAGTACGCAAGTGTATTGACACACATTAACCAATACTCAACTTATACATGGAGTTCGGCATATGGTGCAAAACTATTGTATTCTGGATTGAAGGTGTAGTTTGAATTATATACCTACAGCCCCGGAACAAACATGACCGCAATATTCTATGCCTGAGATACGCAATCTATTTTAATACTTCGCACCTATCAAAAACACATTTTGTTATAACAATCAACAACTCGTCTCAAGTATTTATGTAAATCCCTGGACAATGGACAGCTTGACTCCAGGGAATGTTCTAAATACATTGAAAGCCAATTCATTGAGAGCCATTATCTCTGTCTTAATATACAACAAAGCAAGTTTCTTCGCATTGTCTTACGGTACCTTTTATCTAACGACAGGTACGTCAATTGTGCATCTAAAGTAGATCAGTAAATTCAGGCCAGGAAGGTCTGAGGACCAAGGGTTTATTATATTCCATTTCCTTTATGGCACATACTTTGAAGTATCACTGCGGCTATTTTGCTAATGAACACATTCGTTTGCCGAATTGAATAAAGAAGCGGAGAGAGTGACTAGGAATTGTGCTCTACTTGGGTATTTAAGCAGAATAAACAAGAAATACTTGTAATGTGTCGGAGATTCCTATTTGCGAAAATGCATTACTCTACTTTGCAAGTAGCAAACTGCAGTATATAATAGCGAGTTCAAACTCTTGTTGGGATGTACTCACCTCTTCGTGTTCCCTTTGAAATTTCTCCTTTTTCCGCATGGCTTCTTGTACTTTTAACTAAAACGACGAAAAGCAGAAAAACGTTTTCATTAGTTTCACGTAAATGACGATACTTTGGGTGGGTGGCAAGGACGATGACTCATTTTCATTAGGATGCGAGCAAATGAAGTTAGCTGAGGATGTAGAGTAATTCAAGTAAAAGATGAGGTGCGATTGGTTGTAGAGTCTTAAACATCCTGAAGAGATTTTGAGGTACCCTAAAAGTGTGACCGTAAGAAGGGGTATAAGGATTGTAATAATAAAGAAACAAATATTCAGGCGAAGGGTTGTACATTTAGGGAAGACGGCTAAAATATAATTTTGTTTAACCAGACATCTGACGTTAAATTTTAAAGTGGACTGCATCGCGGAAAAGTCTTGTAAGGGTGGTTAAATGGAGAACAAGACGATAGAGTAAAACATCATACGAACACAAATATCTGACATATATACTTACTTTATTCAATTATTTATTTAGCATTTATTTCATTTTTACGATGTTTTTTAAATTTTTATTGCGTTATTAATGAGCAGTCTCTTTCAATCATTTCCAAACTATTATTGTAAAAAGATTAGACATTGATCGGTATCAGCTTGGTGATGTTGTAACTAGGGCAACACACTAATTTGCGTAATTGATTTCAAGATATCCATGACTGAACTTTTTAATAATTGTATTTCATCTTAAACTGATGAAAGCGGGTGTTGACAACAACAAAAATAGCAAAGCAATAATCCATTTTCGGTATCATAAACCATATTTGAAGATATTTCAGTAACCTGCAGTTGAGTTGTATGAGGCTTTGAACCTTTAGTAAAGGTGTTGAAATAGAGATAAAGAGCAATTTAACAATCTGGTTAAAAACTAATTTGACCAAAATCAGAAGACATAGGCAGCGCCCTCTAGTGAACAAAAAAGGTGATATAAGCAAAGGAATTTTTCCAAGATCTCATAAACCACCCAGGAAGTCCTCAATGTGATGTGAACATTGTGGGACATTTTAAGCTTAAAATATAAAAACCATCAAATATACATATATCTATATATATATATATATATATATATATATATATATATATATATATATATATATATATATATATATATATATATTACTATACTATTACTCCTATTTATTGGCCTATAAGAACCCAGAAGTTCATGACTTAACCGACTCGGCTGCGCCATCGTTCCCTGTCCTGTGCACTCTCCTTCTACACCTGACCATCCGATCCGATTTCCTCAAGGTCAAACCTAACAACCACGGGAATGTACCGGAAGCAAGAAGCTGAGACATGTTTATCCGCTTTTTTTTGTGAATGGCTGAAAGGAAGGGATTTCCTCACCGGATTATGACTGGGGGCACAATACAGGTGTATTATCATGGGCCTATTATGGTGTTATTCAAAAAAATGAGTATGACATTTATTACAGCTGTCATGCAAATCACTATGTGTTCGGGATAGGCTTTCCAGTCAGCCAAAAACTGAAGCCTGCCATTATCGGCTTTAATGCAATAGACGAAAAGCCTTGCATTCTTCGGGTGCAAGGCAAGTTTAAGAACATAAGTTTCATAACCGTTCACGGACCTACAGAGCAGTCTCTTGACGACGAAGAACAAGAATTCTATGAGAACGTCGAACAGTCCTTCAACGTCTGTCCAAAATAGGTCAGGAGGCGGTTTCCGGCACTTCGCAGGTTCTCATATTTTGCGTCGAACTGGCAGCATCAAAGAACATGGCCGTTGCGAGTACCAGGTTTCCGCGTAAAGACATCCACAAAGCCACCTGGGTATCACCAGATGGAGCCACTCACAACCAAATTGACCACAAGTTGATAGATCGCCGCCACTCCTCCAGCCTGATGACGGTACGAACGTACCGAGGGTCCAGCGTCGACTCGGATCACTATATTGTTGGCATCGTTTTCCGAGGGCCAATTGCCTTACGGAGACGTATTACATCTGCGGAGCAGATTCGGATCAACACGGCTGCCTTACGCATTGAGAATACCAGTAACACATTTGGTCATCCATTAAGACTCACCCTCGAAGATGGAGTGAGATAAAGTCCTGGGGCCAATATGCCGGACGTTAAAAAGAAATGGACACGCCTTAAGAATACTGTCATTAGTACTGCCAACTCCGTCTCAGGATGTAGTCGTACAGATCGGAGCGACTGGTTTGATGATGAGTGCGAACTAGCGACTGAATGTAAGAATACTGCATACCGGGCAATGCAGCAGTCCCATAGGACGCGGGTACGCGAAGAGAAATACAAAGAGCTCAGATGAAATGAAAAAAAAAACACCACAGAAAAAAGAAAAGTGGCGGGGAAAAAAGTCTAGTCTGTGAAATAGAGAAAAGTAGAGAGCGAGGTCCGCACCTTGCGCGGAAGTTGTACCCAATAATCCGCAGTACACGCCACACTGCACTTACTGCAAGGATAAAGAGGGTAATCTGATCACCGATCCTGAAAGCATTCTGGAGCGATGGGAAGTACCCTTCAATGAATTGCTAAATGGTCAGCTCACAGAAGAATTGGAGGCTCCACCAATGCAAGATAGAGACCAAATGCTGCCGCAACCAAGCATTGAGGAAACATTAAAATCCATAAGACAGCTCAAATCAAATAAAGCCCCCGCAGCTGATGGCATACCAGCTGAGTTGATCAAAAAAGGAGGGACAGCTCCACATCACGCAATTCATGAGATCGTGGGAGCAAGAGGAGTACATATGGGAGCAAGAGGAGATGCCGGAAGATTGGCGTCATGGAATAATTTGCCGCATATAATATAATATTGCTGAGTACCGCCTATAAGATACTCTCCACTATCCTACAAGATCGGATAGCTCCATAAGCTAAAGCCATCATTGGTCAATATCAGTGTGGCTTCATCCCAGGCAAATCAGCGATTGATTAGATACCCTTAAGCAGGAGATGGAAAAATGTTTGGAATTTAAGATTCCATTATATCATCTATTTATAGACTTTAATGCCACCTACGATAGCATAACCAGGGTAGAACAAGATAATGCCATGGGAGAGTTCGGTATTCCAAACAAATTAATACGAGTGTGCAGGTTGACCATGGCCAACGTAACTAGTCAAGTAAAAATAGCGGGAGTGCTGTCCAAACCAATAAACATATTTAATGGACTCCGACAAGGGGACACGGTCTGGCCTGCCTCCTCTTCAACCTGACCTTGGAGAAAGCAATCTGTGACTCTGATGTTACAACTACTGTCACCAAGTCCAGCCAGATAGGTGCCTACGCAGACGACATCGGCATAATCGGTAGATCCGATTCGGCTGTACAGGACTCCTTCACCCAGATCGAGCAGGCAACACAAAAACTGGGATTGCACAGTAATGAGGAGAAAACTAAGTACATGGTGGCAACGTCTGCCAAGAGAAGACCTAACGTTGGTCAAACTATAAGGGTAGAGAGAGAGAGAGAGTGCCAGAGCATTTGAAGTAGTACAATCCTTTAACTACCTTTGGTCAATAGTATCAGCCGATAACAATATGGAAGAAGAAATACGCGAACGGCTGATCAAATCCAACAAAGCCTACTATGGTCTATCAAGGTTCTTTAAATCCCGAAATTTATCTAAAACATCCAAGCTACTACTGTAGAAGACCGTGGTCTTACCAGTACTCATGTATGGATCCGAGATCGGGATGCTCAGTAAGAGGCGCTCTGAACTCTTAGACGCGTTCGAGAGGAAGGTCTTGAAGAGAATTGTTGGCCCCGTATGTAAGGGAGGACGATTCCGGAGACGCTACAATCATGAATTGTACGTCATCTACCTGAAACCTAATGTTGTAAAAAAAATTAAGCTTCGTAGACTCCGATAGGCGGGACACCTAGCTCGAATAAGCGAAGACGAGCCTGCACGGAAAGTCCTTCGTAGCGGGATGTATGGAAAGCGATTGCGTGGCAGACGATGTCTGTGATGGAGGGATGCCATGGACCACGACGCCCAAAGGCTGGAAGTGCCAAACTGGATAACATCAGCTCGAAATCGGGACCGATGGAGAGACCTGCTAAATGGAGACAAGACCGGATCCCGGTTGTGGTGCCGATGATGATGATGACTTCATTGGGCGGTTGGGTATTGGAACACAACCATCCGACTGCCACTGTAACAAGAGTTGCGAGTCAAACCCACTCACAAATAAACCATTCTCATAACAAATTCAACCACGAATTATCTACCAAAGAGCGCCTAAAAACTGTTTTTTATTAATACTCTAATGCAATGATATAATTCACTTCTATCAGATTTACATTTTCAGGCACAACTTTATGGGAAATTATGTTATGATAAATTTTACATGAGTTACAATATTACACTGTAAACTTCGTCAGTGGTATATACTGCATTACATTATCCACTGGACCAAATGTATTGACTTACTCAACTAATCACGGTCAAACTAAATGTGGACATTTCAAGTGGTATCGAAACGAATATAGTGGTCACACCAATCACTTGTAGCTGCATAGCTATGATAAGCCACAGAATGAATTTTTGAATCCATAGATACAATTGCGAAGCTTGGCATTTGGTACACATTTTGTGTCAATAATTTGCGAAAAGAGAAGCACGGTGTCTAATGATGCTTTTTGCATTGTACTTTAAATGAATAAAATTGTAGTAATAAAAGTTTAAATTATTTATTACATCTTATGATTATTTAAAGCCCGTTTATCTTCAATAAATCTGTTGATTACTTTCCGTGTGCTATTGAGAAATTTTCAGGCCATTAACATCACTTTAAATTCCAAATTTTTGTTGGTTTCTTCTACCTATTTTACTTACGTCTAACTTGCGCACAACTTACTTACTTAAGAATTTCAATTATAAACATAAGAAAAACATTCTTACGGCCGCCCAAATGACTGCTGCCATTACCTACCGTTTGTTATTAAAATACCACCGTCAACTCAAATAACAAATTGAAAATTGAAATTCCACTCGAAGCTATAGTGAATATAGCGATACGATGTCCTAATTCGCGAATCTGGGCTGGGGAGCAATGTTTTTTGTCGAAAGACTGTCACCAGACACGCGGTGCTTGCTACAATGCTGTCGTCAGGGGGTATATTTATAATTTGAATCAAACTTCTAAACTCATTCGTGTTCATATAGGTGTTTGAATCCATTATCCTTTTTTATTGGTATCACGGTTTAAGGGGATGTAATTCCTGAAAATATGCTACCTTAACACGTGTTACCAGCTTACTGTTTTTCTATAATCCTTTGCCTCATGAAGTAAAGATCTGAAACCCCGCAAAATCCATTAGAAGATTCAAAAACAAAACAACAGAAAAGCGACAACAAAAACGGAAAAAGTTTAAAAGTTCATTGCCACCGTTGTTTAACGTTTACATACCATCGACGATTGTGCTTCATGCTTATGTCGCCATTATGTGTGTATCCTGCAAACAACATAAGAACCAAGCCATTGGTGTTCTTCCTCAAATTGTGCAAACACCGACTGACACCACGAGTTGGTTGGGGAGTGATTGTGAAAAGCCTTGCAGGCTTTATTGCACCTGTCTCACCGAAACACGGCAGGTGTGATTATAAATGAATTCACCGCCGTTGCTCTTGGATCTTGAAGATGTCTTACTACCAGCGTTGATGGTGTTGTCATCCTTGTTGTCATAAGAGACAACCTTCCTGTTCGTAGCAACTGAGTGTTTTGGGTGGAATATTTAATAGACAATCCACCCACAACGTTATACTTTCATGTTATCAAATATTTACCAGTTCCCAGCACTTGCCGTAAGACGATGCAGATATGAGAAGGCGATGTTCAACGAAGAAGACCAGAACATTTAAAACGATCAGATGCTCGTCATAGCCATAGACAAGGAAAATTAGAAAAGTTTTTCCAGGAAAGCCGTTTAACAACATCTAGAGTATAAAGGCAATACTCTCAGGAATGTGCAAAAGCCATATGAATGAAAGGAGCTCAAATCTACCACAACTGCAACAACAAGAACAACAACACGCACTCACCCTATGGATTGTCTCTTCAAAACTTTGATGGGGTCCTCCGTTCATCGTTTGGAAGTGTCTCAGTCGTTCATTAGCCGCCTGTAAAATATTAAAGAATTTTTCAATCAATCCCGTTAGTGTTCTTTCAAGACTTTGAACAGGCAACTCAAGAAGTCAAAATAACTTGAACTTAAATAGCAAATTATAATTGAAAACGTCACACCAGAGTTCTCGTTTAATATAAATGGCCAGTTGCTACTGATTTTAATTGAATTATTGTTGTTACTGATATCAGGCTACCGCAATGTTTGCCTACCGATGACTGAAACCAACACATTGCAATTCTCGTAAATTTTATTGTGATAATTTCGTTCTTTCATATTTGTTAACATTTATTTGTGTAACCTCTCAGCGAGACTGCGCTCCCAACACAACATGAAAAATGAAAAAGGAAACATTTTCAAATCGATAATTTAACAAGAAGCCGTAAGAGCATAATATGTAATATCACCCAAGGAAGGCAGCAATATCGGAGGGTAGTGACTTTGTGAATTTCCGCGCAGTAACTTGAAATGCAACACTGCTTAACTGTCAAAGTTGGAGCAAGCTGTGTCATTTAGTTTGTGTTTGACAGCCATAGAAAGCAGAAAATATCGTGAATTTTAACGAAAATGGAAAAAAAGGAAGGCCACCCCAACCAGCATATTATCCAGATTTAGACCCCTGCGACTATTTCCTGTTTCCAAACCTGAAGAAATGGCTGGGCGGTAAGAAATTTGGGTCGAATGAAGAGGTCATCAAAGAAACTAACGCCTATTTTGAGGGCTACGAGGAAACCTATCATTTGGTAGGAATAAAAAAAAATGGAAAAACGCTGGACTAAAAGTATCGAGCTAAAAGGAAACTATGTTGAGAAATAAAGTGCTTATTTGCCAAAAAAAAAATGTTACTCAAAAAATCACTGACTTATAAAACTGCCCTCGTATCATTTTGCTTCTAAACTCCAAAGTCATCAGACATATTTGTTTCAATTGATACTTTATTCTACTAATGATCTTTTCTGATTCCCATGCTAAAATAAACAGTTCAATTAATGCACATGTGGCGGGGAAGTATGGTGCGCCGGCGTATGACGCTGATTCACTTCCTTCCGCCATCGTCACTATAAGATAAAGTTCCGCCAACCGTTTCGTCAATAAAAGTTTGTACCGAAGAAAACGCCAACAAGAAACGAAACTTCGCCACAAGACATGCACCAACAAAGAAAGTAAAATGACACTGTTTTTATTTATTACAACTGATTTTTATTGTTTCCCATTAAGGTTACTTAACTCACTAAACGTACACTTTCCGCTCGATTACACGGGACGTAATTAATAATTCTATGGTATTACTTTTAAGCGACAAATTCTTTTTACTTTACACTCGACTTTTTGAGTGAGATATGGAGGAGGAAGAGAAAATTTTCTCTTAAGGGTGTGGCCACCACAGAGATGCACTCTCTCAGTGCCGTGGTGCGTGTGCCTAGAACAAAGAAAGGGGCATAAAGTGCATTCCCAGGATACGATTTCGGTAAAGCAAATAAAGCCGAAATCGTCGGATGCTAATGGGATCTTTGTTGGAACATGTGCGGCTAAACAAAGAGACGACGATACGATGTGGAAATGTGCTAATTGGTTGGTGGACGAAACAAATCCCTTGCTAGCATTTGTATATGCAGGGAAATTCGTTTGTGGCAAACGGATTCTATCTTTGCATTGTTTATGCTTTGAATTCAATTGATGCCAAGAGACGCGGAATGCGTATTTGCTTTGGTTTGCACATTGTGCAAGTCAGAGAATTTTATTGCTGGGAGAAAAAGGTCGCCGGCCAATGTGTACATAAAGAAATTTACCGTACACAAGGCGAAGCTGGGAATAGGCGACGCAAGGGTAATATTTCCTGATATGCGGTTGTATTATATATAACCGATGAATTCTTTTTCAGGTAATTTATGATAAGGTAATAAAGAACTCTTACAGGAATAGAATGCGAAGAGATGCAAGAAAAGGTAAGAATTTTTTTACAGGGACTTTTTAAGATTATAGATTTGATCTATATAATGCGTGAAGCATTTACAGGTGCTAATGCTGTTGCATTCGCAGAACCTGATGTAGATTGGGTTGTAATAATGGAGGTTTTACGGTAAGTAGACAGTGGGGTTTGGCGAACCGCCACACACACATCAGTTTCAATACCTTGCCCAAATGATAAAAACCTCTTGCATTAGTAGAATATTCATAATATCACTGAATGGACGCAAAGATCCTCAGATAAGCTGGTCCAAAATGTTACACTTGAAAGTAAAACATCTCGTTCGTCAAGAAAACTGACACGGAATGGAAGGTGATGATAACCTCTGATATCGGGGTTATAGAAGTGTTGGAGCTAGAAGAACAGTGAAGTACATACAAGAGAATATGCTATACGATTCCTGGGCCTAGCACGATCCCAAACATAGCCATCAAAGCTTCTCTACATCCGAGACGAGGCTATTCTAAACCACAATGTAGGCGAATGATTATTTCTTAATGCATGAAAAGGGTAGTCCTTCCTTGACAATTATTATCATATTATTATTATTTACTGGCCTGTAGGAACCCGGAAATTAGTGATCTCACTGACACGTCTGCGCCATCGTTCGTCTCCAGTGAGCTCTCCTTCCACGCTTCGCCCTCTGAACCGATCTCCTCAAATTCGCACCTTACAATGCTTCCTGAATAAAATAGAAAAAATCCTAGAGAAGATTATATGTGGCAGATTGCTCGTTATAATTATAGTGGAAGACAACAGAGCATTATCAAACCATTGACATGGCTTCAAGAATTGTGTTCCACCAAAGAAGCAAAATAGTAGTCAATAAGACAGTCGATGTAATAAAAGAAAAAAGAAGGTGAGAAAATGTAAAGAAATACTCTCATGGCGATGTTGGATACAAGAGAACACTTTAGTCGGCCAAATAGTTGCCTATCAGAAAAACTCTTAGCACTAAGAAATAAAATCTTACGACGTTTCGACGGGAGTTCCTCAAAGACGAGTACACAGTCCAATGTTATGTATGATAAAATTATTCAAATAAGACCACTGGTAACGAACATTTTTGAGTTCGCCGGATACATCAGTAGCTGTTTTTACACGAAATTAAAACTTCTAGATTAGAAACGAGACTATGTGGTCAAAAAGCACTTGTAAGTAATGCTCCACAATGGACTAAAAGTTAAGACATATGTAGTATACGGACAAGAAAACAACAACGCATCTGTATTGAAAATACTCTCACACATCGGGGTTCCAGCATATGCCGCATCAGTGTAGGTGAAAGACTTCAAATCAAGAGATAAAATCAACGCTGCTTCGTTGCCTCGAACCCATAAATACGAACCTAGAAGAATGAAGTGGTTAGTGAAAAGGCGTAAGAAAGATGAGCTTTTGTGGCTATATAGCCAACAGGGTCAAAAAGAAAGGCGGACTACAAATTCATCCCAGTTTAAATTTAGTCTGTCTTTACATGAAATCTGCAGCTGTCATCTTACACAGTTGCTGTTGAGGTACGGCGACAGTCGCAAATATCTCAACCATTTTGAACATGACAGTTCCCTTTAATCGTGCACGTCAGAGACAAATCCCTGGTATCCTTAACAGATTGAACATCCTTGGGCTATGCAATAGCAAACTTATCGGATCAACCCCAATTAGTATCAGGGACTTTCAGGTGCGCGCCCTTCTCACACATTCATATTAACTATTCTATTTTACTCTATTTATTGGTCTGCAAAAACCCGAAGATGCAAAATTTGTGATCGTGCATATTTGTTTCGGAAGATTGTAATAATCAGAAAGCACACGATCAGGCATAGTATTTCATATTCGAGTGATTCAAGGACAGAAAACTTCCCTGTTTATGAATATCTAGTTTAATATGTAATGTAAATTGAAGTTCATTTTATTTTTGCCAAGTATTGCGGAGAAAATATTTAGAGGTGTGGGGTGTATTGTCAAAATTCAGTTGAGCAGTGTTCGATAAAGAAATTAAATTAATACCCTTGGGGCCCTTATGAGGTTTTCTACTAGTTTCTACATGAAGGATACGTGTTGAAAGAACATATACCGGGTTTTCCAATAGGGACCTGACAACTTTGAATTTAATTTTTGGACGCACCTTTTCACTAATCATCGAACTGTCACTGCCACTTTATTCAGTAGACTCAACATTTTCATCATGGTTAAATACACGAACGAACAACGTTTACAAATTATAAAAATTTACTACTGAAAAAAAGTTGCAGGTCCTTATTGGAAAACCCTAGGGTTATACAATAGGATTTTCCAATAGGGACTTGACAACTTTGAATTTAATTTGTGAACGCACCCTTTTACCAATCATCGAACTGTCACTGTTAATTTATTCAGTAAACTCAATATTTTTATTATGCTTAAGTACATGAACGAACAACGTCTGTAAGTTATAAAAATTTACTACCCTATATAACTGCTCAGCTGCACATGGAGTGTCATCTTCTGTTGCTTGGTTTTGCATTCTCAGGAAGGGCCATTTTATATTTAACGTTACAAATCAAATAAATTCAACATTGACCACACTGTTGCCACATTGTTTTTTGGCTACACTCACATATTAACAGTCAGCCTCGCATGGGAGTCAGACAACCCTTGTCAGGCGTTAATGATTATGCTTGTCGATCCATGAGCGACAGTTCAATCGTTGATCTCGGCCACCCATACGGGTTATTTACATTTACAGGCAACAAATCCCTTGCCAAAGCCAGAGGACGATTATGGATCCGAATTTTTGTTTACGCACCCAAAACTACTGATCGGACGAGCCCATCAACAATTCCCAAGCTTAAGTGGTGCGGATGGATGCTCTCGGTTTGGCCAGCGATAGTTAGTGGCCCAAATTCAGTGTGACCTCTCTGCGTGGATGGGTCTGGTATTGCAGCTAGAGTCGCTGCGAAGTGTTTGTCGTATGCGCTTGGTATACGTATCTACATGTGATAAATGTTATAACATTGGATTTTCTACGGTGTGAACAGTTAATAATAATCCCAAAAAAGGGGATGTTGACGTTTTAATTAAATACAATGAAGCGAAATGTGGGGCACATTATCATAAAGAATTATATGTGTATTTAATAAAAGTTTAGTGAACTACTGTCGATTGTGAGCGTGTATAGTGAAGAGTGAACAAATTAAAAGATCATTAACTAGACGCAAGTTAAGGAACTTCTACGAAATGGTTATTAATTAATAAACTAGAAAGTGCATTTTTTCTTCGCAAATCCAACGTCTGCTGTGGCTGTCGGTAACCAAGTACTCCACTTGTCCAGTCGTCAAGGTTCCTAACTGTTTGAAATAACCAGATAGACACAGGTAACTGCTGTGTTGTTTTTAACAGGACACAAATCAGTTTCGGGACAGACTCGACGACAATACTTCCATTAACCCCTCTGACAGCCACATCCGGCGCTTCACCGCTGAGAGTGCCTTAATTGTTCCACGGAGAGTACATACTTCCCGATGCTGTTACCAACGATTCCCTCACTGCTGTTTTCTTCCATCCGCTTACTCCAAGCACAGCTCGTATGTGGAATCTCGTTGGTGAGTACACTGTGCATGATCACCATCGTACATCCACTTGTTACGAGCTCTTCGTGATCGAAGATCCTATGGAAAAGGTGAATGCTGTGGGAGCTTTCTTTCAGGAAATGCACAAGCTGAATGAAAGCATTCGCCGAAATCACGACTTGGAGGACAGAGTTCTATTGAATCACCTGCACCTTTGAAATGGCAATCGGAGAATCCGGGTTTTACTGAATTTACTGACGATAATCTGTCAATTGACATTAATGCCAATGGTGGGGATAATAGCTTTTTAATTGCGAGGGAAGGAATTTAGAGTATCTTCGACTCATTAAGAAGCAAAAAGTCAATGGGAATATATGGAGTACCTAACATCGTACTCAAGAACCTGCCCCCAACGGCAATAGATATATACACGGCCCTGTTTAACAGCGCGTTGAATAATGCATATTATTCCGCGCGTTGGAAAACGGCTATCATGCAGCCCATCCCAAAAAAGGGCAAAGACTGTACAAATCCAATGAACATGCGTTCGATAAGTTTATTATTTGAAAATACTATTAACAAAGTTCTGCTATAATGGGTAGACGACAACAACATTACTCCAAATAACCAGTTTGGCTTTAAGGCGGGTCATGAAACCGCAAATGCCGCAGCTAAACTGGTCTCCGACATAGAGTGGAATAAATGTAGGAACCAATGCACAGGTGCCTGTCTGATCGACGTGGAAAAAGCCTTTGATACCGTTTGGATCGAAGGGTTATATTACAAACATAAGCCTTTACTATATGTACTTTACGATATGTTAAAGGACAGGAGGTTCGCGGTCAAAAATGGTGATGTGACCTCTAAAAAAACGAATAATATCAAGAATGGTTTGCAAAAGGGAGCGGTACTTTCTCCGATTCTTTTTAACATTTACATTAGCGACTTATTCGATGCACTTCCGCAGGCTATTGCGTACGCAGCCGATCTCATAATTTACGAACAGCTCCGAAAGTTGAGATCATAAATAGTTTACTACAGCGTGACTTCAACAAAGTGCGGCGCTATTGCGATGACTGGAAACTTAAGATCAACTTCCTATTTAGGACGCCATTATATAAAGCCACGAACGACACAAGGAAAAACTGGCGAAAGCTAGTTATCGTGGGACCGCATGAAGATAAACTGGAAACCAAGTTTAGTTAAATACCTTGGCATCTGGCTAGATCAATATCTGTATTTCAACAGACATGTAGATGCTGCTTTGGTCATAGCTAGGAATACTTTTGCTATGACAAGGAGGTTATTTCACAGCAGCCAACTTGACAGTAGGGTAAAAGTCATATGCTACATGACGCTAATCAGGTCAATCCTCATATATGGTTGTCCAGTATGGTTTAACATGGGTCCAAATTTGATGGAAAAGATTCGGGTGTTCGAAAGGAAATGTCTCAGAACTTGTCTCAGATTATATCGAACACCGGAATCGTACTACAAAAAGTACTACTCAAATGAGCCTTTGCATAATGAAACCTGCATAGATAGGGTGGATAATTTCATGATCAAATTCATCAGAGGACATATTACGAGAGCAATAAGCTCGTTTAATGACCTAATTTTCGGGGCTTATTGTCCAAATACCCTGTACTACGAGAACGTATGTCGCAACGGCTTTGTTCCACCAGAGGCGTTCCTTGATTTGGACATAAAAGAGCTTATACAGGATAGATCCGGAATTCCCTCAATCTACCATGTAAGTAGATCATCCGTAGACGGGCGATTGTGCTACGACCGGGAAGTCACGCGCACCGAAGAAGAGCTCTTGCGCTTCAGTAGGGCTATCTCCCACTGAGACCGGGACGATAGTATTGGGCATCGTCAACAGTTCTGGTGGTTGAATGGCATATAAAGACCTGGACACCAAAGTCGGTATAGAATAACAGTATCATCAGCCAGCTTACATAGACTTAGCTTTTCTAGAATTAGGGTAGTATAAGATTTGATTTAAGTTAAGTTAAGTTAAGTTGAGTTCTTTTAAATAAAATTAAAACAAAAATTATGTAGGTTAAATTTTAAGAAAAAAACAAAAAAAATCGACACAAAGTTTTAAAATTTTTTCTTTGTCATTTAAATAATTATAAGTACTGCTACAAACAAAGTTCTGTCGCCGAAAGGCAAATTATACAATAGTTATGTAATGTTTAGCTTAGAGCGTCCGCGTAGGACCAGTAAGTTATAATATTAGATAATTAAGCTAGAATTTAAGCATTTTTTGTCTAGCATGTAATTTAGAAACTAAGAAGATAAAAAGAAATTAAAAAAAAATGTTATAAAAATGAAATGATAATGACATCCACTTGTTACAATTATCATTCGCTAATTATGAATTTATTTAGTCCCTGAAATTAACTAACTAATATTTGACGGGCTATTGGAAGTTCGTAACATGCATTGCTGTCTCTTCTCTCTCCCGCTGACCTCTTCGTACCCCTCTTCTATTGAGAATCCCTGGATAGCTCAACGACCTACGCAAACGGTCGAATCACACTTATATGACTAACGTCAACCGATGGCAAACATATAAACTTACACGCCAACGGTCTGGATCGCACAATCACCTGCGCCAACGGCCGAGCCACAATTATATGATATACGCCAACGGTCGAGCTACACAGAACAAACTACACCAACAGTTCATATTCGCATGCCATGTTTTGCCTTTTTTCATTCACCTTACCTTGTGAGCCTTTGATGTACATTGTCATTCTCATGTTGGCTTGCTTCATCCACCTAGGGACATCCATATCCATTGGCAATTGCTAACTCCTTCATCTGGCAATGCAATTTTTCAGGTACAACATAACCTTATCTTTCAGCTTCATACTTGCTGCCTCCTTCATCATATCGTTCACCAACTCATTGGTGATCCCACCATCGAACAATGTGCCACATGTAAATGCGCCCATCTTAAATTGGAAATTGTGGGTAAGTTTGGAACGAATATACGTGTTGTGAAATACTAAAGTGGATAGATCGAGGAAGTTCTGATATATCAACCTTAAATATACAGGGGCACATTTTGCATCTCCAAATAAATGATTGTTAAGTTCGGTGGGGAGTTTAGGCTGGAGCTTCTTTTTCACGGTCCGAGACACAATTGGATGTTGCAAGCAATGAATGCTACTTTTTCAAATAACCTCCATTTGTAGATTTTATTGTTATTGGCTTTCAAATTGTGTAAACCAAAGCGTGCCCATTATTTTCTTAACCTCTCTTAACTATTTTCTCTGTCTTTAACTTTAAATCAAAGCGAAAATAATAAAACTTCCTCGAATAATTATAACGTAAACAATTTTTTATATATGTAACATTCCCCTTTTAAAATACACGCACTGATGAAGAATATATATTGTATTTTAATTGTTTATTTTTAAATATAATTTGCACTTGTAAACAACTATAATGAACGCATCTGACTACGGCTTTAAAGTCACAAGAAGCATATAAGAGTAACATTTAATACAGACGAAATAACGTTGACAGCTCTGTACACTCACTATCGAGCATTAACGATACGAACAAACAACGTGTCGTAGTTGAGCGTTTTTTCAATGAGGTGAAACAGGGTGATCTGTCCCCCATTTATAGTCTTCCTTTGAATGTTTCATTCTTCTATCTATTCCCCGGTTTCTTTATTGCAAACGTGTCAAAAGGTTCCCTTTTATAGCACTACGTCATTTTGCCTTATTAAAATCGTTACTTAGGGGCCCTTCAGAAACAAAAAAGCCGACATCCTGACTGGCTAGAGGCGAGAAGACGTGTGATACTTGACCCTGGGCTTTGACCCTTTTTCTAACCTTTCAACGTGTGTGGTTTACAGCGGAATAGAATGATAAGACAATAAAAAGTTTACAACAAAGAAATCAAATAAACAAAAGAACGTTATTCAAATAAAGGATCTGCAAGGAACAACCGAACACACAAAAAAACAATATAGAAAAAAGGTAAACAAATGCTCAGTATAAGTTCTGATTTTTGTTTTTTATCACTTACCCTTACTTGAGCTGCTGTTTGGTGGTTGCTTCGATCCTTTTTGTTGACAGTCTTAAGTCCTTTTAATAGGCGGGCGAGGGTCGTACGCTTTTTTGTCTCACGTCCTTCTGCAATAAATATACAATCGATATAAGTTTATAGTGTCGTTAGAATACTTACAAGATGCATAAGAGAAATGTCATAGCGCGTCGAGGCATAATTACGTATAGAAACATCCGAGTGGATTATGCGAAAAAGTGTAATTTCTTAATTGATTTCTAAATTTTGTCTAACAAGAGCAGGTGGAGATTGGTCCAAAAAAGTCTCCCCTTGCGGTATATTTCCAAGCAAAAAACAATCTTAGTTTGCTAAGAAATACTGCATAGTAACTATAGAGAGCATGCATCATCAATGCATCAGAGTGCATAAGCCAGAAGTTATAACTTTCAGTGGAATCCCACTGACGTTCGTTCTGTTCTTTATACATCTGCTACTAATAAATTAGTCAACCTTTAATGTAAGTTCGCTGCTATGAGTTTTTATGAATGTAGAAAATGTATATTACCAGAAAAAAAAAAGTTATATTAACCCTAGATAGGAAAAGTCATTACGCTCTCCTACAAACTGGAATCTCTCTAATATGAAAATAGAAGAACACATCCTCATCTTCAACGTGGCTTTTTTTTATACTTCTCTCAGGAAAGGAGACCCGATAGCGTCGTCAGCGCCCCGAGATGCCACCAAATAACTTGACTGTTGCAGTTCGTTTTGAACTGTTGCAGTTCGTTTTGAACAGTTGCAACGTTGGTTTTAACGTTGGAAACACTCGCGCGTGGAGGGAATTCCACAGCTTTCCCGCTCTGTAACGGAACGCGGTCTGATGCAGAGATGTTTTCGCCGTCAGGAGATCCCCAAATTGATGTGATCCGCCGGATTGTTTCGTGGAGCGCATATAAACCGAACTATGGGGAAAAATACCACGAATCTCCGAAGAACAGCACCCGTGCTAATATCTGTAAAACAGACAGAGGTCGGCTACGCGCCTTCGATGTGATAGCGACTGTAGTCCCGACGTCAGCGGCGAGTCCCCGATCAGGCGGATCGCTCGTCTCTGTATGCTCTCAAGTAGATTGAGGCTATGCTTAGGAGCAGATCTCCAAACATGAGAGCAATATTCGAGCACGGGTTTAAATTGGATTGGAAAAGTTGGGCCAGGGTAATTTCTTTTTTGGCTCTAGAATGATAACTCAGTTTTCCAGAGGTGGAACCGGCGATGCCCAACATGTTACGTAGTGAATTCGAGATGTTCATCGACAGTTGTAAAAGCAGCCTTAGTTACTTGTGAAGGAAGAGGAAGAGAGCTTCCTTAGGTGGTTACCCACAAGGTTAGGCGATGAAGTATACTGCCTGATAAGTGAAAAGCCAGCAGGGACGTTCATGAAGATGGAGCAGCGCCTAAGGAATGCTTTCCAGCCACAAATGGCCTACAAAGAGTTGTGTGCATAGGTCTCCGTGATGCAACAACTCCCTGCAGAAGACGTGACAGGTTTTTTTTCGAGTGAAGCCTGAAGGGCAGGCGAATGGGGCCGCTTTCCCCAGCCAGATAGAAAGGGTGGCGAAGTCTGTTGTAATAAGGGGCATTCGAGAGAACCACCTCCGACACTATTTACTGTCATTTGGCGATGGTCTTCTCGACGATATAACAGCCAGGCTCGAGCGTTCTTAGAAGGAGATGTTGCTCGGCTGGGGTTGGAAATCTGTCAGTCGATTCATCGGCCTTCAACCCCATCCATTCCTCAACACTCGAGCCCCACACAACTCACTTAACTCCCGGTACATCGACCTTAAACCCACAAGCAACTCCCTTTGTGCAGGTCCCACATGATCGATCTTTTGTTTCTTCATCTCGAGTGGACCACAACGGCAGACAAAGTAATGGTAGGCCTTTTGATCCTGCTCACTCAATAAATCCACCGGTGTATTCACAGGAGGCACATTAAAGGTACCCTCCTGTGAATATACTATCAGATACTACGCCTTACCCGAACGGAAGGCCATTGGACACCGCAATGCCTTCCGCAGCCCAAAGTCAGTACGCGCAGAACTCGCTTCCCAAGCAATACCCGCCACTGAAAGAGGGGAGTCAGGCTGCTGGGGACATGTTTGGTAGGTCATTCGACGGTACCCGGACCTTAATAGGTCAACTTCAGTATGCTCTGGGGGGCTACATACAAGCCCTGTGGGGGTAGAAGTGTTGATGCCGACGTACGGCAAGTATCCCATTAACTTCCCCCACAATATTGGTCCGTCGAAGTGTGTTCCACAAAGAGCACGAATAAATAAAAACGTTTTATTTTGTTGTTTTTTTATGTTCTTTATTTTAATTTAATTTGTTTTAAAAATAATTACGAGACTAAGACAAAAATTAGAATACTTGTTGTTTTGATATAAAACGTGTTTTGATGCAAAACTGGGTCAGATACAGTGAGAATTTGTTAAAAACCGTGAAGACTTTCGCGACAATTTTACACTGAAGCTGTATACACAACAAACAGATTACACTCGACTCTACTCACTTCTGCACCGTATGGTGGATGATAGTGACCACATTAAATATAACTAATTTAAATTCTGCCCGAGCGACAGCGTGTCCGATCGCAATGGAGATGGGATAGTGACTGTAGTTGAGATGTGGCTTCTGACGCGGTGCAGCGTGACCGACCGCGGTAATGATTGAATAGCGACTGGTGAATTAAGGGTGGAATTCTGTATTTCATTCCACACACAGGACAACAAAAGAGACCACGCTTCTGCTCTCTCAACCTCACGCCCGTCGAAGTGTGGGTAACTTTTGTTAATAGGCAAATTGACGGACGTGGAGAATGAGAGAACAGAAACATGATATGCTGTGATCTCGGGGTAGCTTTGGTTGTGTGTGTTGGTATCAGATGCAGCTACTGACATGACCTACTGACCCAGTGGTACGGCTATGGTGTAGTCAGAGCGCATTGAACCGTGTAAAGGCAGAATTTCAGAGGAGAGGAAAACCTAGCTGATGTTATTCACATGCAAAAAGAGATCATTGATCCCAAGCGAATGGGTGATCTGGGAAAAGTCAATAGGACGCTGAATCGGCTAGGGAATTAATACCGTGGGAAAAACTCTATGGAATGTTGGTAAATACCCAAGCCAATGGATGATGCTGCAACCGCGTCGCTTGGTTTGACTTGGTTGTTGCTAACCAATACGAATGGAATTTCCGGTGGAAATCCCATGGTTAGAGCAATAGTGTTGCCGTATGGCGAAGATTGTAGCTAAAGTCAATTATGCATTATCTGCATAGGATAATGAGTTTAGCTATGCGTCCTTGGGGAAATTATGTATTTCAGGTGTATAACATATGAGGGAAATGGATATGAATGACGCGCTGAAAGCGGTCGAAATAAGATGGAAATAAGGTGGAAATTGTGGCTGAGATTGTGGGTTGTTTCTCATGTAGAATAGAGAAACCCCCCACCCCCCTCCCTCCTATGTCGGCTACAGCCTTGCCCCAAGCACAGGGCGAGTTTCCACCAACAGGGCTTGGGGCCTTAGTGCCACAACAGACTGGCGGCGACCAGTTCCACCACAGCCAGCCTACCTAGATCCAAGGCACTCAGTCGGTGCACCCTTTAGCTGCTCGCATGGCCTGCATCTTTTGTAACAAATATGACGAACACCTGAAAAGGCATACTCCCTTTGCCGGGATTTCAGACAGAATGGGCACGACATTAAGGACTGCCGAACGCCGAAACTCACAGACTTGTACAGTCAATTATGGGTGGCAGGAGGTCACCAGGAAAAAATCCAGGGGCTCGGAGGCAAGCACGGCAAAGGCGGCAGACGCCGAAAACCCCGACCAGAACGCCGTCAGCCCAATGAAGACAATACCAGTTATGTTTCTTCTAGTTAAGAGCCCCCGAAGACTCTAAAGTAGAGCAGAGCAGACCCGACCAAGGGCGGCAAACGTCAAATGTCCCGGACAAAACACCGTCACCCCACGTCCAAAGCCGCTCTAGCTCTGCCAGTTCTGAGCCTACTAAGGCTCAAAAGCAGAGCAAAGGCGTACCCCCGGACTCAAAAAGCAGGAAGTACGGATCCCAGCACCGTCGGCCTAAAGCAGGCCAAAGTCATTCTAGCTCTACTAGCACGGAGGCTACGAAGACACCAAAGCAGAGCGACCACGAAGTTAAAAGCGGCATACAGTGCGAATTTTGCGGTCGACACACACCCACGTCGGCAGTGTGTCGATAAAAAGCAAAATGGGAGCGGTTGGAAAACTCCCAGAGGTCAGGTCGACCGCACTAAACTCGCAACTCAGCAAAAGCTGTTATCCCGAACAACTATAAATCCCGAAAGCTCTTTCGTTGACTTTGTAAATAAAAAGACAGGAAGAGTTGAGTATAAGGTAGTCGAACGGGGAACCGTACCGAAGGGACCGGGCAAGGTTCAGACCGCGGTCGGTATTCACCCGGAGACCCTACCCACACACGGGAAGGGCTGCGAAACAATGTTGGACCCCGTTATTCCACATGAGTCGCGTGAAAACCGCCAACGAGACAGCACGTGCGCTTCTGCCTCGTGATCCGTACCATCGGATCAATTGTACAATCCATTTTGGAATTCTTAGATACACATAAGATACCCAATTGCACTAACGGTTCGGGTGCGAAGTCTTACAGTGAGATCCTAAAGAAACAAACGGATCTTCACACACGCATCCGAGTGCAGTGCAAAGTATTCTGTGCGATCCTATGCAAACAAACGGATCTTCGCACACGCGTCTTAGTGCTGTGAAATGTGCGAGAATATACACACGAGTGATGTGCAGTGTGGGAAAACTCTCTACCCTTTCCATCCCTTGTGTCTGTTTTCCTTTTTCTCACACCTCTGTCTGCGTCCCTCAGGCATCGATACTCTCGATTGATTAATAATCTTTGGAGAGTTTATTGTGTCTGAGTGGCATAATGTTCATCATGGAAGGGATGTGATCTGGATTTCGGCACGGATCTAGTGGGGCACCTACTACAAGGGCATAACATCTGTAGTGGTTGCTTTCGCTTATCTGTTGCCGGTCCCGACTTGCATCCTTTCCCGAAGCGGTATTGGTTTTCTGGGTAGGGCCATTTCAATGGAGCGGGAATTTCGCGTTGATTTGTGTAACATTCGCGGCTTGAGATACAATTTCTCTTCTGTGTCTGCCCATGTTTCTAGCCAGAATCCAACTATCCTTGCACTAAGCGAAACCCAGGTAATTACTAATACAGATATTTCCGATTTTAATCTACCTGGATATAACTTAGTGCCACTGTTCTTTCCACATCGTGGTGCAGCCACATACATACGAAATGATATTGCTTATCAGCTCCTGCCACAATATGGGCTCTGTTCCAACCCAGAATTTAATTTCTCTTGGCTAAAACTACACGTTCGTAAGCATATCATACATTACTGCTTTCTTTATAGAAGCCCAAACTTCGATAGAAATGTATCCTTTAACTAATTTGATGCTCTGTCTGATTCTATTGATAGGATCTTGACCCTATATTCGCACACTGAAATCGTTATTGTGGGTGATTTTAATGTGCATAACTCTCAGTGGCTTCGTCACTCCGGAACAACAACACCCGAATGTCAATATGTCCGGCTTTTTGCTGATTCAAATAGCTTAACTCAACTTGTCAATGAGCCAACACAGGTACCAGATATATATGGTCATTCCGCCAACACACTGGACCCGTTTCTCACCTCCCACCAAAACAAATACACAATTGAAGTTTTTTCGCCCTTGGGCACTTCAGACCACTGTGTAGTGTCAGCTAAATTTCCTCTAACCAACAGTAATGAGAAAGCTCCCAAAAGAACAGTATGGTTCTACGAGAAAGCCAACTGGGAATGTCTGAACGACTTTTTTGGGACGTTAAATTTGTCGTTATTTTTCCTCCATAACGATTTTGACTCAATAGCGGACACATTGACAGACACGATTCTACTTGGCATGCGGACCTTTATTCCACACAGAGTATCATACCCAAGAGAAATATGTGGTTCGGTTCTGGGTGCAGAGAAGCCATTAAGGCTAAAGAGTTGAACTTCCGGTTGTATAAATCAAACAATACTTAGGAAAACCGGAAAAGATTTAAGAGGGCTACATATATATATACTACACTCTCCCACAGCTAGCAGAAACTTCTGGGCATACGTGGAAACCATTCAAAACTCAGTCTCTTCATCCATTCCATCGCTTATAGTCGATGACAAACCAGTCACCACTGCAATAGAGAAGGCGAACCTACTTGCTGCACATTTTGCAGCCAACCGAACGCTGCCTGATACCACATGAGTTCCGCCTCAACTTGAGCATAAGCAGCACACCATGAGCCAGATTGGCTTCCGATCGCGTACTGTTGCTCGCGCACTCAAAGAGCTAAACGCACACAAATCCGCTGGTCCGGACGGCATTCCCCCAATCCTCTTGAAGAGATGTTCCTCTTCACTCGCCAAACCATTGCGGAAACTCTTCCATTTGTCTTATTCTACTGGTCGTTTCCCAAATAGATGGAAGTCAGCGAACATTCAGCCAATTCCCAAAAAGGGCGACAAATCATCCCTGTCTTCTTATCGACCCATAGCAATAACTTCTATTCTCTCCAAGGTAATGGAATCTCTTATCAACCATCAACTTTGGAAATAACTGGATTCAAATGACCTCCTCAATGACCGCCAATATGGCTTTCGTAGCAATAGGTCCACAGGAGATCTGATGGCGTACCTTACCGAAAAGTGGAGCCATTCCATCCGCTACCTCGGTGAAAGCAAGATAGTCGCATTGGATATTTCAAAAGCCTTCGATAGAGTTTGGAATCCAGCCCTTTTGTCAAAATTGCATTCATATGAAGTGGACAATTCTCTGATCCAATGGATAAAAGACAATCTTTCTGGCCGTTCAATCCAAGTGGTTCTTGATGGTGTCAATCTGTCTCCCATAAAATTGATGCAGGTTTTCCCCAAGGTTCGGTACTCTCACCCACTCTCTTCCACATCTATATAAATGATCTCTTGTCAATTACTCACAACCCAATTCACTCGTTTGCTGATGATAGCACGTTGAGTTTCTCATACTCATACGAACACTACCGTCCAAACTCTTCGAACGTCACTACCAACCAGCAACTTATGCTTGATACATTGAATTCAGACCTCAACAAGATATATCAGTGGGGATTATCTAACCTAGTAGAATTCAATGCTCTAAAAACTCAGTGCTGCCCCCTGTCGTCAAAGGTGAGCCCCAAAGTATATATACTGTCTATGAACGGCACTTGCATCGACGAAGCCAAGGAATTATCAATCCTCGGCACTCGAATTAATTCGACTCTTAACTGGAATGACCACATATTTGACGCTGCGAAAAGTGCAGCCAAATGTATGGGATTCCTTAAGAGATGCAAAAGGTACTCCACCCCGTCCAAACTAGCCACTATTTACAAGGCGTATATTCATCCAAAAATGGAGTTCAGCTCCCATATTTGGTCAGGCGCATCCAAAACTGCACTACACGTGCTCGTTGCTCAACTGAACTTGCTGAATGTGTTCCACCCCTTCAGACATTTTCCCGCGATACCCGTCAATCTGTGAATGCGCCTCAGTTCACGTTGAAGCTCAACTTCACGCGCACAAATAAACATAGAGAGTCATTCTTTAGCCGAACCACACGAATGTGGAATGTTCTGCCTGATCGTGATGTCCAGACATTTAAGACTAATGTAAATCGATACCTCCTTATCCACTTCCTCTCCATCCGCTCGCACTGTGCTCTGACATTTAAGGGTACTTCAAAATCCCCTTTGTGTGCGCGTTAGTGTAAAAAAAAAGGTGCAAAATCCGTCAAAGAAGGGAAAGCTTCAGTAGAACGCTCAACCAACCCTTCGGAGCTCGAAATCCTTCTGAGCAGACCAGTCAGACTCAGGCTTCTCTCCGAATGCATTTTCGCCTTTTATTAGGGACTCTCGTCGAGAGGAGCAATTAAATGAGTCTAACGACACCGGCACCAAAACTATGGGCACAAAACAATAGGCGCAAACTATAGGGGCAAACCAGGGCGTTTGTTGTTGTTGGCACATAGCTGCTTGTTGTTGGTATGCTGCTGCTAGCTGTTCATACGTCATAATGTTGCCGTTATTTATTTTCTTTTAGTTTTGTTTTTTTGTGTGTGTATTCAATGAGTGGCGAGGAGCGCGATATAAAACGTCTTCGCCGGTCGAACGCCAAGTTAACACTGTGATTAATGACCGAATGTCGGTGCTAAAAATACAGGACCCGTGGTATAATTATGTATTTTTAAACGTACACGCCCCAACAGTATTTGATGGGATCTCATCATTCGATATTAAAATTCTCCTCAGGGACCTCAACGCAAAAATTGTAAAGGAATACATTTTCCAACCAACTATAGGTAAACAAGGCCAAACGACGTTTCAAATGATAATGGAATTCGAATTATCACGTTCGCAGCGTCAAAAGATCTGGTAGTGAAAAGCACGATGTTCAAGCACAAGCAAATTCATAAAGCCACATGGATATCACCCGATGGCGTAACGCGTAACCAAATAGACCACTTCCTCAGAGACAAAAGACACCACTCGAATATCCTTGACGTAAGATCATATAGAGAGCAGATTGCGACTCCGATCACCTTCTAGTGAGGGGCAAAATTAGAAATCGGCTCGCAGCAAACCCACATGGGCAATCACGGGAGACGAGCAAAAAGTTCGACACTGATAAACTAAAAGACCTGCGCAAAAGAGCTGAATATAAAGACGAACTAACGAATAGATTTAGCATCCTAGAGAGTGGGAGCAGTGAGGAAGAGGAAGCCAATAGTGTGAACACTAAATGGACATCGATCAAAGACACAATCAAACACACAGCCCAAAAGGTATTAGGATTTAAGAAAGCAATTAAGTCCAAACCTTGGTTTGACAATGATTGGTTTGATCGAAGATCGCAAATGCCTCAGCGTGATCCACTTAGAAAGATATGATGAAGTCAACGCAGAAAGATACGCGACCATTCCGAAAGATACAAGGAAGCTTTTCAATCGCAAAAAACGCGAATGGGAGAAGACTTGAATCGAAAATATCGTAAAAAATCGAAAGCAAAGAACATCAGAGTAAACTGCTGAAATCCAAACTACTATCACGGCGAGGTCATGAACTTCCGAGTTCCACCAGTGCAATAAATGATAACAATAATGTATTAATAATCAAGGTCTTGATTCTTTAAGCTACTTTGGCGGATTGGTTAAAAAGCATACATTTCATTTCGTTCAAATATTGTCATCTTACGGAACCCGAAATTAATTTCTGTATCCTGTGCTGTGTTATTCAAAATCGTCATGTTGTAGAAAGATGAAAAACAATGTTGTTTGAAATACTTATTTTAGGAGAACTGAACCTCTCTAGAGCAACGCTCTGAGTTGCTAATTATAATTTTTGTATTTGTTGTTTTATCCTACCTGTATAATAAACTTTTATCCTTAAGCTTATCGGATTAGATTCACCTACGATGTTTGGAATTTTACGTCATGGCGCTGAAACGTGTACTGGTTTCACAAATATTATACATATCATTGCGTAAGACGAAATCCACTACCGAACCAGTTCCGCCAATAGTCCCAACTAGAGTTCCGCGTGTAAAAACCAGGTTCACTATCCAAATACACCCTCTCTCATCCATCAATAAGTGAAAATGGTACTGGAGCACATCAGTCATAACCTATCCCAATATTTTCAGTTCAAAATATTATTATTTCAAGCGAACTCCTTAAAACAAAGGAAAAACCCGATACACAGTTGCTAATGTGGAATGCTTTTTTACATAATACTTTTTAATCGGATTTGTTTTCTATACTGGTTTAGTTATTGCTTGTATGTGAATATGCTGTCGGTATAACCCACTTGGAAGCTTTCCTCAAACTTTTCCCGTAACCTGGATGCTTGTAAATAATGCCATTTTAACGTTTGATCTAATACTCACCTGTTGCAGGTGGGAACTCATAGAAATATGCTGATCTGGGGCTTAAGCAACTGCAAAATGGGAAAATTAAATTTTAAAATACTCCACAAGGGCTACAATGAACGGTATTGGGCTCACCTTTGCTGGACAAAGTTTAAATTCGCTGAGTTGGGCACTGATGGTTGTCCGGTTTGCTGTTGTCCTGGTGTAAGTTGCTGTTGGGATGTTGGCAATAGTGGAAGTGGTTGTTGTTGTTGTTGTTGCTGCTGCTGTTGTTTTTGTTGTTGTTGTTGTATCATTTGTTGTTGCAATTGAAGGGCACCTCTGGCCACACGAGGTGCAAACACACCGTAGCCAAAGCCATAAATTTCATCCTCTTCCTTGTCGGAGAGACAACTTGATGGCTGCAAAATGGCAGGCAAAACGAAAAAAGAACAATAACAGAAGATATGAATTAAATTTTCACCAAGCTTTAATTAACTTCTTAACCATCCCCCGCACCCTTCGTAATAAGCAAAAAGAAGTGAAAAGCATACTTAAAGGTCATGCAACAAAAATAAAGAAAAAGCAGCAGGGCAGTGCACTACCAAGAGAAGACGAAGGCAAAACAGTGGCAATGTTGAAAAAAGTGAAAAATAAGAAAACTCTTGGACACAAAGAACAGGAGAAAACGAGCTGCAATGAATTGCGAATACGTAAACTACCCTTAGAAAAGGTAACAGCAACCCAATTGGGATGGGCTTCCATTTCTTTTGGAATGAAGGTGGTTAAAGGATAATTTCAGAACCACTTAGAGTAAACAGCATTAAGGATTTTTGTTATGGATAAAGGAAGTGCTGAGGCTTCGCTAAATGGCAATTGTTGGGACGTGTATTTTTCGTCCGTTTCTTTCCTGCATTTATATCGCTAGAAAAGTTTCGCACCTGGGACGTCCTTATCAATGCAGAGTTTTCAACTTCTCCTTTCTTTCTCCCTACTTGCATTTTTCTTTTTTTTTTGTTGCAACTACTGTGATAATGCCAAAGTGCATATTAGAATATTAAATATATGCAGAGGAATTATGTGATACCATGCACACCTACTACGGTTGCGATACTACATGTTAATTGAGTCTATATACATACCGAATATTTTCCTGGCACATAAATTGGCTGACTATGACTATTTGGCAGACCACCCTGACTGGAATGGCCACGGTGACCTCTCGCTGGACCAACACCCGCAGGATTCTGTGGACTTCGTTCCGCCCAAGCTGCTTGTCTGGCATTTTCTAAAGCGTTTAGTATATCACCAAAGGGAGCCATTAGAAGCTCACTATACACTGATGCTAGACCTTCCAAATGTCCTCGCTGTCCATCCTGCAAAAGACGAAAATAACTGTAACGTACCACCGGTGATTTCTTTTTGGTTGTTTGGATTTGTTTTCTATTACAGATTTGGGCTTTTGGGGGTGAAAGGGATTCTTGACCTTGTTTCGTCAATGAACGTGAATCATCCTCTGTAGAAGGGGAAAATTGAGGATAAGAAGGATGTTATCACAATATTTCTATTGCTTTTACAATAGTAAAGTCAAGCCCTACATATTGTAATGTAATTTGATTTATCAGCAGTATATATAATATAAGAACCTGGACAAAACATAATACTGTATTCATTGCAGTAACGAAAAAAGTTTAGACCACTTTAATGAGAGCCTTAAAACAGCTGTTAATAAAATAAGCAAGCCCAAACTTTAGGTTGGACACTGATACTATGACTCCTCGGTTGACCCGCAGTTGTGGGTGTTGCAAAGATCATAAATTTGGTTTTACTTTCTCTTGGTTTATTTTGATTTCTTTTCCAATTGTAAGTTTTTTTTTATAAGACCCTCAAGGGGGTTTATGTACCGCAAAAGTTTCGGGTGTCTATTACAAAGGAAGCAGCATCGGTTCACAGGAGCCCTATAAAGACACATTACGGCCGCAAATAAAATGTAGATAAAGGGAGAACTAAAAGAAACTGCAGGGATTTTACGAAGGGCTAAGAAAGCCCCACATGTTTATTCGTAGTGGTGAAATTCGGTTTGCCGTTTTTTTTTTTCGTTCAGGACCCTGTAGTTGAACAAAGGTGTTTATGGTGCCAGGACAACAGTTACACAGATTCTAAAGTTTAGTAGAGGCACGTTTATGGATTTATCATTCCAGTGACGGATTTTTAACGAGAGCACAGTTATTTAATTAATTTTTGGTAAAGCATGCGAAGACAATAGTATGCAGATAAAACGACAAGAAAACATCGACACACATCTATAATTACGCACAGCATAGATAAAACACAAAATTCCACTTTTATTTATGAATAGAAACTCACAAGAATGATATGAATAATACAAAAAGCTAATCCACGACACGCACACATAAATATATTTGAAAATGGACATGATGTATAAGAAGGAGGCACAGAGTATAAATGTCAGATAATCCTAAGTTATTTCTAAGTCTTAAACGGGAGATTCATTGAGCGTTCCTGATTAGAGTTCACTGATTCCATTTTTCTTATAATTTTAATGTTCTTTAATTTGTTCCCTTTATGAATGAAGCACATATCAACAATTTTATCACGGACAGTGAGCAGTTATTATTATATATAATATTACACACACAAAGTGGAATTAAATTGCATTCCGAAATCTAATCAATATTTGTTCAAACGTCATCTTTTAAAGTGCAGATTTTTAGTTCTTCAGATTCAGCTCCTTTGAAAAGTAACTATATAAAGAGATTGTGAGATACATGTCCGTACGTACAGTGCTGTGAAAAATTATAGACTCAGAGGTAAATTTTCTGTTTTTTTCGAATGAGTAATAAACTTGTATGACTAGTTTTGTGACAAAACATTGTCAACCGACACCAACTCAGGGAAAGCACTTTAATAGCCTAATTGCTTTTTTACCAGGACAAACATTTTCTGGACAAAAAAACCCCTAATTTCGCATGTGAAAAAGTATAAACTCAGACCCTTTTATCGATCTCTGGCTTAGTTTGGTATAATAATGGTTCTTAAAAAACAGTGCAGACATTCTGGGGTGATAATAAACTGATTTTTGTTTTACGCAGTGAGTTTTTTTAAAGTTCTATATACGCCAAGTGGGAAACAATTAACGGACATTGAAAAACAAAGAATAGTCGATTTACAAAATATTGAAATGACACAAAGACAAATGGCCAGTGAAATAAATTGCTCTCAAGAAGAATTTTCTAGAAGCCGGTATTGAAAATTACGGAAGAAATAAGCGATCTGGGAGAACAACAAATTTTCGCCAACGGTAAAACGAGCCGTTCTACGTGAAATGTCCAAAACAGGAGGTTCTTCGTCCAAATAGTTCGACGTTTTAAATTGGACTGTGAGTCTGCCGCATTAGAAAATGGGCAATAGCCTCAAGCAACTTGAAGTATTCACAGTACTTGTGCAAACCACCACTCAAACAGTGACATAAGGCAGCATGCATTGAATTTGCTGAAACACACATCCAACACAGTAAAATGTTGTCTCATGTGATCATCAGCGACAAGAAAAAATGCCCCGACGGCTTCAAGTACTATTGGTATGATCCCAGGAAAGAAAAGAAAATCATGTGGAGGAGTTGTGGGTTTGGGCAGCTTTCATTAGAAATCTGAAACCGGAAATGGTTTTTATTTTTGAAAGAATGGACGCCAAGAAGTGTTGGAAGAGCTTTTTTTCCTTTAATAACCCTAACAGAGGACGAAGATGTCGTATTTCAATAGGACAAAGCTTCTATCAATACAACACGAACAATAACAGCGTGTTATGGAATTAAACTTTTATGGTGTTTAACATTAAGTCCAGAGATAAACCCCATTGAGAACCCGCCGTCGATCCTGGCAAGGGCGGTTTACGATCAAGAAAAGCCAGAAATTCGAAACGTGGAACAACCCAAAGAAAGAATTGTTGAAGCATGGCATAATACACCGGACAACACTTTAAACAATCTTATTCCAGTCCACCACGAAGATTGTTAACTATTATAAAAAATGACGGACAAAGCATTCCATATTAAATAAATTATTATACAAAAAATTCAAATATAAATGTTTGGAGTTTATACTTTTTCACAGGCGAAATTTGGGTGTTTTTCAGAAAATGAATTACCATTCCTAGTAAATAAGCAATTAACGCACTAAGTGGTTTTTCCCGAGTTGGTGCTGGTTGACAATATTTTGCCACAAAATTAGTCATAAAAGTTTATTACTTATTCCAAGAAAACGGAAAATTTATGTTTGTCTGTAATTTTTCCCTGTACTGTACATGTTCAAGTGACGATTCTGTGCTACCGCAAGTGCAGGAAAATCGGTGACCTTTTCTTGCGTAGCTCAATAGTTTAAAAAAAAATATCCTTTCAATATCTTCGAACAAAAGACATAGCGTTTTTGAACCAAACAAGTCTATATCTGTGTCAAAGAAACTGCAATCATCCTGTAAAGCTTCACTAAGTTAAGGATGCATCTAACACATTTAATTGATATGGTGATTCGATATGTCCCTTTCTTTTCTAGCTGGACTAAGTGTTTGTAGTGGTTAAAGCATGAGCCTCGCAGATTCCCAAGCTTGGTAGAAGCCAGTTAACTGTCTTATTGTGAGATTTGTGGAACACAACTTTGTGTATTAAAAAAACATGCGAAGGCTTATGTAGATAAAACAACATGAAGAAATACGTCGACACACAGCTATAGATAAACATGGCATAGAAAAAACGCAAAATTACACATATATATATATATATATATATATATACGAGGATTGCCTCTTATGTTTCGGGATTTGGCAACCCTAGTGTTGCAATCCGGCAATTGACAGCTCTGTCGTAAAGTTGGACATTTTTGAGGTTATACGCACTCAGAACGTTTTGACATACGAGCGCTATTTGTGTTGTTTACAGTAACTTAAAAGATTCATCTCTGCCCAAAAATGGAATTAAACCGTCAACATTTTCGTGCCATTATTTTTTACAACTTTCGGCGTGGATTAACTCAGCAACAGTGCAAGGATGAACTTAATTCAATTTTTGGGGATGAAGCTCCATCAAGGACCAGTGTTTATCGATAGTATGGTGAATTCAATCGTGGTCGTAGTTCACTCCAAGATGAATTTCGTGAAGGTCGTCCAAAACCAGTTGTTGTTCCGAAAACCGTTGATGCTGTGCGCGAACTGATATTGGAAGATCGTCATGTGACCTATCGTGAGATTGAGACAACCTTAGGCGTTAGTGGGACCAGCATACATTCAATATTGCATAAACATTTGACTGTCAAAAAAATTTGTTCGCGTTGGGTCCCACACAATTTGTCAATCGCCCAAAAAAAGGCTCGTGTCAATTGGTCGAAAGAAATGCTCAAAAAATACGGTCGCGGTGCTTCGAAACACGTCTATGACATCGTGACAGGTGATGAATCGTGGATTTACGCGTATGAGCCCGAAAGTAAACAGCAGTCGACTGTCTGGGTGTTTCAAGATGAGCCAAATCCAACAAGAGTTGTTCGCGAACGAAGCACTTCCAAGCAAATGGTCGCCTGTTTTTCCGGAAAAACTGGACATGTCGCAACCGTACCACTAGAACAACGCAGAACAGTCAATTCTGAGTGGTACACAACCATTTGTTTGCCAGTTGTCTTCCAAGAAATCAAGAAAACCAACCGCCGAAAACGGATCACTCTTCACCACGACAATGCGAGCTCTCACACATCGGCTGCGACAACAGCATTTTTGAGCACCCAAAACATCGATTTGATGTGTCATCCGCCGTACAGTCCTGACTTGGCACCGAATGACTTCTTTTTATTCCCGTACGTAAAAAACAAACAGAGAGGTCAACGTTTTTCGACACCTGAAGAAGCGGTTGCTGCATTCAGAATGCATGTGTTGGAGGTACCTCAATCAGAGTGGCAAAAGTGCTTCGACAATTGGTTCAAACGCATGCAAAAGTGTATAGATCTTCATGGGGAATATTTCGAAAAACAATAAAGTGATTTTCGATGACCAATATTTGTTTTTGTTCTCTAATCCCGAAATATAAAAGGCAACCCTCGTATATATGGAAGCAGCAGATGAGGTGGGCCTAGAAATAAACGAAGACAAAACGAAATACATGATTACGACGAGAGCAGGTGGACCTCAGAGAACACATATAAACGTCAGGGGCAAGATATTTGAAAATGTCAAAGAATTTAAATATCTGGGAACGATACTGACGAGCAGAAACGAAACGTCAAAGGAAATTAACAAAAGACTACATTCCGGCAACGCTAGTTGGCATGCAGTCAGTAAACTCTTGAAATCCAAACTGCTATCACGTAATATAAAGCTCCGTGTCTATAGAACCATAATCATGCCGATTGCTCTATACGGATGCGAAACATGGGCTCTCACAAAACGGGAAGAGAACAAATTCCGCGTATTCGAGAATAAAGTTTTAACGGGTATATTTGGCGGCAAATATGACGAGGAGTCAGGACAATGGAGGAAACTGCACAACCACGAATCTGAAGAGCTATACCGCAAACCTACAATAGTGAGAGTAATCAAGTCGCGAAGATTAAGATGGGCCGGACACGTAGCGCGAATGGGCGATGATAGGACCGTGCATAGAATTCTTGACGGTAAACTAACGGGAAAGAGACCGACAGGACGGCCGCGACTGAGATGGGAGGACAATGTTAGATTGGACCTCGAGGAGATCGGATCGAATGATCGAACGTGGAAGGAGAGCACACAGGACAGGGAACAATGGCGGAGCCGAGTCGCTGAGGTCATGAACTCCCGGGTTCCTACAGGCCAGTAAATAATAATAATAATATATATATATATATATATATATATATATATATATATATATATATATATATATATATGGCGCCCGAATTTATGCAACCAACGAAGAGTCGAATCGGTAGGAACCGGTTCCATATCCTCGGCCGACTAAACAAAATCGGACCGTCAAGCGGGTCTTACTTCTGATTTCGATTCCGACACAGTCATTGCTGAAATTGAATGAATTTGACCAAGCACAGAGATTAGAAAAAAACACAACACAAAATTAGAAACATTACATTTAGAGTAAGAAAGCTGCCTGAAGCTATTCAAACAATTAAACATATTTATTACATGCTTGTGTCTGGGGAAATGATAAAGGGAAACAATCCTTCGAACACACAGTCAATACGTCCATTATAATGTATGCAGCTGACATATGGGCAGGAGCCGCACAGTACAAGTCGTACATGAGGGGAGTGAACTCAGCACATAGACTGACATCACTAAGAGTATGCTGTGCATTCCGAACGGTATCCGAAGATGCTATAAATATTTTGGCATTGACATTGCAGCTAAAGAAAACGCTGCATTGCATGAGGTCTCCCAAGTGAATCGTCGGAGAATGCGGTCACAATTAGAGCTCTCAAGCCTAAGAGAATGGCAACGATTGTGGGATTCTTCCACCAAAGGAAGATGGACCCACACCATGATACCTGATGTAGAAACATGGGTGAAATGAAAACATGGCGAGCTAAATTACCACCTAACTCAGCTAATATCAGGACATGGATGCTTTCGACAATATTTGCACAAGTATAAGCATATGAATCACCCATACTGCTGTATTGCGAAGGCAAAATAGAAAATGCGGATCATGTACTCACAGAGTGCGTGAGATTCGGGACCGCACGAACGATTTTGGAAAGACATATGAGAGGGACTGTTACTCCGGGAGAAGTAATAGCATACATGCTGAGTTCAAAACAGGCATGGTCCGTAGCAAATGATGTTCTATGTGACATGATACAGCTGTTGCGATGCGACGAGCGGAGTAACATATAAATCCGTCCCGCCCCGCGATGGAATATGTAAAAGAAAGTTCCGTGGGGATCAACGGGAATATGTGTCTGGCGGGAGGTGGTTTTAGTTGGTAAAAGTCCGGCATGCCTCTGGATCGATCAGAGGTATCTTTTGACGATTTCCACCTTCCTACCGAAAACAGAAAAAAAAGAAGAAAAAAAATTGTATCAGGCCTCATTTCAGCAGGGACGATTCGAGTGTAGCCTACTGCCACAACTGCAGTCAAATAGGCCATCCTGTAAATTATTTAGAGTGTTCTAAATACAAAGAATTTAACAAAAATAACTTGAATTGGTGAGTTCGCTAGGGAAACATTTTTCGCCAGAAACAAACAACTGAACATACCAGCCAAGAGGGCAAGCGGCACGCGAGCAGGTATCAGCTATGCATATCTTTATCGCAAAGAACAAAGTAGCACCGTATCGTCCAGTGAGCAGAACTAGCAAGCAATTGCGGTGAATGGCAACAATAGGTGAATTCATAATGTCCACAGAAATATTCGATATGCATGCATTCACATTAATAGCAAAAATAACAGCATTTACTGTCTGGACCGACAGGGCGATCTGATAACTCCCAGCTTCAAACTGCATTACTGAAAACTCATCGACCAAGTAATCGAATCAGGTTTTTAAAATTGTGACATTTCTTACACTTAACGTTTCACCTTGTAGATCCCTCAAGGAGAAAACATCCCCTTAAGTTCCTCCGATAATAAGATATAACAGTCGCATTCATACAGGAAACCCACCTGAAAGACCGGCACAAAGATACTCGGAACGAACTCCACCTCTTCAGTAAGGGTGACTATAAGGTCAAAGTAACCAATTCTGTCACTTGACAACCAGCTTTTTTGTTTACTTTCTCTTCGTTCGTTAGCATTTGATGGTTACAGCTTTAATCTTAATCAATCTGAATAATCAAAAGAAATAAAGTCCATTTTTTCTTTTATAAATTGGAAACACCAGTGTTTGAATTCTTTGACTGCTAAAGTTTGGGATTAGCGCCCAAAGGTAATCCTTTCACTTAAACATTTTTATAGATATTGTTGCAGCAAACGTGGACCAGTGTCGCTACACATTGTTCCTGAAGTTCCTTCTCCCAGACCACCGAGCAAACATTGGGTGGTTGATAGTTTTGTATTATACAAGTACAAAACAATTATTGGTCCTTCGAGCCGGATCCAGTCTGTGGATCCATTTCACTGCTGCCCGCTCGCAGCCTAACATTAGTGCAGACCGCCGCCAAACTCGTTGGCCACTGCAAAGATTGTAAATACAATCGACCGCCGTCTCCATACACGCCAACCTCAGCAAAACCAGAAACCGGAATCAAATCCGAATAAACGCAAACAAAAATAGAAGCTAGTGCACCTAATAAAGCAGCCCCCGTCCAGCGTAAGGATCCACCTCGCCAAATTCGTGGTGCACGCTGTCTCAAGCGCAGATAACTAACAACTAACCACACCGAGACCAGTTCGCAGCACATCCTGCTGGAACCAGACTCAGAACGCAGCCCTCGCCCAGTGCAGATACCTACCACCGCCCAGGTTCTCAGGTAAGACCACAATTTTCCATTATAATCAAATTATCGCCTCCAAATTCGTGGCCCCACCGAAACTGCCCCCAGCAGTTACTTACCACCACACCGCGACCAGTTCGCGGCGCAATTGAAGTCCAGATCTGTGGATCGGCTACCACTGCCAGGTCAAGGTGTAGTTTGGGATTCAGGTCTGTGGATCGGTCACCGCAGCCAAGTTAGCGGTGCCACTGCAAAGGATCCAGGCATACGGATCAATCGCCGCCAAGTTCGCGGACTACTATAAGGTCCAGACTTAAGGACCGACCGACGTCAAGGTCGCGGAACCCCGGCGTCCAGACGCAAAGACCAACCGTCGCCAAGATCGATACATCTAAAGTACAAGGAGATGTCGGCCCCAATGCACGAGAAGTCAAACATGGCAGCTACATTGGCGGAACAACTCATCAGCGCCCGATTCGCCGCCCAGAAACGGATGTCGGTTGCATTCCTCAATCTGGAAAAGAGAGGTCCGCCAACGTTGTTCGCGGTGGACATACGCCAGCTCAACCTCCAGATCGAATGGGAGGACATCCGAAAGAAGCATGAAGAAATAAAACGCCTGGCCAGTCCAGAGATGACCAGCGGCCACCGCTACTTCATAGACGAATTCATCGGTCAGGCCGAGGAGATGTATCGGGACGTTTGTTGAGGCAAGGCACACCCTCAAAGCCGACCGTCCGATCGCATCCGAGACTGCGACGGACGCCGCTAGTCAACCAACAAATCGTTTGCCGCCATTGATGTCGCAACCGCCTGTAACTAACGCCGCCAAGGACATCAAGAAGGTTCCAGAGGCAGCGAAGGAAGTGAAAACGACTGCAGCAGCATCCCTTACACCACACACGAAGGCTGATTTCAGCAATAAGGCACCAGCCGCTGTCAGTGCACCAGCACCACCGAAAAAAACTACCAAGTCATCCGAAGCAGCCCAAGACGGAAGGAAGCCTGCTGCAGAGAAACCCGCCGAACAAGGTGAGGATACCACATCAACAAGACTGCTCGAGGCTCAGGTTGCGCTCGACACAGTCTCCCCCAAGAAGGCAAGCGATGCCGACCAAGGCAAAGATGCCCACCTCCCGAGACTGCTCGAGGCTCAGTTCTCGCTCGACCCAGTCTCCCCCATTAAGGCAAACGACGCCGAACAAGGCAATGATGCCCAACTCCCGAGATTGCTCGAGGCTCAGTTCGCGCTCGACTCAGTCTACACACTTAAGGCGGACCGCCCCAATCACCAAACCAGCATCAACCCCGCGATTACGGAACCGCACACACTCCCAGTAAGTATGGACCAGCAGGCCGCCGACCAGAATGCTGCCTGCCAGATCAACTCGGCTCATGTCTCGATGTTCGGACAAATGCAGAAACACATGGCTGTTCCTCGTGGGTTGCGAATTTACAACTCCAACCCAGAGGAACTGGTCCACCCGGAACAATGCGCACCGAACAATAACCGCGTATGCACCCATCAGGAGAGCAATGCCCCGCTTGGCTGGCGGCGCTCCCCAGCATCTAGGGATCAACCGAATCCGTGCCACCAAGCACGCATTATAATCCAGAAGAGGCGGTACCTCACTCAGCCCAACAGGCACTGGGTCCGTACCTGTCATTGGAACCGCGGACGGTGCCATGGACGAAGCTGCATCAGGCTCAAAAGTCCGGCCTCACCGGCCAAAGGCCGCATCCCATCGGCAGATCCCTTCCAGAGACAGACCACTCGTCGGCACCAATCTTTCCGGGCCTCCACATCAATAGAACTCCAAGGCCCTGGGCCTCCGTTCCTTGGAACCAACGGCTTCGCCAATGATTGGCGAATGCAGCTGCGAGCAGTCACCGCCAAGGCAGCGGAAACGGAGCCGCACCAGTCCCCAGTGAGGGAGCATCGACAAGCCGCTGACCGACTTGCCGCCTGCCCAGAGATCGACCCGAATCATGTCCTGATGCATAGAGCAGCCCCCGAGCACCCACGGAGACAATCGCAATGCATGATCTGTGGGGCACATCACCAATTGACCGGTCCTCGGGGGTTGCGACTTTACAACTCCGACCCGGAGGACCTGGTCGAGGATATCCCTGTGGATGACAGCTCACATAAGACGACCAAGAGGAGGTACTGTCGGCCTCGACCTATCGCCAAACCCCCTCCTGGATCATTCATCAAACCAGACCCTCGCCCGCTGAACCGTCGCTTGAATATCGGGCAATTGAAGAGCCGGGAGCCTGGCCGCCTAAAGACTTCAAGGACAACACCCGTTATCACCACTGGTTGTCTAGACGGAGTGAGCTTAATCAACCATCATCCCCTGCGGACCGCTACGGGCACAGTCATCAGACCCATCACAAAAATCAGTATCCACCCACTGGAAGAGCAACCTCCCGGCTCTGGTTCTGATGACCATCCCCTGGAACCAGACGATTCGCCAATGATTGGCGAAGGCGGGCGGAATGTGGCGGATTCGCCTTTAACCATCCGCAAGTAAATTTATTGTGGCACCACCTGAACTGAATCAGATATGTGGCATCACCGAAGCAATGTCAGCAATCAGCTGACATTTATGAATTCTGTAACTTGACAACCAGCTTTTTTTGTTTACTTTCTCTTCGTTCGTTAGCATTTGATGGTTACAGTTTTAATCTTAATAATCAAAAGAAATAAAGTCCATTTTTTTGTTTTATAAATTGGAAACACCAGTGTTTCAATTCTTTGACTGCTAAAGTTTGGGATTAGCGACCAAAGGTAATCCTTTCACTTTATAGATATTGTTGCAGCAAACGTGGACCAGTGTCGCTACACATTGTTCCTGAAGTTCCTTCTCCCAGACCACCGAGCAAACATTGGGTGGTTGATAGTTTTGTATTATACAAATACAAAACAGTGACTATAAGGTCAAAGTAACCAATTCCCCACTTAATATAAGACATATAATCTTCACGACAAATCGAGTACTATAGCGTTTGAAATAATAGTGAAGAAGATCATGTGATTCGAACTGACGCTATGACAGTTTGAATCACGAAAAAAATTGAACCCATCAGGCTACTGACCGTGTTTTGAATTTGATTTTTAAACCCGACTATACTCCACTGATGTGAATTGTTATGTTATCGCTAAGATATACAGCTCTGATGTATTTTCTTATTCGATTTTTCGTTCGGTGCTCTTCACTATTTTGCTTGTGAAATGTGTGTGTATCTGTTAGAGTCGCCACAGTACTACATAGTACTTACTTACCCCTACAACGCTTGGAAATAACAGGTTTGAAGAACTTAAAGCCTTACTATATGCCAACAATACCTTAAATTCATCAGCATTATCGGCACTACAACCGGGAACCGGTCTTGGCCTTATTTAGCAAGTCCTGAGGCTTGTTAAATTTTCCATAATGATTTGTTTTTTTTTCCGGGCAAGGTCATTAGTCTTGCGCCGGAGGCTCCGCGACGGGGAATCGAACCCCGGTCTCCCGTGTGACAGGCGGGTATACTAACCAATATACTATCTAGGAGCCCAAAATACCTTAAATTATAGACATAAATATATCTCCAAATCGTTTTCGAGCACCCCGAACAAATAGATACATTCTGCCGGCGATTGGGTATAAAAATAAAGGTACCTTAGCTGAAGGGGGTTTGTTTTGGAAATCATAATGGCAAATGTCCTAGGAGAGCCAGGAAAGTTGTTATTTTGAATTCCTAATTGATGGAGTAAACCTTCCACAAGGAAAAAACCTCTCCTATCTAAGGATAAGTCTCACATAACTCTCTGCTTAAATTTAATGTAATATGTAATATGTAATGTACTGCCACGTAATGCATTAAAAAAGGCTAAAAACGTGACCCGCACTTTAACTCCATTACAAGCAAGCAGTCGTTTTGAAAACAAAACTTCTTCCATTTAAGACCATTATTCGACCAATTATAAGTTCCTATGCGGTTTACAATTCATCCTCGGCGACTAGGAACGTAGATATCTTCGAAATTACAGTACTTAAATTGTGTTGGGATGCACTTTCAATCACAAAATTAAAGGTACTATAGCAGACAAGTCTACATAAGCGCTTAAATTACACCACTAATTGACTATGTCGTCGGAGGTTCTAGGTATTTTATTAAAAAAAAAAAAGAAAAAAAAATATCCGGTGACTCTAAATAAAATTTCCTGCTAAAATCTTCCAGCAAATAATGACTTTAAAATTGGAAGCTTCTAGTCATTCCATGTCGTGAATAAGTCGTATTCATAAAACCACTTATTATTATTAGGTGGGTTGAAAACTTCGTAGGCTGACACATAGATGGTGTTATTGGAATTAAGCCCATGTGATTTTTATTTAGTACTAACCTTCAAACGATACGTGTATAAATTTGACAACTGTCGGACAATTGGTTCGTGAGATATATATATTATTGTAATAAAAGGGATAAAAAAGAATTTCGAGTGCTAATGAAACATTGCTTTATCATGAAAAAAAATATTGTTGAGTTCTTGAATGTTGTATTTTTAATGTCTTAGATCGCGTCCCCACTAAATTTTACTTATTGTTTGCGTTGGTTGAATCGCGACCGCACACTAAATTTTAACAAGTCTTATACTGTTATATCGATCGCACTAACATCCGCATTGTAGTTCGATTTTTCTTCAACTGACTTTCTTTTTATTTTTTGGATTCAATTTTTTCGGCGCCTAGTTTTTAATTTTCTCCCACAGTAGTTTTTTCCGCCTACAGGCAACACCACAAAAGACGAAAGACAACAAGAAGAAGAAAGTTCGGTAGAACGGATGTAGAAACCTTTCTGCGCAGACAGGTCATAGCAGCAACACGCTCACGAAAGATGATTGGTAATCCGGGAGGAGGTAATCTTGGTCCATAAAAAAGTACAATCAGGGATCTTTCTACCTAATTGTATTTTCAAGAAGGCGAAGAGTGCCCAGATTGAGGCATTCAATATCATAGATTATCCTCATACTATTGACCAGATCAAGGAGGAGTTGTTACCAACAAAGGGATATTCCTTGTTTCTTTTGGAAAACTGGGAAAATATTCGGTAGGCGAGTACATACGCCAACGGGAATTAATTCTGATAAGGAATCGAATAATCCCGAATCTGAGATTAATGCTTCGGAGGTGGAACACCTCCAATACATTCGACATTTTTTCCCGGAGGGTCGTCTCTTGAATCACCAAAAGATTCCAGGTTGACACAATTACATGAGGAACTCCACTTAGGGTGAAACTGAAGTCCTCAAAAGTGGCAATATGTGAGGAGTTTAATTACATTTTCCACCTCAAAGGCGACCTCCTGACGTATACCAGTGCGATAACTTATGAAATACCGTTGGTATAGGACCATGCACCCATAAACCAAAAAATGTACCGTCTGCCTGAGTGCAAGAAACAGATGATAAATGAGAAAGTACGTGATATGCTAGAGAATGATATCATTCAACCTACCAAAAGTCCGTGGAACTCACCCCGCTTGGTAGTTCTTAAGAAAGTGGCCTCTGATGGAACAGCCCGACGGAGAGTTGAGGTCGACTTCAGGATACTGAACGACAAAACTATTGGCGATGGGTACCCTCTCCCTCGAATAGAGGACATTTTAGACCAGTTCGGTCACTCACGCTATTTTTCCACGCTCGATTTAGTCAACGGCTACCACCAAGGCTTAGTGGATCAGAAGGATCAAGTTAATAGCGTTCAGCACAAATTACGGGTATACGTATGCCTTTCGGTCTAAAGGGAGCCCGTCTACCTTCCAGAGACTCATGAACCATGGTCTAATCGGGTTGCAAGGTATCGAATGCTTTGTCTATCTTGACGACGTTGTCATATATGGGAAAAACCTAGAACACCATAAGAAAACTCCGGAATATATTCGAACAAATACGAGGGTTGCCTCTTATGTTTCGGGATTTGGCAACCCTAGTGTTGCAATCCGGCAATTGACAGCTCTGTCGTAAAGTTGGACATTTTAGAGGTTATACGCACTCAGAACGTTTTGACATACGAGCGCTATTTGTGTTGTTTACAGTAACTTAAAAGATTCATCTCGGCCCAAAAATGAAATTAAATCGTCAACATTTTCGTGCGATTATTTTTTACAACTTTCGGCGTGGATTAACTCAGCAACAGTGCATGGATGAACTTAATTCAATTTTTGGCGATGAAGCTCCATCAAGGACCAGTGTTTATCGATGGTATGGTGAATTCAATCGTGGTCGTAGTTCACTCCAAGATGAATTTCCTGAAGGTCGTCCAAAATCAGTTATTGTTCCGAAAACCATTGATGCTGTGCGCGAACTGATATTGGAAGATCGTCATGTGACCTATCGTGAGATTGAGACAACCTTAGGCGTTAGTGGGACCAGCATACATTCAATATTGCATAAACATTTGACTGTCAAAAAAATTTGTTCGCGTTGGATCCCACACTTTGTCAATCGCCCAAAAAAAGGCTCGTGTCAATTGGTCGAAAGAAATGCTCAAAAAATACGGTCGCGGTGCTTCGAAACACGTCTATGACATCGTGACAGGTGATGAATCGTGGATTTACGCGTATGATCCCGAAAGTAAACAGCAGTCGACTGTCTGGGTGTTTCAAGATGAGCCAAATCCAACAAGAGTTGTTCGCGAACGAAGCACTTCTAAGCAAATGGTCGCCTGTTTTTTCGGAAAAACTGGACATGTCGCAACCGTACCACTAGAACAACGCAGAACAGTCAATTCTGAGTGGTACACAAGCATTTGTTTGCCAGTTGTCTTCCAAGAAATCAGGAAAACCAACCGCCGAAGACGGATCACTCTTCACCACGACAATGCGAGCTCTCACACATCGGCTGCGACAACTGCATTTTTGAGCACCCAAAACATCGATTTGATGGGTCATCCGCCATATAGTCCTGACTTGGCACCGAATGACTTCTTTTTATTCCCCAACGTAAAAAACAAACTGAGAGGTCAACGTTTTTCGACACCTGAAGAAGCGGTTGCTGCATTCAGAATGCATGTGTTGGCGATACCACAATCAGAGTGGCAAAAGTGCTTCGACAATTGGTTCAAACGCATGCAAAAGTGTATAGATCTTCATGTGGAATATTTTGAAAAACAATAAAGTGATTTTCGATGATCAATATTTGTTTTTGTTCTCTAATCCCGAAATATAAAAGGCAACCCTCGTAAGACACCACACCCTCAAGCTGCAACCGAAGAAATGCAAGTTCCTAAAGAAAGAAGTGGTTTACCTAGGACACGTTTGTACCGAAAAGGAGACAATGCCAAATCCCTACACGACAGCTAGTGTCACGGATGCTCCCATTCCCTAGGCCGTAAAGAACGTCCAATCTTTTCTAGGACTGGTAAACTACTATCGAACATTTTTTGCAAATTTCTCGAAGATAGTGCGAGATAAATGTGGGTTTTATAATTTACAAAACACAACTTTTATTTTTCTTATTAATAATACTTTATTAACTTAAAACTAATTCTATTTTATTTTAAATTGCTCGGAGGCTAGTGGACGACTGATCTTCATTTTTCACTTGAAAACTATTCTAACTCGAAAACACGACTAGTGTTTACATATTCGAGATAACGATTCATAAAACGAATTGGATTTGGGCATTGTATACATATTCAAGATAACATAGGATCGAGGAATTGAGTTTGAGTATTCATTACATTTGAGATAACATAAGATAGAAGAATAGAACTGAAATATTGCTTACAATGTGTGAATGCAATGTACATAGGATTTAAGATAATGTTACCATTCCTTTAGAGGAAATTATTTCTATTTTTATTTTCGGCTTGTTTTGCAGTTACGCTTTTGATGTTCTTAGCTTGAGCCTCAATTAGCGGACACTTGGGTGGTAGGTATGGTTGACATAACCTCTCCCCCCTCTAGATGAGAGCTCTCCTGAGTTCTCTCTTTACTATAAGTTATATTGCTTTATATTTTAGTAAAATTAAGGTAAGTAAGATCAATGAAAGCCCGTAATTATAAAAAAAGGATGAATATTGTTTATTACTTATAGAGGTATAAGGCCTCTTTTGATCTTCCTCTTTTGGATATAAGTACTCCTATACTGACTCGTCAGGGCACATAAACCCGTGACGTAATTTTTTGTTATTGACGCCTAGGCTCTTTTACCTATGCGTCCTTATATTCGTTGATGATCCAATCGTCAATCGATAATTCCAGCCATCTGAAAGTAAGAAGCGGATAATTCTCTAATGCAAATGAAGTAGACGTTTACGCCTCCGCAAGTGAAAGAAGAATCACGTTTATTCTATTTTTTTTTTTTTTCAAGACTGTATTTATTAACCACAATTAGAATTCGTACATTTAAGTAATACAGTGACTTAAAATTAAGTTTGTAACAATTGCTTACATGTAATTATTATAATAATATATACATTTTCCAAACAATATTTTATGAGATATAAAATAGATGCGTGTTTATAAATTTAGTGGTATTATCTTCCTGGAAAAGGTCAGAAAACCAGGAATTTGTTTTTTTCAACTTTAGTTAGTCTAAACTTAATCCTAATTATATAAATAACTTAACCTAATTTAGTCTGATTACAGTATGATTTTCATAAAGCCATAAACAAAGTTTTATAATTAATGGGATATATGTTATGAATTAAAGGATGTGGAATGAGGTCAGTTATGGGTTAGAGGTAGAGTATTTCTCTCCGGTTGTTCGTTGGAAAACCGTAGGATGTTGGAAAATGGTTGGACGTTACAGTATTTGAACTGGTTAGGGGTAACTTCGGTGTTGTGGTATATGATCTCATTTGAATCATTTACCAGTCTGCCTGAGGCGAAGATAGCTCTGGTGTGGAGACAGTTGGGATAGTTAGTTCTGATATCTAGAGGGTTCTCTAAGAGCGAGGTTATTATGGGATTGGGATTATTTTGTAGGTTTTCGATAAATTTGATAGACAGTTCGAGGAATCGTCTATCGAGGCGCTCGATACCAGCGGTATTGTAGAGTTCGACGTTACTATAGTACTTATAGGAGTTAGGACGACGATGTAACCCAGAGACATACCTAAAGCATTTTCTTTCGAATACTCGTAATTTCTCCATTTTGGAGCGAGTGATATGGTACCACAATGGGCACGCGTACGTGAGTGTGGGCCTGATAATTTGTTTGTAAATGAGCAGTTTGACTTTGTGAGAGAGACTATTAGGTTTCCACATTACTCTTCTACAGAAATTAAGCTGAATTGTGGCTTTTTGAAGGGAATTTTTAATGTGGGAGGAAAAAGACCAGTTATTAGAAAAAGTGATTCCCACGTTTATTCTAAAAATATTTCGCCTTATATACAAAATCTAAGAATAAACTTACTACCTAATAATTCTGGTATAGTTGGGAAACAAGATTTTTTCCAATGTACCTACAATAAAAATACAAACCAGTCATATAATCATATGGCGACGAACAAATATCAAAAGATACACTTTTTTTTTACTACGTCAAGTGATGGGTCGCACATTTTCTTAATTACCTAAGTCCCTTTTTCATTTCGTGTATCAATACAAACCGATACTGCCGCGGCTGCATCTGGGAAAACCCTTAATGGAAATCCCTTTGCCTGCGTCATAAAAAATGTGCGCATCGAGGTCGTTTCATGAGACAGGTATTATCTGCTAAGATAATTGCCGTAGAAAAGGAAACCGTCATAAAAATTGGTATTCTGTGAAAAGATACTTGGACAACTCAAAAAAAAGTTTGTAATCACGTGGTGATGTACGATGTTTGTAATGACACACGAAATGAAACTTATCCTATGACTCGATAAACAAAATGATGCAAATACTTAAATTAACAGATAATACAAATACTTAAATTATCAGATAATACAAATACTTAAATTAACAAATATAATCAAAATAGGTGCAATTCTTTTTATGATATTTCGATTCCTCAATTATTTTTATATTTACCATTCTTTTTTTTTCAAGATCATCAAAAGATAAAGTGCTTATTGCATTGTTTTTGTTGATAGCTCTACGTAGTACGTGTGCACCGATAAAAAACTCTGTCGTATGGTGACAGAATCACAAAAGGCAGAAGTTAACTTGAAGCCAGCTTTATTAATACACGTGTTGAGGAAAATTAATGACCGATGGTGTTTCTTCTGTGAATGTTGATTGTAGACGATTGTAACGAGCCCGTTGAAGGTTGATTGCAGACTGACGAAATGGCATAACTGCCAATTCAAAAAGCGACGCCATGACATCATCGTGGTGACCATGATGGCCAGTTGGTGCCAGCTGCTGCGCAACTGGTATACATGCGAATGTACTAGATTTCTCCAGTACATTCCAGCACATTTAATTGCCAATCCGCAACAGCATCGTTTAATTGAAATTTATTGGTTTCGATTACAAAACTTTGTATAAATTCTTGTTCTGTTTAACACTAGGTTTACGGGACGCGTCATTTTGACGCATTTCAAATTTTATAAGGAAATGTACAAACACCGTTTGCATTTTTATCTTATCTCTTGTATTGACTTTTGTCCAGTGGTCGAGATAAATATATATTGTGGTCTACTTTTTTCAAAAGTGTTGAAATATTGTAATTCTTTATGTGGTATACCTATCTCTACGAATATGCGTCAATTTGACGTTATACAAAGACAAAGCGATAAACAACTTTTGCGTGATTCAAGACGAGGATGAAATCGAGATTTTGGAATCTGATGAAAGTACGCAAACAGGGGACTCATCAGACATTGAAAAAGAAAATCATCAGAAATTTGGTCTTTGCAGAAAAAGGATGCGTATCCTATCCGATTCTGAATCCGAGAATGAGACAAATATTAGGAGATCGTTCCAAAATTCGGAGGCAGTCTGTGATACAGAAATAGCGGTCGATGGAACCACTTGGACGAAATTGAAAGTGGGCGGATCTAGTGGTCGCTATCCTTTCCACACAATCTTCAAAGACATCGCTGGGCCTACTGGCTACGCAAAACGCAATGTGATGGAAGGTAACGTAAGCAGTGCTTTTCATTTGATTATAACCAAAAAGATGATAGAACATATAAAAAGTTGTACTGAAGAAGAAGCAGGTCGTGTTTTGAAAGGAGATTGGAAGATTTCAACCACAAAGTTGCTTGCATTTATTGGGATTTTGTACGCTAGGGGAGCGTATGAAGCAAATTCGCTGAATGCTTTTTATTTGTGGTCCAAAGAATGGGGACCTGCTTTTTTTTCTAATACAATGTCCAGAGATGATTTCATGCAAATTCTTCGATTTGTCCGATTTGATAAAAAAACGGAACGATCTAGACGTTTACGCACCGACAAATTTGCAATGATATCCGAAATATGGAATCAATTTATACACAATAGCCAATGCTGTTATAAACCTCACGAAAATATTTCAATAGACGAGCAACTGTTTCCTACTAAAGCCCGCTGCAAATTTACCCAATACATGCCAAATAAGCCTTACAAATTTGGTATAAAATTTTGGTTGGCAGTAGATGTGCAATCTAAATACGTTATCAATGGGATCCCTTACCTAGGGAAGGATGAAACGCGAAATTCAACACCGTTGGGCGAATTTGTAGTTATGAAGTTAGCGGAACCATATCTTCATCACGGAAGAAATATAACTACGGATAATTTTTTCACCAGTATTCCTCTAGCTGAAAAATTAGTTGCAAAAGGAACCAGTTTCGTTGGAACTATTCGAGCCAACAAAAGAGAACTGCCAAAGCCAGCAAAAAGCAAGAAAGATAAAATGAAGTTGTATTCTTCAGAACATTATAAATCAGGAAACTGCATACTTACTATATATAAAAGTAAGCCAAATCTAAAGGTGCTGTTACTAAGTACTAAGCATACTTTTATAAAAATAAAAGACAATAAAAAACATACCCCGGAAACAATAGCATATTACAATGGTACAAAGTTTGGAGTCGACGTAGTAGACCAAATGGCTCGCAAATATACTAGCAAATCAGCATCTTTTCGATGGCCTCTCCAGGTGTTCTTCAACATTATAGATTTAGCGGCAATAAACGCATGGATATTATACACAGAGTGTACTGGGTCAAAATTATCCAGAAAGGAGTTTCTATTTCAGTTGGCCAAAGAACTTACAGAAGAAGAAAAGAAAAAATCCAACAACATAGATTATAATCACCCGTTACCTAGTACTTCGGGAGAACGTAGGACTTGCCAAATTGGCTTTTGTAAAAGAAACAGGAGCAATAATATCTGTAAAATATGTCAAAAGGTTGTTTTCGGAAAATGTACAAACAAAATTGAGTATTTGTGTAAAAAATGTGCGAAATAAATGTCAAATATTGAAATAATCTGTAATAAAACTATTGAATAATAAAACCTTTCCATAAATATATATCTCACATTTTCATTTTTTTCTTATAGTATATAATTACATTATTTTCTAAGTGTTGTTATATGTATTCGTCTCTGCGTCAAATTGACGCGTGTTCGTAGAGATAGGTATATCAGAAACGTCAGTAAACCTAGTGTTAAAAAAAAAATTTCTTTTTTTTTATAACATATTACAGTTATTAAATTTTATCAAATAGTTTCTAGTTAATGTAATAGTTCTGTTTTCACATGAGCTTGTTAAGATTGTTTTATTTTGATTTTTATTATTGATTTGGGATGATTTTCAGGTTTCTCGTTTTAAATTTTTTTTTGTTTTTTTTTCACAGTTGTTTTGATAAATACAAAAACTGGTTTGTTTCAAATCATTTTTGTTAACTTCTCCATTACAATTATAGACAATATTATTAATATTTACAATCTCTTACTTTCTAATACAAATATTCGACAGTAGCCAATCTAATATTTCATGATTTTAATAGGTCTATGTCATACTTTCTTTCGCTTGTTAAAATATTATCAGTCGTCAGGTTCATTCTTGATGATCCAATATTGTTTTGAATTATCTTCAAGTATTTTTATTTTAGTCAGTATGTCTACATAGGTAGAACAGTTCCTTATAAATGTTTACAGTATTTGTTCTAAGTAAGTAAAGTTCGTGGAGTAAACGTTTTTTATTATCTAATTTTCTTAACTTTTTTCTTTTCTTTATATTAATTTCTAAAAGATCTAGTAATTTTGTTATTTGTTGGGGTTTAATATATGTAATATTGTGTATAATTTGTATTTATCCTAACCTGGTTTTGGTGTATACCTTTCCCTGAGTGGCGTCGTTGTCATTATTGTATTTACTAATGTCCAGTTTATCTGCGAATTTTGCAAGTCTTTTAATGTTTGAAGGATGTATATTTTCGAATTTGAGTTTTCTCTATTTTGGTTCGTCCTTATGTCTTAATGCCTTATAATTCTTAACGTAACCTTCTTCTTGATTTGGTTCATAAACCTCCCGATTTTCATTTCGTTTATTAATAACCTTTTCTTTATTTTTCTTCAATAGGTTTTCTATATGTTTCTTATCAACTTTTCCTTTGACTACATCTATAGGTTTCGCTTTTATAACTGAATGAATAGATTTATTATACCATTCTACGCATTTAAATATCGTTTCTTGTATTGGTAACTGAGATTTCTCGGTTTCTAAGACTCTAAGTTTTTCTCCTATAATATTATAGAATCTCTTTATGTCTCCATTACCTGTATGGCTATTAGGTTTCGTAAAGTGAGTTCTTACGCTTTCTTGCCTTAAAAATTCTCTAACATTCACGAAATTAAATTCGTTATCTGCAACGATTAAATTAGGTTTTCCTTTGATGAAAAAATATAACCGCAATTTTTCAACGATTCTTACACTATTCCTATCTTCTAAATAAAAAACAACAGCATGTTTTGAGAACTTATCGATAAAGGATAAAAAATTATGTTTCTTATTTATATATATATATCTAGATGGATTGTTTTATTTATATCGTTTGGAGTATCCGTTATATGGAATTTTGGCTTGATAGGTTTCCTGTCATACTTTGCTCTGTTACATGTGTCGCAATTATTAATGTACTTTTGAATATATGTTTTTAAATTGTCGTAATAAATATATTTTTTCAATCCTTCATAATTTTCATTTATTCCTTGCATGTCGTGTTTCATTTCTATGATATTTTGCTATGTATCTGTATGTTTCTTCTTCGGTTGCCATATCCTTCGCATGGTAGGTACATTTATAAAATTTCAAACTTGTGTTTAATAATTCTATCAGCTTTTGCTGGACTTTGTTATATTCACTGTCAGGTAATTCAAAAAAGATTCCTATTTTCCCTGATTTTAAAAGTCTTCGGAATATGTCGGTCATAAAATTGTTTTCAATGTCGTCTGTGCTAATGTAGATCTTACGTTTGTTATTGATCACTTCGATTTCCTTTGTTTTATTATATGTTATAATTATTTGTGTAGAGAATCTATTAACGGTGGTCTCTAATATAGGAAAATGATCGTTTTCTTCCTGTTGTGAATGTATTGTCGCATTAGTACTCATGTTATCATTGTTGGCTTCTACATTTATAATATTTATTTCTCCGGTATCTGCATTTATTCTCGACATGAAATCTGCTACCTTGTTTTCTGACCCTTTAATATAATTAATGTTGAGAGGGTGGTGATCAGGTTCTACCATAAATGTATGGACGAAAGTAATTGACTCCCCAGACGATAGCGAGCAGTTCTTTTTCCGTAGTAGAGTATTTTCTCTCGTGGTCGTTTAGGGTTCTGCTGGCAAAACTTAATGGGTGATTGTCCTGTGTAAGGACTGCGCCTAAAGCAAAATCGCTAGCGTCTGTTATAAGTTTAAATCTCTTATTAAAGTCCGGGTATTTGAGTATTGGTGCATTAGTTAGCAATATTTTAAGTTTTTGGAAGGAATCTTTATATTGTGGATCATTTTTATTCACTTTAGTGTTCTTCTTTAGGTATTTAGCCATTCCGTGGGCTACTTTTGCATAGTCCTTGATAAATTTTCTGTAATACCCAGTCATTCCTAGGAAAGACTTTATTTGTTTTTGGGTTTCGGGTATTTTGAGCTTTTGAATGTTTTCTATTTTACTTATATTCGGCCTAATGCCATCTGTTGTAAGGATGTGTCCTAAATACTGTGTAGTTTTGGTAAAGAAATTACATTTATCTATTTGGATCTTTAAGTTATTTTCTCTAAGCTTATTAAAGATTTTTTGGATATTATCAGTGTGTTCTTCTATTGAAGTGCTGAAAATTAAAATATCATCTAAATATACAACACAGATTCGATTTATGTACTCTCTAAGAACTGAATTGATTAGTCTTTGAAATGTTGCTGGGGCGTTCTTAATCCGAATAGCACTCTAACGAACTCATAATGTCCTAATGGTGTAGAAAACGCTGTCTTTTTCCTATCATCTTTCTTTACTAGAACTTGATGGAAGCCCTTGGCAAGGTCTAAAGTCGTGAAGTACTATGCTCTTCCTAACTTTTCCAATATATTTTCTATATTGGGTGTGGGAAATTTGTCGCTCACCGAAACTTCGTTAAGTTTTCTGTAATCGACGACATCTCTCCACTTTTTCTTACCTGAATTATCGATCTTCTTCGGAACGATCCATAACGGCGAATTGTATGGAGAATTGCTCTCCTTGATAATGCCTTGTGTTAGCATTTCTTTTATTTGTTTACTAATTTCTTCTTCATGTATTTGGGGGTACCTATATATTTTGGAATATATAGGTTTTTCCGTTGTAGTTATGATCTCATGTTGGATTTCATGAGTATGTGTTAATTTTTGTCCCTCATGAAATAGAAAATCTCTATTTTTTTTGATTAATTTCCTAATCATACCTTTTTCCTCTGGGTTCATATCTTTTCGTTCTAATTTTCTTAATGTATCCTCATTAAGTTCTGATTCCTCTAATGAGTATATTTCCTCGTATTTAAATGGACAGGAATTTAGGAATTTTGTTCTAATACCATTCATTTCAATGTATTCTTCGTTTAGATTGATAACAGCTCGCAAAGGTTTAAGGAGATCTTGTCCTATAAGGCTATCAAATTGCTTGTTATGAAAAGAAGTTAATTTCCAACTCATGTGATTCTCTTCATTGAATTCTCTTGGCAATGGTGTTATTATTTCAGTGTCTATTAAAGTTCGTCCGCTAAGTGTACTAAAAGGGATAGCGTTTGGAAATTTTATTCGTTTAAATTGAGGTAGTCTATTTGAATTCAATAGCGTGGTTGTGGATCCTGTGCCGATAAGGCATATAATTTTGTCATTCCCTACTGTCAATTCAACTATCGGTAAGCTGATGTTTGGCTCGTGACTGAAAATTTATTTCATCTAAATTTCTGTTTTGAATATGGTCTACTTCCATAGGTTCAATGAAATTCTGTCTTATTTGCCGAGGGTTGTTAATTCCGGAGGTTTGTCTAGGTTGTCTAAAATTATTAATATATGAATTTTGGGTATGGTCTAATTCCATTGGTTCGAGGTAATTGTGTCTTATTTGTGTGGGATTTCTATTGATGTTTCCAAAGCTCTGTCTAGATTGCCTAGAATTGTTAGTGTACGTATTCTGATTGAATTTACTGTTATTCGTAATTTCGGGTATGGGGATATGTTGATTCTATTAGTATTGCCCTATATTTTAATTTTAATTTCCATTGTATCTTGAAGTATTTTCCCTATAATGGTCTCGTTTAAAGTGACTCTGTGTTTTGTCGTAATGTCTAAGTATTCCCGTTTCTTCTAACACATAATATGATTCTCTTAAATTCTTAATATCTCTACTATATATGATACTGGATAGGTTCGGGTTTATTCCATTTAAAAATATCCTTAATATATTTAATTTGTTTGACTGTGGTGAAAATTCAACCGGTTTATTATTGTCAAATTCGTACTTATTATTAAGTTGATCTAAAAGGTATCTTAAGCTACGGTAATAGTCACTTACGGAATTGTATCTGCAGTTTATCGCCTGGTACATGATTTGATGGTACGTTTCTCTGACTCCGAAGTTTTTGATCAACTCTCTTTTTATTGTTCCCCACGTTGGATTTGGTCCGAGGGTCCTGATGCACTGTAGAGCTGCTCCTTGAATTTTGTTCCGGATATACCGTTGAAAAATAAATTCCTTTAATTCGGGATGCTCGTTGAAATGGGGTAGAACTAATTCTACTTCCCTTATAAATGAGGAGAGGTCGTATGCCTTATCCCCGTGGTATTCCCTTATTTTTAAGGCTTCCTTTATTAAATCACTCACCGGAATGCCTTGGTTACTACTTGCGCGGGCTGCTGCGTTCGCCGTTTGATTCATATTTTCGGCAGTTGACCCGTCGTCTGATACAAAAACGAAGGAAATCTTTCGCTTTTCTTCTTCCTTTCGTTAGATTTTGGCCCAAAATGTATGTCACTTTTGCACTTTGGGCTGTAATAATAATGACAACAACTTTGTAAAATGATTATGGTTTTTTTTTTCTTTGTTTTTGCGTAACTGGTTTTGATGTTCGGATCACTTGGTGCACTTATTGTCTTCTGACGATAATATCTAGTTTGTAGTTCACTTGGTATTATTATCTGTGGACACCAATATATAGTTCACTATGCACTTATAAATGTTATTGTCTTTGGACAGAAATCGATGGTTCATTATTCACTTGTAGTCATTGGACACTAGTTTATAGTTCACTGTTCACTTATAGATCTTATTGTCTTTGGATAATAGTCTATAGTTCACTATTCACTAGGTTTGAGGGTTCTATGATAATCTTATTGTCTTTAGACAATAGAGTATAGTTCACTTTTTCACTAGTTCACTAGATTTCAGGGTCCTTTGATGATCTTATTGTCTTTGGACAATAGAACATAGTTCACTTATTCACTAGTTCACTAAGGTTCGATCATATTGTCTTTGGACGATAAGATAACCGACTGCGCCAGATAAATGTGGGTTTTATAATTTACAAAGCACAACTTTTATTTTGCTTATTAATAATACTTTATTAACTTAAAACTAATTCTATTTTATTTTAAATTGCTCGGAGGTTAGTGGATGACTGATCTTCATTTTTCACTTGAAAACTATTCTAACGAATACTTTAAAGTATGCAAACAATGTCAAACCATGAAATCTTCACCAAACCTAAAACCTGGTAATAACTGACATTGCAAAGAGGCCTATTGAGAAAGTACACTTAGATATAGTAGGACCTCTTGATCGAACTCCAACAGGCAATCAATATATACTCACGTTTCAAGACAATTTGTCTAAGTATACAGATTGCTACGCTTTGCCCGATGAGGAGGAAGAAACGGTGGCCACAATTTTTTTTGACCAAATAGTTGCTCGGTACGATGTTTCGAAGTAACTGGTCACCGATTAGGGAACCAGGTTGTTTAAAAACATGTGCAAGCTGCTCCGTATTAAGAAACTTCAGATCTCAGCGTAACATCCACAATCGAATGAGCTCTGGAACGAGCCCATCATCCATTCGTAGACTATCTGCGCAGTACTGTGGATGGAAATACCCAATCGTGGGATCAATACCTGAGGACGGCAACATTCGTGTAGAACACCAATGTACAGGGAGGTACCAAGCTTACGCCCATAGGTGGTATCTTTGGTTTCACCCCGAAGGTACCGAATAGTATGAAACAACCTGCGGAACCGCTGTACAACCATGAGAGCTATCATAAGCTATTGAAGTAAAAACTTCAGCATACGTACGGAATAGCAAGGCGCAACTTATTGACTTCGAAAGATACTACGATCATGCCGTATCCCTTTTTACGGTCCATATGGACGACAAGGTTTTAATACGGAACGTGCAGAAACAAAGAAAGTTAGCTCCCATATGGAGGGGTACCCATAAAGTAGTCGAATTAAAAAGCCCTATGAATTCGTTGATCAAAGTACGGAGAACGTGGTGGTGCACAACAATAGGTTGAAACCCTACTACGAATAAAAGAACCTAGACATTAGGGAAGCAAAAAGAACAACAGATTTTACCCCACCCCAGCACTTAGTGCTAAGGCCAGTTGGTTTGATTGCTTGAGTTTCATTCCTCTTCAAAGAATGAAACTCCTACTTGCTAAAGGGGGGAGGAAATGTTAAGTACCCAATTCCACACACTCTCTCTTGCAACGTAACTATAAACAATACAAAAAAGTAGCGGAAAAAACTACAGTGAGAGAAAAATTACAAAGTAGGCGCCGAACATTTTTGAATTGACAATAGGAAATGAAAAAAGTCAGTTGAAGAAAAATTTAACTAGAATGCGGACGTTAGTGCGGTCGATATAAAAGTATAGGACTAATTAAAATTTAGTGTGCGTTCGCGATTCAAGCAACCCAAACAATAAGTAAAATTTAGCGAGGACGCGATCTAAGATATTAAAAATACACCAATTAACTAGGGGTTCAAGAACTGAACACGTCCAGCAACCTGAAATCAGTTTGTCAACAAACCAGTACAACCCCATGAGCACATAAACGGTGAGTACGTTTATTCATATTTACATTTAACTATTTTGTGTTCAAATTGATGCAGCAATACTATCCATTACAAACGTCGCATTGAATGCTTATGGCAATTCATGTTTAAACATCTTTATGGGAATCTCGCATGTTCGCTTCCACTGAGACCTGATTGACCTTAACTGGTTCCTTGAGTAGACTTCTTATCCTGGATTTTATTTCCAACCTCATTAACTAATTACTCATTCCCAAGTTTTCTTCGTTATGGTTGATTATCAGACCTCCTACATAAATATAAATCCTTCAAGTCGCTTATATACTTCTATTAAAACTAGTTGGTTGTAAACAACTCAATTCATCACGTAGTTTAAAATATGTCACATTTCCTTTGACTGAAAATCTAAGTTGATGAGACATCCACAGGAATACGGGATTTATTATAAAAGTGCGTAGGCCCATCTTTTGTTTTAATTACAATCCAAAGTTCATACTTTACGTCTACGCTTTTTTGTTTTTCTTGCGATATAACAATAACAAAACCTTCGTCTGCATTACATAAATTTGCTCGAAATGTCTGCTCATTATACTAATTATAACCCCGGGCATGAAACACTAATTTTGTACAAAAGGCTCGTACTGGAGTTCTAAGGACAAAACACATCCGCTCATAGTTTTAACCAAAAAGGCTAGAAAAAAGTTAACCGTCAAAAGCGTAACAAACTCGTGGAGAGACTGGAGATGGAATTCCGGGAGGTGGAGAAAGGATGGCAACGGAAATGACAACACAACCGCTTAAATTCTTCGGCGGAGCACGACGAAATTATAACTTAACTGGCAACTGCTTCTATAAGCAGTTTGAATAGGGCTGAAGCTATGCCACAAAAACACATAGAGCTCGGGGCGGCGTTGGTTTGGAGGGTGCATAGCACCCTTCCTTCTCACCTAAACGGTTGCCTTCTCCGCAGCATGGAGCATTTACTTTTCATACAAAGTTCACATTATACATTTTTATTTAAAGCATATTATATTTTTGGTTTGACTGAAAAAATATGTCTATATATATAAATATAATATAAGCCACGTGATTGAAAAAGGACGATTGCGAGCTGTTGTTGAACACATAATAATCTCTACTTTGATGTGCATTTGTTACAAAACAGTATATTAATATAACGAATAACATATATGCGACTGCCAATTGTGTCTAGTGGTGCTTGTAACGAGTATGGGGTCATATTTTAACAGACACTCTGGAAATGTATCAGGAAAAGGACGAGGAGAGACAATGAATATTCTCCACAAAAAGTTAAATTAATTGCATGGAATAAATGTATAATAAAACAGGCAATTAAGTAACGGCAATGCTGGCATCATTGTGGTACATCTTATGGCTCTTACACTAATGCGGGCGACGAATATTGTGTTGATGGCAAAATGATGGGTCGTAAAAACTGAGAATTTAGGGTTCTGTATGGACAGTGAGCAACTAATATACAAAAAGACTATATAAACTCGGAGAAATATCAAGTGCTCTGAAGCATAACATATACAGGCCGCAATTATTTTGAAAGCATGCATTACTACACTGAAAATTTCTGACCAAATGTTTGAATGAGAATATATAGAATTCCAATTCAAAGTGGATTCTTGTTTTTTTTTTTTAAATTATTTATAGAAAACTGCAGTCTCGGCCCCGTCGTTAATGCTCAGCAATCACCGGGCTGAAGTGGAGCATAGATCGTTGGACATCGATCTCAGTCAATGTACCAATAGGTATTACGCTCAATGCTTCTAAAACACAATATTGCCTTTTGTCGTCGAACAAAAACTCCAATGCCTCCATGGTCTGTGGTTGGCGCTTACGTCTTGTATGTACTTGGCAAATAAATGAAACAGATAAATTCCCCTCTTAATTAAAATGATTCCACATTCGGAACGGTGAAACGAGTATCGAATTGCTTAGGATTTCTAAAGAGGTGGAAGAAATACCTTTCCCCATTTCAATTAGTCACACTCTGCACATCACATATTAGTCGGAAGCTGAGATTCAGTTGATGTATTTGGATAGTAGCCTCATAAGCAGAAACCCACGTGGCCAGTAAGATGCGAAATCGAACAATTAAACTCATAGCTAATCCACCCACTACACGTCACATCCATATTTAGAAACTAAAAACAGAAAACGGAGCCTTCTTCTTCCCTTAAAACGAGCTTTGAGCCAAGGGCTGACATCTTTACCTAACTCATTCGTCTGACGACAAAAAAAAAAAAAATAATAATAAATTAAGATTGGAAGCAAATCCATCACAAATTGCGATATCAAACCACCATCATTCGATAATTTGTAATTTTAATATAATTTGTTTAAAAATGGTGTGATGGTAAGGTGGTGGAGGAGTTGCGCGATCCACAAGTGAGTTTTCGAACACGCCCCGATTCGGGTGTGGATCGTGCAGCTCTTCGAGTTCGAATTCGGTTTTCGAAGTGGACGTTGATGGGGAGCAAGAGAGAGAACAGGTGAATGTTTATACGGTTGTTGATATACGGTTTTGCAATTCCGTTTTCGATTCGAATTGTAAAAGAGCAGCAAAGAGTACGGTTGTTGTTGGTCCGGGTGGAGAATTCGCAGAGAAAAGAAAGATAAGAAACCCGTGCCTTTTTTTTTGTTTTAAAATTAAAGAAAAGTAAAGCTGGAAAATTAAAAGAGTAAAAGGAATGTTTTAAAAACATAGATAGATTCCCAAAAGTGTTAAAATTGTTTGAAGACTTTTAAATATATCTCGTAATTACTTAAAGTTCTCTGTATCAGATTCTTTCAATTGATTCGGTCGCCAAAGTTTACCCTTCATATAAATCCTAACTCAGATATGACCCGAGTGTGAACGTGCAAAACCAATCAACTATATTTTTTTGTACAGTGTCACGAACATCTATTTGCAATTAAATGCTGATCACTGACCTGCAGAGCTGTTTCTAAAATATCAAATTGTTTCAATGGTGCCCATGGAAATAGAGGAGCTTCAAAATATGATCTATGGATTCTAACTAAATCATTCACCATTGAAAGGACTAATCTGGCCGAGAGCGGGAACACTGTACATTCCTGACCATTGCATTCCAAGATTACAGGTAAAATAAATAAATTAGATTTAATTTTCTGTGGCAGAGACAAAAAAGAAACTGTCACAAACTGGCGCTGCGGACAGGATGAACGAAATTTCTCAGCAAATCCAATGACCATCAGAAAACAGCAACTACTGCCAAGACAAAAGTACAGCAGCAAGCTGTGCTTAAGAAATCGACGCGAAGGAGGAATCGAGTTGCGGCTCCCATTACTGCTGCCATAACGAAGCCAACACCAGCAGGAGGATCAGCTAACAAGGACGAGCCTCCAGCCATAGTGAAGCCAACTGAGCCCAAAGCAAGGTCAGGGACCAAATCCGGCATCAACTCCGGAGTATCAGCCGAAGAATTAGTTTCTGGTGGATGAACCGGAGAGAAAGGAGAGAAGGAACAAAGGCGAAATATTTTTTTTTTGTTTTTCCTCTTTATACTGAATCTATGTTTTGCTTAGTTCTTTTTAATCAGTTTTTCCAATTGTTATACTTACTTTTAGCTCCTCAATAGTATACTGGTTAGTATACCCGTCTGTCATGCGGGAGACCGGGGTTCGATTCCACGTCGGGGAGCCTCCGGCGCGAGACTAATGACTTTACCCGGAAAAAACAAATCATTATGGAAAATTTAACAAGCCTCAGGACTTGCTAAATAAGGCCAAGACCGGTTCCAGGTTCTAGTGCCGATGATGATGATACTCGCATTGCATTGTGTTACCTCTTCTTATATTTTCTTTTTTTTTGTTGTTGTTGTTAGTTTGATTTTTTTTGCGTTCAATTTATTTGTTTATTTATTAACAGATTGTTTTATTCATTTTGTAAAGCAGACATTGTTGGAACCGGGATCCTTCTTTTCTTTTCTTTTTTTTCAGCTGCGCGTTGTAGTCGTGGTGACTAATTTTTGGTGTTATTGCTACAACGTCGCGTTAAGGTTTTTCTTTTTCTTTCCGAGTTCTTTTCTTTTTCTCTCTCTCTCTCTCCCTTCTTGAGCGGTATCATTGTTGTTTGTCCCCCTTTGGGAGTGTTTGTTTGTTTGTAGAGGGAATTGTGTTCCTTTTAGTTTTCCACGCCCTTTCTGTTGGTTGATACTGTCGGCGACGAGGTTGCTTTTTCTCCGAGGGGTTTCCGGGATTGATTTTGGTGTCGGTGATAGTGAGATTTAGTAGACGACCTGCAGATGCAGACAAGGCAACGTCAAAGAGATGTCCGAGAGGGCACCCCTGCCCGGGCGCGGCCCGAGGCATTTCCCGAGCCGCCGGTTGACGAGGTGGATCCGGAGGCATTCCACGATTCGCGGGATGAATTTGTGGACGAGCGATCGCCAACGAGGCCCCTCCCACCGTCAGCAAACAGCCTGTTGGGCAGCATGGAGGACACGCCGATGCCCTCATATTTTAAACTGGGCCCGCAACCATGTCCTGTACGGACCATGTTGGGCACGGATGGGGTTTTCGACCTCGTGTCGAAGGCGGTCCCCATGTTTTCGGGACAGGAAGGCCCGGATACAGCTGAGAGACTCTTTTCGTTTCTCAAAGGCTGTAGAAGGACCCTGGGTGGGCTGGCGGTGGAAGAGAAACATACATTCCTCCGGTGGCTGCCCTCTAGGCTGAGCGGCGAGGCATATAGAATGTTCGAAGAGAGACCACCCACGACCTTCCTCGAAGCGGAACAGCGTCTTAGAGAGGCCTACGAACCCCGAGTGTCGTATGAGGAGTTGTGTGCACAACTCTCCAAAATGCGACAGCTTCCTTCTGAGGATGCCACAAGTTTCGTTTCCCGAGTGAAGCGGGCCGTGGTACGGTGCGAGGAGGCGGCTGAGCGCTTTTATGGTCGCCAAGGTAGGTCGGTCTTCGCAAGCCAGCTTGAGGGCATGGCCAAGCCGGTGTTGGTAAGGGGTCTGAGGGAGGAAGGACTAAAGCACTTCCTCCTCACGTTGGGTAATGTCCCTTTTCGAAGCCTGGTGGACCACCTAACCGGATTTGAGCGAGCTCGTAGGGAAATGTTGAGGCAGGACGACCTGTTTGTGGATGCGCGGCCCGGAATCGCCGACCGAGACCGGGAAGTTGCTCGACCCTTTTAGAAAAGCCATCCTCCACTTTTAGGGATTGCACCGCGGCGCCGGCGCCGGTTTTATCGAATTTTAATCCCCGGGCGGTGTCATTCGTGTTGCCGGCCGAAGAGTCTGATAGTCGTCGGCGGGGGGGGGGGGATAGTTTCGTTCGGGAGCGGTCGTATGGACCTCTCAATTATCGTAGGGATGCTGGTGCCTATGCTCCGGCCTCCTCTGGCGAGGGAGCGTGGTCAAATACCGTGCCTTCCTTGAGCCGGAGTGGAGAGTCGCGGAGCTTGGCTCAGGGGACGTATGCGCCTCAGGATCGATCGGGTCGCGACAATCCGTTCAGGGATCCAGTTGGTCGATCGGCGCACCCCCTGGAATCCCAGACCATATGCAATTTTTGCCATCTGAGGGGTCACGTATACGACGAGTGTCTACAAAGACGGAACACTCCCTTCTGTCGCGAGTGTTGGCGGTATGGCCACGACATAGTGGACTGCCCGGATCGTCCGACGAGGACGCGCGGTCCCCAGACTCCATACAGGGGTAGAGGTCAGCAGGGCGGATTCGCACGGCAAGAACCGCCTTATCAGCGACCGCAGTTTCAAAGGAGAGCCCTGCCGGAGCCGCAGCCCCCGTCCACGGGCGGCGCGCCGGCGACATCAGGCCCCAGAGTATTCAGCGTCCGGTGCTGTTGCGAGTTTTGTGGCCGACAAGGTCACAGCTTGCGCGGGTGCGAATATAGGCAAAGGTGGGAACAACAACAGGGTTCCCAGGGTTCTCCCCATAAGCGGCACGCCGGAACAGCACCTGCTGCGAGCCGAGAGCAGGACACCCGTGTGGAGACTGGGGCAAGCGCGAGAAATAGGCGCAGAGGGCGTCGGAGGCAGCGTCGGCGAAATTGGAAAGCCGGCAATAGTCGCGCGGAGAGTATGGATTCCCGGAAAGTAGGTGGAGATGATGGGCGACGGTCCTCCGTGTCGAGCGGTGGCGGTAAGCGACCCGACTCCATGGACTCGAAGTCCTCAAAAACGGATGCGAGGCATGACACCGCATCAGGCAGCGCGGGGAGCCGGGAATGGCACCCCCGGCGCATTGGGCCCAAAGTGGGCAGAAAGAATAGCTCCAGTTCCGCTAGTTCGGAGTCCAGTGGGACTCCCGAGCGGAATATTCCTGAACGGAGGAGCGGAACATTGTGCGAGTTTTGCGGTCGACACACTCACAAGGCGGCAGAGTGTCGACATAAGGCAAAATGGGAGAGTTCGGGAAACTCCCCAAGGTCGGGTCGGCAAGATCCTACCCGACCGCACTAGAAACGCAACCCAGCTCCAGCTGTTCTCAGTTTTCGCCGACTCGGGTCCCGATTGTCGCTCTCCTTTTAGACATTGGTCGTAGGAACCCTACGCGCCTAATCGTGGACACCGGCGCTGAGATCAGCCTGTTGAAGCTGAAGGCACTCCATCCTAGATATGGCATGGATGTGCATAAATCAACAACGCTCCAAGCGCTGTTTGTCAAAGGCAAGTCGAGGGGATGCTGCACTGGGAATTTCAAGTTGCACCATGAGATTCTGCAATTTCCAAATAGTAGACTCCTTGCCGGGTTTGGAGGAAGACGGATTGTTGGGGTACGACTTCCTGTCTCGGAATTGTAAGGCAGACGGGCCGGGTGGTTGTTTGGTTTTTCCCCGAACGACCGTAAATCCCGGGCCATTCTCCATTCAATTTGTCAACAATGGGACGGGAAGGGTTGAGCATGTGGCAGCCGAACGGGGAGACGTGCCAAAGGGACCTGTTAAGGTCGATACGGCGGCAGGTACTCGCCCGGAGACCCTACCCATACAGGGGAGGGCTGCGAAAAGCTGTTCAACCACGTGCTACCCACGTGGTCATCCGGATAAGCCCCGAACAGCGGACGTTGTTAACATATAGTTATAGACAACGTTTTTTTTTTTTATAAAGGAACATTTGTTATTATTTATTTATTTTTTTACTAACCCTAATTTATAAGTAGTATAAGAATATATAGAAAATCCCTACTAACATTAACACTTAAGCATGTCAACTTATTTATTTATTTAGTTATTTATTTGTTGATTTGTTGGTTGTTTGTTTGTGTGCTCTCCGCCGTCCACTCTCCGGCATGAAATTCCTCACCTAAGAATGCCACGCAGTTTTGTTGGCGTGGGGCGGGGGGGGGGGGGGGGGGTTGTTACGTACGTTTTCCCGCCACCACCATCATTCGATAATTTGTAATTTTAATATAATTTGTTTTAAAATGGTGTGATGGTAAGGTGGTGGAGGAGTTGCGCGATCCACAAGTGAGTTTTCGAACACGCCCCGATTCGGGTGTGGATCGTGCAGCTCTTCGAGTTCGAATTCGGTTTTCGAAGTGGACGTTGATGGGGAGCAAGAGAGAGAACAGGTGAATGTTTATACGGTTGTTGATATACGGTTTTGCAATTCCGTTTTCGATTCGAATTGTAACAGAGCAGCAAAGAGTACGCTTGTTGTAGGTCCCGGTGGAGAATTCGCAGAGAAAAGAAAGATAAGAAACCCGTGCCTTTTTTTTGTTTTAAAATTAAAGAAAAGTAAAACTGGAAAATTAAAAAAGTAAAAGAAATGTTTTAAAAGCACACTAGATTCCCAAAAGTGTTAAAATTGTTTGAAGACTTTTAAATATATCTCGTAATTACTTAAAGTTCTCTGTGTCAGATTCTTTCAATTGATTCGGTCGCCAAAGTTTACCCTTCATATAAATCCTAACTCAGATATGACCCGAGTGTGAACGTGCAAAACCAATCAACTATAATTTTTTGTACAGTGTCACGAACATCTATTTGCAATTAAATGCTGATCACTGACCTGCAGAGCTGTTTCTAAAATATCAAATTGTTTCAATGGTGCCCATGGAAATAGAGGAGCTTCAAAATATGATCTATGGATTCTAACTAAATCATTCACCATTGACTAATCTGGCCGAGAGCGGGAACACTGTACATTCCTGACCATTGCATTCCAAGATTACAGGTAAAATAAATAAATTAGATTTAATTTTCTGTGGCAGAGGCAAAAAAGAAACTGTCACAAAACAACGGTTGCTCCCACACATCATTATGAGGAATACGTACGTCTGTGCAGTTACTTACTGGTGCTGTTGTTATTCATATTACAGCAAAACCCGATGAGTTGTGTTTGCAATTATTGCGACGAAGGAACTAATTATAACTATGTTAAGCCAGAATATGTACACCAACGGCTTAAACAGAAACTCAGAACCGACCTCGACGTAGTTAGGCGTTTTATCTACATGTCATACCCATAACAAAGTTGGACGAGGTGATTTTTGATCATTGCGAAATCAAAATTCTTTTTGGTGCTCTTAGTCCCATTTATGGTAACGGAATTTTAGGGCGACTGTGTAGACACTTTCGCCAGGATAGTTATGTACGGATCAGTTGGCCATATTACATACCGCCTGTGCATCCCAGATTTAAAGCTCGAAGAGTCAATCCCAAATATTTTTCGAAGTACCTCTCATTCAGAAGGCTTGCTCACATAAAAATGGAGTGCTTTGTCTGATATTTTATTTCCTCTGTATTACATTAACAGCTCTTCTGCTCCAAATGTCATTCCTCTAAGTCTACGCTAAACCGGTGCGGAAGCTGCTCAATCTGTCGTATTAAACTGTTCAACTTCCAAGTTGATTGCCGTCAGCATACATTCAATCGATCCCCAAAAAGGGCGACAAATCATTGTCCTCTACTTACCGATGCACAACACTAAATTCTATTCCGTTGAAGATGATGGAATCACTAATTAACCGTCAAATTTGAAGATATCTGAAATAAAATCCCTAATGACGCCAATATGGCTCTCATAGTAACGGCTTGTGGGGGTTCTTAAAGCTCACCTGAAGAACCCCCCCCATATTCGCAACCCATATTTGCACCTCAATCTCCCCGCATCAAAAGCATTTCCCTTCTCAAGGATAATTAATGCTTTCAACGCATTACCTAGAAATTCCTGAAAAGAATTTCTCCCACAAGGGCATCCTCATAGACATCTCAGCATTAGCAACCAAGAACCGAATCCTATATTGATGTAAATATTCACACTGGAATTCGACCCTTGAGTTGCCATAGATGCCATATACAATTGGCATAGATGCTATACACAACCGGCATTGTATAACCATCTAAATTGGTCCTCAATGATTTGCAACTATTGATTCAGCTGCAAGCACCTCTCCCAGAAATGCTCCTTTGTTTGACTCTCCAAACAATCACCAACTTCGCGCTTAGCCGCCGGATTCAAATTCAATAGCGTAAACAATGCAAATAAAGTATCTGTTCCTTACAACGACCAAAGATACGATTTACAAACTGTATGATGTATCCCGAACCTATTAGCACCTAATGAGTGGCAGCTTATTCATTTAGCTGACCCTCATTACAGAACGATGCCTTGGGTCGCCTCTCCCTTTGTTCTTTTTCCCTTGTTTAGGTTTCGTTTATCCTTTGCCGAAACGCATCGATAAACACAGAGATCTACACGATCACACGTACACATACATCACATCTTTCTTGTTTTCAACACTTTCTCTCTCGAGGAAACTCACCCCATTAGCGAATGTATATCGCTGAGTCTTATTCCATCCACCGACCGAGCCGGTCGGTCCTCCACCTCCGCTCCCGTAGCGCTGCGGGACGCGTACATCCCAGAGTCAACACCTTTGCTGTTACAATTCGTGTTGTCCTACAGTCACAGTGCTTTATTGTTGTTTATCCAGATTTAATGTCGTGCGCGGGTAGTTTAGAATTTTTAATGAGACGTTTTGTGTTGTGCTTGTTAATCAATGAACCATAGTTGTCAATTAACTCGGTTTAGTGTACAAATTGAGACCAATATTATATTTCACCAAATCAAAAAAATTCGATGTAAAAATCACAAAATAACAATAAACCGGAACAATCAAAATAAGGATGACCAGATTAACAATAAAAAGAACAATTGTTACAAATTAAATATACTTGTGCGTTTTATTTTCCGGTGACTACCATCTGTGTGTTTTCGCTTTGTTTCTGGGTGACAATTTCGTGGAACTTTCAGTGACGATGGGACTGGAAGTGAACCCCGTGCGGTACGTCGGTGCAACATACTTCTTCCCCATAGTGGTGACCCAGTCAACGTGATTTTTTTTATTGTATATAAAAAAAGAGAACACTGCAATCTGCCGAACATCTGACAGCTGGTAAATTCCCCACAGGATCTACAGGTGATCTGATAGCATATCCACTAAAAAGTAGGGCCATTCCATTCACTACTTTCGTGAAGGTGAGGTTGTTATATTGGATATTACAAAAGTGTTCGACAAGATTTAGGATCCAGCTCTGTTGTTGAAATTGCATTCGTATGGAGTTGAAGATATACTGATTTCTGGGTGGTGTTAAAACCGGATGGATCAAATTAATGCAGGTCTTTCCTAGGGTTCTGTACTCTCACACGGTCTGTTCCTCACCTTTATAAATGATCTCTTGTCCATTACCCATAACCCAATTCACTGCTGATGATAGCACGTTGAATCTCTCATAGTTATACGACAATCATAAGGCGATCCCTATTGCAAATATACTGTCAATGAATGGCATTTGCACAATCAAATCCAAGAAATTTGGCCTCTTCGACCCCAAGGGTATATCAATTCATGGCACTCAAATTAACTCGACTCTTAATTAGAACAACCACATATTTAAGGCTGCAAAAAATGCGGCCAACTGTAAAGGGTGTGTTTTGCTAATTCTTTCTTTCCTTATTCTCTCCCTCTTCTTTCGATCGCACTGTGCTCTGACATTTAAGGGTACTTAAAAGCCCGGTTTTTTTGTGCGCGTTAGTGTAATAAAAAAATTCAATAAGCCACAAGAATTTTTTAATTTCCGAGTTTCCAAGAGTTTATATTTTGTGTTGTACTAGAATTTTGCGGGTTTAGAGGCTGAGTTGGTAAAAAGGATGTGTTGTGAGCTGCACATACGTCGGTTCAGCTGACTGCTCTTGCTATTGTTATTATCGGGTTGAGGGGTTGCTAAGGCTCCGATTCCCATTGAAATACCACCCCACTAAGCTAGTGGTAGAACTACACGTCCATATTTCAGAACTTGGATGACGGACTCGGTCGAGAAAAAATAGCACCTCAGAGCGCCGATTTAGTGCTATAGGTTTACGTTTGCTGAGAGAAGTAAAATATAAACATTCTATAGACGAAAATCTCATATTCCACATGCACTTAACTGGTATGTGGCCTCTTAGGATCACACTGTTGTTATTTCTTGAGCTGGCCTGTGTACACAGTGTCCACAGTATCGTCTGGTTTCATTGAAGTAATAATGATCCGCTTAGTCCGCCAGTATTTTTAAAAATAGCATTCGATTGCAAATATGTATACCCCCCAATCAAACCGTTAAATTTTTCTTTGAAGATATAATACCATAATATTCATGGGAAAAGGTCAGGATTAAATCGCAATAATATGGAAATGAATTTTTGCTTGGTAAGAAGTTCACTGAAATCGACTAAGACCCTCCCACGTCGTTCTTTCTTTCGTCAATCCTCAACAGCTCTTTTAGTGTTCTTCTTCAGCATCCACTACTTGTTGACACTCCATTTCCCAAAGGTGTCACATGTCAAGTTCTTTATTCCTTCAGTCGTAAAAGTCCGCACCTGAATCATTTACCAAATCAAGTGGACACGACGTAAGGCGGTTAAAAGGATCATTCAACAGAAACTACTCATCTTGAAATTTCTCTGATTCAATGAATTACTGAGGCGTTGGTAATTACGCTACAAAGGAAACGTTGATGTGCATAAGAGCCTGATCGTACCCTCCGACATAAAAGTAAAGTTCGGTGACGTTCCAGTTTACCCCGCTTTTCTACTGTGCTTTCGTTAGCCTGTGTCACCGATGTCCTCCACTCACATAATTTCGTTTTTCCCTGATTTTTAACTTATTAACGTGCTCAGTGAACATTTTGAGAACTAATTATAGTCGAAAGAAGTTCACGAGTTTAATGAAGCTGTAGAGTGCATTGGAGTTGGCATGAAATGTGCATGAGTACCTTCCGAGGGGCATACGAACAGAGGTGGTTATACTTGAAAACCGTTGACCGGTTTTTGTACGCGTGAGAAGTTTCGAAAACGCGAGATAAAGTAACGAATTTTCGAACTAACTAACTTGCAATCAGCTATTTGGGACGTGGTCATACACACATTGAGGGCATCAAACGAACTCTGACAACGCACATGCTAGGGTGGTAAAGTCGGGCAACGATTCGTTGCCGGATTTATGGGATTGAAAGTCCCTCATGCGGAATGGCAAACCTGTGGGGATGTATGTGCAAACCTTCGCACTCTCTTTACTTTACGCTGCCAAAAAAGGATACACCACCTACCCAAAAAGGTGATCCGTCGGCGTAACGAAATGTTCGCTTTTTCGTCTGTACTGTGTTGTCGTCATATGTCAATGGGGTTGAATTCCATTTTCTCTATTGAACTCCCGGTGATTTCATTGACTGACTGACTGACGACAGTGCCTTCCTCATTGCTATGCACTGTGCGTATGTATGCAAGGAGCTTAGTTTCGGACATTTTCCGGGAAAATTAAAATTGAATCATTTATGAGGTTGAATACTGAAAGAAAGGAAGTTGGGCAAAACCTACAGCTTGATGAAGAATTTAGGGAAAACGGCAAATGCATGCTCATTGACAGATACAACTAAAGTGAGAAGAAGTGCAGATAGATTCTACAAGGTCCCCGGTCATGCATATGCATGATGTGATTCGACTCCGGAAATTGCTTTAATCCGCTCTCCTCATGAAATTCGAATCCCACACTGGACTTGTGATATCAACGCCAATACTACTGTAAAATTACAATCAAAATAAGAAAGCAACGGTATGTATAACCAGTATTATAAAATTTAAATTGTGAGTGGATTAGGATTAGGTACAAATTACCTATGTCATGGTGAGTTTTTTCCTCTCGGGCAAGGATAAATGAAAATATTCGTAACTGGGTTTTTCATGGGCCACACTCTACATAGATAGAAAATACCATTCCGCGCATGCTAAGAACATTAAAGAAAATAAAGTCAGTTTCATCTTAAAAACAAAATGAAAAATACCATATCGACTTTTTCTTATCTATATTTTCAAGCCAAGAAAACATTTTTAGATCTGTACAAGGGACTTGTACCACAGTACCATATATAATAAGAATTACTTGATATATATCTACTTTGATCAAAAATTAAATCAGCCGAATGTGATTTTGCATACAAATATAGCTAATATTTCATAGGCGTATTGTGAAACGGGTGAATGGATTCTTAGTCTTGTCCCGATTTCGTTGGTGTTAATGCGGTAATCAGTTTCTTTTCCTTTTTTATAATACTTCTCTCGGGAGAGACGAAACTATAGCACCAACACAGCGCGCCGAGATGCCACAAAATAACTGTTGCAATTCTTTTTGAACAGATGCAGGTTGTTACGGTCCGGAAACACTCGCACGAGGAGGAAATTCCACAGATTCCCCGCTCTGTAACGGAACGCGGTCTGATGCAGAGATGTTCTCGCCGTCGTGAGATGAACCGCAAATTGGTGAGATCCGCCGGACTGTCTCGTGGAGCGCATATTAACCGAATTGGGCGGAGCAATACCACGAATCTCCGAAGAACAGTACCCCTGATAATGTCTGTAAAACAGACAAAGTTCCGCTACGCCCCTTCGATGTGATAGCGACTGAAGTCCCGACGTCAGCGTCATGTCCCCGATCAGGTGGATCGCTCGTCTCTGTATGCTCTAAACTAGGTTGAGGATATGCCTAGGAGCAGAGCTTCAAACATGGGAGCAATATTCGAGCGCGGGTCTAATTTGGGATTTACACAGAAGAAAAAGTTGGACCCGAGTAAAATCGTTTTTCGCTCTAAAAAGATAACTCAGTTTTCCATACGGAGACTTGGCGATGTTCGACACGTGTTTATGCCACGATACATTCCCACAGACCGTGACGGCGAACAATTTCAAGCTCTCTCCAGATTCGAGTGGTTGGTTATTCATCATCGGCTCTGGAACCGATGATCCACTTTTCTTTGTGAATGTTGTATACTGTGTCTTCGTTGCATTGAAGTCCACGAGAATGGCCTTTCCCCACCACAGGACCTTATCCAGAGCCCAATTCAGAAAGTCGACCGGGTTACATCTCAGCTGGTGCCACGTTGATGCAATAATCAGCCGATCACTCGAAAAAGAGGAAACAAGCGTACTATCATCCGCAAAACTTAACAATCTGTTATCCGTTGACTCCAACAAACCATTTACGTGAAGCAAAAACAAGGTTCGAGCCAAAATAGAACCTCGAGGCACCCCGGAATTAACAGGATACAGGTCCAAAGATTCGCCGTCCACAACAACACGGATCGATCGATCCTCGAGGAAGCTCTTCGTCCAGTCACAAAGCTGTTGGGAAAGTCCGTATAAATGAAGCTTGCTTAGGAATGACCCCTGCCAAACGCGGTCATAAGCCTTGGAGATATCCTATGCGGCCGCCCTTGACTCACCATCCCGTTCAATGACATGTCAATATATCGGTTATAAAAGTCAAAAGTCCTGCTGTGGCCCGCCCTGTACGGAATACATATTGACGATGATTCAGAAGTCCGTTGCACTCCAAATGCTTAATTAGGTCAGCATTGATGACCTTTTCCATTACCTTAGATAACATAGACAGTTATGATCTCGACCAGTAATTTTGTGGGAGACACTTTTCGCCTTCTTTGGTATGACCTTCGACCACCATCCAGCAGGTAGGAACTATCCTTTGCGGTTTGCCCTCCGAGGATTTAATTGGGAAATTCCTCTGATTCTACCCGTATACACAAGCCGTCTTCACCTAATTAACCTTAACACACTTGAAGAACCCAGAATTCATGCCGACATCCTCCTCAACCACCGTCTACTCTCATATTCAATCAACTGCCCAAGCCTGCTCTCCTCCATCACATTTTCCACTAATCCCCGAAACCTGCGAAACCCTTGTCTCTTCTATTTGCCGCCCATCACACGTCTTACGGCTCTAATGAACCCATTTCGCGAATGCAGGGGTGGGCAAACTCTCACCCCACCTTTTCTGACTTCAATCTCACCTCTCCCGCTGTCAAAGTTCGTCTCCACCCCTCCTGTCCCCACCCCGCTCACCACATACACTTTCCCGCACTCATACTCATACCCAAGCATCCTGATTATCCTCGCCCTTCCCTGCCCTACCACGTATACTATTATTCTATCCATCTTTGTTTAGTTCCCCATTCCATTTTTAAGTTACTTTATTCATTTGGGCATAAGATAAGCAGAAAAGCCTGTCAAGACAGTGTCCGAAAAGTCGTTGAACGAACTAAATCGATCCTCACTCGTTAACAAAAAAATATTAAAAGTAATGTTCACGTAGGCCATTAAGGAGCTAGTGGAACATAAGTCTGATAAAGCTGGTTATTTTCCTTGGCCCATGGTGAGGAAAAAACTAAAAACCTTTTTCAAGACTATGTCTTTATTTTCGGGTTGAGTTCCACTTACGAACTAGTTTTCATTTACAAAATCTTAATCTATTTATACTGGCCTAGGTTGATAAGGTTAGCCATGCATTTATCTTATAATTTCTGACTCATCCATTAGTGAGATTCGAATATTTCTTTATCATTTATGTTTCTATGGGAAAGTATAATGACTCATGAAGAAATGAATTCTTGAGATTAGAATGTTTGCGATATGTCTATTCCTATGGAAACATGACTCATGGAGAGATGAGGCGTTAACTCGCTCGACAAGATCATCGCCAAGCTTATCAAAAAAAGAGATGAGCTGTTCAGTGAAGTGAAAGCAGCTCTGGAAAAAAGCAGCAGCAGGGAAAACAGCAACAGAAACAACAAATCGATGGAAAAGAGAAGCTAGCTACCCGAAGACTAAGGACGCAAGTTAACATGTAAGAATTTTAGAACCAAACGCTTCGATAGTGCAAAAATTAGTATTATATGTAGTGATTTAGAGGGCTATCATAAAATTAAATCTGCTTTGGGTAAGGCGATTAGTGAGTACTACACGTAGACTCCAAAATCGGAGAAAACTGCCTCCATGCTCATAAACGGAGTTGATCCTTCTTCTTCCCCAGAAGAATTATTTGAGGAATTAAAAATTGCTGAAACCGACAGTCTAAAATTTACACTCATACATTCTTTTAACTATCGAAAAGCACGTTGGTTGCGCTTTGATCGGCTAATAAAAATAGAGTTACTTTCCAATGGGGTAAATCCACCGACTGACAGAATCTTCAAAATGACGAAATTGATCATTATCTTTTAATGATGGACAACATGGTTACTAATACAATGAATCGTTCTATCCTAAAAATAACACATGGAGTGCCACGAATTCAGAAACTCAACAATTGACGCTCTATGTAGGCAAAAGAACATTCTGTTCTCCAAGCTGAAACTGCTTTATAGTTTAGCGATCCAAACTGCGAGGAAAAAAAAACGATTAAATCACTAATCAAGAACCTTCAAAAACTGATTAGTGACAACTATAGATCAATAATTAATGAAGATTGGAACACCAAAATCCGAGCCATTAAAGCTAGTGGACCGAATATGTTCCCACAAATAAATAAAATATTTAGAAGGAAAGATTATAATACCAATCCATGGTTGGGAGTTTCGCGGACTCCGGAAAATTAACAAACAATGCTAAACGTAGAGCTTACGCTGGAACACGTCATCTCAAACGAAGAGTGCATAATAATCGAGGATCGGCAAAAGAAAGCGAACTCAATTGGTGCCGGTTTCGAAGCAGTGTATAGAGTGAACGAATCCGTTCATTCTAACCGCGACCCGGAAAATAGGGCTCTCCAAACCACATTTCCAACCGGCATGAGCTTAATAGTTGGCATCTTAAAAGTCGAAGTTTCACTACATTTAGTGTAAATAATAGAGCGGATTCCCCACTTAGAAATCTAGATGCGAGTATATTTAAACAAACAGGATGAACTTAGGAACATCCTTCGATCAATTAAGAACAAGAAATCTTCTGGAATAGATTGTTTAACAAGCATTGTTCTAAGGCACTTGCCTCTTGAAGCAGTGACGGTTTATACTGTTTTATCAACAGCGGTCGAAATAATGCATATTATCCAAACCGTTGGAAAACTGAAGTAGTCCATCCTATCCTTAAAAATGGCAAGGACAGGAGCAATACAGCCAGTATTCGCTCGAGTAATTTGCTTCCAAACGTCAGCAAAGTATTCGAGAAAATTTCAAATAAAGCATTGATAAATTGGTATGATGAAAATTGTATTATTCCAAACAACCAGTTCGCCTTCAAATCTAAACACGACAATGTTCATGCTGTTACGGCCACAACCACCCATCCCATAAAACCTACCTCTTTGGAGCTAAAGCTCGATCAATAATCGCGCATACAGTAAATATCGCGATATCAATTCAATATCAAACAAATTGAACTGCATGTTCAATTTGCCCATATTGAATTTAAGTTGAATCCAAGACGTGAAAGAACGAACCATATGTTCAACACGCAGAATCTCCTGGATCCAAATCTGTGGACCAGATCACCAACTTTCAAGTAAAGTTGTTGAGAATCATAAATTGCAACTTTCAAGTAAAGTTGTTGAGAATCATAAATTTGTTTACCCAAACCATTTCCCACAATGAACATCCTTACCCATTCGCCTAGAAGAAATAAACAGGCACCATAAAATGCACTGCACATTCACCTAGGCGCTATAGATCCTTTCCTTTGTACCGATTTCCCAGAGAATGGGACAAAAAATACTTCACTCGCCCACAGCTAGTAGAAACTTCTGGGCATTCGTGAAATACATTAAAAACTCGATCTCATCTTCCATTCCTTCGATAATAGTCTATGACAAACTAGTCACAAGTGCAATAGAGAACGCGAATCTACTTGCTGCACATTTTGCAGCCAACTCAGCGCTGCCTGATACCACACCAGTTCCCCCTCAACTTGAGCATAAGCAGCGTACCAACAGCCAGATTCACTTCCGTACGTGTACTGTTGGGGGCGTACTCAAGAAGCTAAACGCAAACAAATCCGCTGGTTCGGATGTCATTCCCCCAATTCTCTTGAAGAGTGGTTCCTCTTCACTCGCTAAACCATTGCGGAAACTTATCCATTTGTCTTATTCTACTGGCCGTTTCCCAAATAGATGGAAGTAAGCGAACATTCAACCAGTTCCCAAAAAAGACGACAGATCGTCCATTACTTCTTGTGGACCCATAGCGCTAACTTCTATTCTCTTGCAGGTAATGATATCACTCATTAGCCGTCAACTTTCAACATATCTGGAATTAAATGACCTCTTCAATGAGCACTAATATGGCTTTTATGGGAATAGGTTCATGGGAGATTTGATGGCATACCTTACCGAAAAGTAGAGTCATTCCATCCACTATTTCTGCGGAAGCAAGGTTGTCGCATAGGATATTTCAATTCTTGGTAGTGTAAAATATGCCTCCCATCAAATTAATTAAGGTGTTCCCCAAGGTTCGGAACTCTCACTCACTCTCTTCCTTATCTTTATAAATGATCTCTTGTCCATTACTCAGAACCAAACTCACTCGTTTGCTGATGATAGCACATTGAGTTTCTCATACTGATACGAACATTCCCGACCAAACTCTTTGAACGTTATTGACAATCAGCAGGTTATTCTTAATAATTGATTTCCTTCTTCAACGAGATATATCAATGGGAATTATCTAACCGAGCAGAATTCTATGCACTAAAAACTCAGTACTGCCTCTTGTAGTGAAAGGCGAACCACAAAGTAAATATATTGTCGATGAACGGCGCTTGCATCAACGAAGCCAAGGAACTATTAATCCTCGGCATTCTAACTAATTCGACTCTTAATTGGAGGGGCTGTGGGGTATAAGGGTAGATGTGCCGACGTACGGCACGTATTCCTTATATCTCCCATCGATCCGTGGGAAGAATTTGTTCGAATAATCACGTCCGAAAAGAGTTGCTCGTAACCCCAGGTTTGTCGTATAGCCATTCATCTCTCAAAATGCGGCATCGATTTATATTCATCTTTATTGAGGAATGTGTAATTGTAAACATTTATGGGACGCACGTCCACTTCCTGGTTGTACCGAATCCGATGCGCATATTGGACGACATCTCCTTCGAGTGGATAGATAAATAAACGATTGAAGTCTAATTCGAATAAGTGAGTTAAGACTCCAAAGTAATCAATAAAAAAGATAACAGATAGCACTGCCAGCAAGCGTTTTAATTTATTGAAAATATTCACTAGTGAGAACATCCCGATGCGGTCACACAACACATAACTCTACAACTAAAATTCGGATGTCCGCGGACGAGCGTGTGCATAAGCATGCACCCGCGGCGGCAATTAGCGACACCACCTCCCTTGTTTAAACACGTTAATCGACTGACTTCAAAAGGGAAGAAATTGGATACAACCAAAAGAGAACACACTTCTGCTCTCTCATTGCCACGTCCTTCGATGTGTGGTAGGTTACATCGGTAATCTGATGATCGAAGAGAGCGGGACAATAAGAGAACAGAAACATGCTGTACGATTATCTTGGGGTGGATTTGGTTGTATGTGCATGAATCAATGTAGTTTTGAGCGGAACCCATTGACCTGATTCGGTAGTATGGTGGGTTCAGTGTACATTGATCCATACGAAGACAGAACTGAGAAAGAGAGGAGAATTAAGCTGATGATATTCACCTGCAAAAAGAGAACATTGATCCCCAGCGAATGAAGTGTCTGGAGAAAAGCCGAAGTAACGCTAGGGAAATATTATCACGTGATTCAATCGAATGTGGTGATAAATTTCCCAAGCGGATCTGCAATGATGCGACAACTTCGTCCGGCTGGATTTGGTTGTCGCTAATCGACATGGACACGAGTTGCCGTATGGCAAAAAAGGTAAGCTAAACTCATTTATGCATTGTCTCCGTGGTATAATGAGTCTAGCTATGTGTCCTTGGTGGAAACATGCTTTGCAGGTGAACAGGTAAGTAGTGGGAAATGGGGTTGATTTGACGCGCTGAAAGGCGGTCGAAATTAGGTAGGAAATGTTGGTTGGAATTGTGGGTTGTTTCTCATGTAGAATAGAGAAACCCCCCACAGGACCATATACTTGAAGCTTCGAAAAGTGCGGCCAAATGTATGAGGTTCCTTCAGAGTTGCAAATAAGATTTCACTCTATTCATCCTGGTCACATTTACAAAGTTTATACACGTCCCAAAATGGAATTCAACTTCCATATTTATTCAGGCCCGTCCAAAACTCCACTACACGTGCTCGATAGGATGCAAAAACGAGCAGTGAAACTTATTGGAGATGCAGCCGTAAGTCGTTCAGGTCCGCCGATCAACGCCGCGCAACGTATCATGCATATCTATTATGTATAGGTATATGATTTTCCAATAGGGACTTAACAACTCTTTTTCGGTAGTAAATTTTTATAATTTGCAGACATTGTTCGTTCGTCTACTTAACCATGATGAAAATGTTGAGTTTACTGAATAAATTGACAGTAACAGTTCGATGATTAGTGAAAGGGTACGTTCACAAATTAAATTCAAAGTTGTCAAGTATCTATTGGAAAACCCGATATTAGCACGGTCGTTGTTTAACTAAACTTGCAGAATGTCCTTTAGACAATTGCCCGCGATACCCGTCAGTCTGAGAGTCCGTATCAATTCACGTTAAAGGTTAACTTCAGGCACACAAATAAGCATAGAAAGTCATTCCTTAGCCGATCCACACGAATGTAAAATGCTCTACCTGATCATGTGTTTCCTCGTCGTTGTAATGTCCAGGCATTTAAGCCCAATGTACATTGATACCTCCCTTCCGTATTCACTTCCTCCCCTCGCTTTCGCACTGTGCTCTGACATTTAAGGATACTCGAAAATCCCCATTTGTGCGCGCGTTAATATTGTAGCGAGCTTAGGGTTCGCTGGATTAATTATTTGTAAATAAATAAGAGCCGTTAAATCGATTCTGAATTAATGTGACATTTTATTAGTCCGTAATAACAGTCGTTACTTTTTACCGTACACTTAACGTTTTCTTTATTATCGCTTCCGTAATTATCGCGTATTTTACTGCTTAGTTATTACTTATTACTACCACACTTATCGCTTGCTTCACGTTCTACTTCTTACTCATCACTATGCTCTGTGCGCGGCGTATTTATACTGTTTCAGCGTTTCGTTTCCGTCCGTTCCATTGCCTTGAATGTTCTACTATTCCTAGTCTCCAGTTTTTACTTTATAGAATATTCTAGTACTCTGTTTCGGACTCTCTAGAATATTCTAGTACTGAATGTCATATGCGTCCCAATATAAAAAGAAAAAAAAATCAATTTACAGAAAGCAGAAACGACCCTCTTCAGAACGCCCTTCTCCATGGTATCGAGGGATACAAAACAGAATTGGAAACATGTTTCAATTGTAGAGTGTTATGATCCTCCCCAGTAAAAACTATAGTTAGATACCTTGGTATCTGTCTTGATAAATATCTTTACTTCGATAAGCATATAACAGCAGCTTTTACCGCAGCTAAAATCTATATGCTATGACAAGAAGTCATAGCAGACTTCTAGACTCCAAAGTCAAAACAATTTCATACTCGGCATTCATTCGACCAGTATTTGTGTATGGTTGCCCAGTACGGTATAACATATCCCCATTCTACATAGAGACGCCTCGGGTGTTCTAGAGGCAGTGTTTGCGTTCCTGCCTTGGAATTTATAGAACACCAGAGTCGAAACCTAAGAAGTTCTGTAAGATAAATCAGAACTAAACTTCATAATGAAAATGTCTCATGGTCACACTGCAAGGGTAATATGCAGTGAATATCATCTTATTTCAGGTGCATCCTATCCAAATGATATGTATATGGAGAGTACTTTCCAAAATTGATTTGTTCCCCCAGAAGCGTTCCTCCAAAACATGGAGTCCCTATTATTTACCACGTTTCCCGTGGTGCCAGGGATGAACGAATTCTCCATGGTAGCGATATATCTAATGCTCTAGATCGCTCACGTTTAAATATGGTGATTAGTGAAAGAGATAAATCTAAAAGAGACCGATTTCATCCTAACTGGTGGTAGGTGTGTGACGAAGAAAGGACTTTACGTCCCCAAACATAATATGCCACTCAAGCGCAATGCTCTCATTTCTGTTTTCTAGATGTAGTTTTATTTTTAGTATTACTTTCGTCCATTCAGTTATATTTTAATACCTAATAATGTTCCGTTTAGTTCTAAAATTGTTTGTGTTCGGACAAAAACAAAATTAAAGAGATGTAAAAGAGGAATACAATACATATTAGGCATGCAAGTAAGTTTTAGATAACTTATTTCCATCATTCAGACAGTGAAGGGATTCCGTGTCGACAAAGAAAAAAAAAAGTGGGCGCAGGAAGCACCACACCGCATAGCTGTAGATTGTATATTATATCGATGGCGTATGCGTAGTCATAGCGACACATGTGGAATTTGATTAGTACATACCAACATCTTGTATATTTTCTTAGTCCAAGTTGATATTCCAATGAATTGCTGTCGCCTACCTGAGTAGATTAGTTACACCACTCACTTTGTTCAACACCCACAGGAGGCAGCGTGGTCGGGATATCTCACTCCACTTACCTATAGCGCTGAGTTAACGCCCTGAGATGCTATTTTTCCCCGACTGGGGATGGTCAACGATTTCTCTCAACCATTTCACGGAGCCTAGAGCTTAACGGAGTTGTCACTCAGTCATTGTGCCGAACTACAGGCGTTAGTTGAACCTACGTTTGCGTGATCAAACACAAGACACAACCTCCTAATGAACGCAGCCATTGAGGTGGTAGTCCGGTCATGCTTTGTGCGACTTCATAAAATTCTAGGCAAGCAATTGAACCGCGGCACGAACATGTTTTAGGAGGCCTGTAAGTGTACCTTGCGGCGTACGAGTCTTTAATTTTAGAAGTCAATTTATTCAATGGTACATAAATATAAGGAATAGAGATGATAATAAAAATTTAACAAACAAACGAAAAAAAACGTTTGACTTTCTTTGCCAATGGAAAGTGTGTGACTTATTTTTCAGTTTAACCGTTGAGGAGTGGAAAACTAATGTTCGTTAGTTCGTGGTGGAATATTATTGTAGAAGCCTCACGATGAATCTTCACTGTTATCAATAATGATCCAAGACTAAGCGATAAAAAAATGTACACAGCAAAACATAATTTCAAAAAAGGAAAAAAAAAATATATATATATATATATATTAAGAAGAAAAAAAAACACCAACATAAAACAAAAGGCATCACGAATCAACTACACCGCCCATTTCATCTACAAGGGCCCACTTCAAGAAACCCTTGCGGAAAAATCAACATCAACTGCCTCAGGAGAAAGTCAGTTTTGGGGTAGAGGTTGCCTAGCCCAGTCAATGCCGTTCAAGCGTTGAGGTTGAGGGAAACGGCCCTTATCGACACCGCAACGTGGGATACACCGCGGCACTTTCACTATAGCATGTGCGATTTATTATTAAAAAATAAACGAACTTGACTGTGAATGTGCATTATTGTGCACGAACTAGTGTTTTAGTCGATTGGAACCGTTGACATTATTTTGGTGAGATACATAATTTAGTCTCTGTACAGATAAGTTTTGAAGCCTTTTTTATTGTAACTTTAAAGCTTTACTCAAAGAAAAAGATATAATGAAGTCAAGTGAGGTCGTTTACTTTTCACTTCGAGGCGTATTGTTCAGTAGGCTCTTAAATGTATACTAACAGGGCAATCGACCTGCAAATTTTAATATAAGCTAATGAGACATAGTACTATAGAACCTGACATAGTAATTAGGCCTGCCGGTGCCATCTCTAGGTCAGCCCGGAAACTTTTCACCCCACCCCCGTATAGTATTTTGAAACTTTTAATCAGTTTTTTTTTGAAACCATGTTTTTCACATTGATCTCCACGATATTTCATAAACTACTCGATCGATCGGCTCTTTTGCTTATTTTAAAGTAAATTGAAGTTATTGGAGTCTGAACCTAAATGTAGAAGATTTTTTCATAAATTTTTCTTTGTATTTAACGTTAAAGAGCAAACAAAAATGCGAAAATCGGTAACTAAAGTTTGCATGTCCGCAATTTCGTTAAATTTCGACTTTAATGGATGATTCTAGTAGGGGCTCCAACTACACCCATATAATTTATGAAAATTCATCGATTATTGATTTTTGATAATTGTTCCTGGTGCTAGAGTGGACAAAAGTCAGGTACCTTCTTTTGAGACGGTCACATTACAAGGCGTATCAACAATTATTGTCATTATATTTTGTCATAAAAAAAAATGGTTTGTACTTTAGAACATATTAAACAAGTGACAAAAAGTTTGAGTTCTTTATTTATTCCCTTCTATGAGAAAAAAATTCAAGATAATTGCATTTTTTAAGGCTGTCAGATGAGAAACTCCCCTTAAAACAGCTTAAAATTGAGTTTGTCATGAATCTTGGTCCAATAACACCTCCAGCCCAGTGTCTACAAACTTTACTTGTCGCTGGTGTCAAAATCGCCACTTTTAAAACGCCGGAACCAGTACTCACGTGTTTTTATTGATGGAGCATGTTCCCCATATGCTTCACATAGCTATCTATGCCCATCAGCTGTACTTTTCTTCAAATTAAAACAAAAAAGCAGTGCTTCCCGCAAATTGTCTTTTATGGGCACAAAGGATGACGTGGTTAGAGCGCAAACTAAGAATGTTGTACATACTTTAGCGAAGTGATACATCCTGATTTTTAGAAGGAAATGATGACGTTGTAACATGAATATGGTTACAAGACGATCCGATACGATTTAATGCCATATTTTGTAGAAAGTTCTCATCTGTACACCCAATATAAACCTGTCACATATCTTTCCATGACATTAGCACACTCAATTTATATATATTAATTTAGGTGTGTGTTTATCATTATATGATAATGACTCCGCTTTCTGCGAAAATTGCTAACCTTTGCTTAGCAAAGTGACATAAGCTATTGCAAGAGAAAAGCTTTGAACTCAATCACGGATATGAAAGAGCTGATGTATTGTCCAACAGGGATACTTGCTATTATATCGGACAGTTACATGCAATTTTGCTATTATTTAAATATCTCCTGAAAAATTGACACGACTGAATGGCTGCCTAAGGTATTGAATGACGAAATCATAGCCTTTTGCTCTGCCTTCCAGGAATCCTTAATTTACTGTGTAAACTAATCCCGTAGACACTTGCCAACTGTACGTCTGCAACCCCAACAAAATTTTCCTGTCACAGCTAGGTAGCTAGTTCTTGTCCAGATGACAAAGTGGCCAGACGGGAATGAATCCCCACAAGCTAACATGAGCACAATGAAAAGCAACACAGGTTGGCCAAACTCTTGGCTAAGTTGAATATTTAACATATGAACTCCTGCTTGTCCTTTCACAGCCACGAGTTGTACATTAATATTTCTCATTGCCGATTAGCACATTGAAGTTCATTCGAGCCAAACGGACAAAAACAAAAAATCCAAACCCTGCACCCACTTGCCTCGACCAGAAGCACAAGCGCAACCAATGCGGCACCATAATGGCGACAGACCGGAGCCCCTTTATTCATCCTATTATTTTTTCCCTTCTTCTCGTTTGATCCTATCTCTATGTTAAAACCAAATTTTTTCTCCTATTAAATGTCCTGGAAATATTCCATCAGTAGATATATCCTGTTACAAAGGTGAAGCTCGTTTAGACTCGAATATTAACAAACAAACAAAATCGAAAAGTAGAAACACAAAAAAATGAACCGACTTTGATGTTAAGGGCAAACGGTCCAGACAGGCACTAAGGACAAAAAACCAAAAGGGCCCACTGGATACGTTACTAAAACTTACCGAGGTACATAAATATAAAAAATTACAAAATTAATACCAAACAAAAAACGGGCTTTTCGTTTTAATCAAAATTAAAATTCCTGGCTCCACACGGTCACGCATCAACTAGCATACACCATAACGCTGGTGGATGCACCGCCACGTCACATCAATGCTACTAGTCAGTCACTTGTTCACGCCGTCCTGGGTTTACTTGTTTTGTTGTTGTAGTATTTTTTTCTTATTTGGCCGCATGGTGCCTGGGCCCCAAGCATCTCTTACCATTGGGTGATAATTTTTTCCTGTCGCAAATTAAGAGTTTGGAGTTTTCTGTCACCCTAGTAAATAAAAACACCTGATACGATTTACCACTACATGTGCTCCTGGTAAGCTGCTTGGTTTTCCTTCAGTCCAAATGAATATGTGTCATCCGCTTAATAAACCCAATTTGGACATAAATTTGTCCTCCACACTTTAATGCTTCCGAAGAATTCTTGCGCGACCAACCTCGACAGCATATGCCTCCCTTTATCTCGTAACGTTGCTCGTTACAGTCAACACCACGATGTCAGATCTGCCGACGTTATAAAAATAATAGTCGTCAGCTATTACCGTTCAATGAATTACCGATTGGAGTGTGCCAACTTCCGGAGCAAAGAGATACACGCATTCAATCAATTATCTGATCCTTTTTTAGGGGGATTTCTATTCTTCTGCTCGCCAACGTCTTGCGATTTTCTCTCAGGACACATTCCGCGCTACGTTCCTCGACGAGTCGCTCGTCGACAATATTTGTTATTAGCTTTTTATGGTTCGATGAATTCTTGAAAGATGAACAAATCTGACGATCAAATTTGATTATTATATTTTCGGTGATGGAGTTTAGCTTGGCGAAAAGTCCTTGAACCACCACACACACATATATATACACATAAAGATGGGGTGTATTTTGGGTGGTAAAACAATATTTTTCCTTTGTTCTGAGAGATTTCCTTGATGACGATGACGATGAGAATAATGACAATGTTGATGGGGATAGTGATTGAAAGATGAAAACGGAGACATCGGCGAAATAAGGCAAACGTTTGTAATAGAGAGGACAACAAACCGGAAGAAGATAGAATATCGTGTTTAGTGGGCTTTTAGTCTAAATTTATATGGTCGACTATAATAGTGCTGGGAAGGACAATAAACGATTTTACGGCGTACTTTACCCCGCTTATGAGCATCAATCTGTGTTCGTAGCATATTGCGTTTAGTCAAAGAGGAGGAGTTGTTATACGCCACCATCTTAAAAATTATTATAGATTCTGGTAAAATGAAAATTGTGTTAGAATTTATGCAAGTGCATGTGGGCGGGATGGTTAAAAAACCACAACCTCAGAAAATACTGTGTTGCATGAAACCCAATGGGTTACGTTCCAAAAATTTATTTAACACAAATAAACTTAAAAAAACTTAAATATTGGTTTTTATCTTTATCAACGGCGCAAGACTAATGACCTTGCCCGGAAAAAACAAATCATTATGGAAAATTTAACAAGCCTCAGGACTTGCTAAATAAGGCCAAGACCGGTTCCTGGTTGTAGTGCCGATGATGATGATGATCTTTATCAAACATGGTTTGTGACAGAAACTTGATACGCCAAAAACAAATTGGAAATCAAAGACAAAAAAGTCACTCTTTAACGTAGTCGCTTAAGACAATTTGTCTCTAGAAATAAAAGCACACAAAACAGAGGTTGCAGTTTGTGGGCCTCCGGCCCGCGATAGAAAAATGTAGTAAATACGGAAAAATTCTTAAATGTTAAGAGATTATAATGTTTTTCAAATAATGAATTGTTGTGCTAAGGAACAAAAATAAATTAATTTTGTGTATTAGACGTTAAGTGACTCGCTATACAATTACAAACTTGTAAACATCCCTTAACAGTCGAAAGAAAGCAATATATAAAAAAAGATTAAAACGGAATTCAAAAGAACGTTTCGTGTTTTTATTTGTGGATATATTCGCTTCGTGTTTCTGTGTTCATTTCTCCTTTGTGGACAGTATTCGGCGGAACACTTCATCGACATTCAACTCGCAAAATCCGCTAGACTTTTGGCGTTTTATTTTTGTCTAAGTTCGCTATTGGGGTGTTCCGCCGAACACTGTTCACCACAGAGAAAAGAAATACATCAGCCAGAGCGCGGAGACACTGCCACCAATAAAACACAAATTCTTTTTATTTATTGATCACGTACCTTTTATTTTATCATTTATAATAATCAAATTATAATGTTTTGTTCTTAAAGTTGTTACAATACCTCAACTCTGTTCTTTGGCAGTCTTAATCACCTAGGACATCGTTTCGATAATTTTAGTTTACTCTTAATATCTTCCACTATTCAATCAACGGCGACACTAAACTTGTGCGTACCTTCGCGGAGCTCAAACGACTTTCAAAGGTTGTAAGGACTCGTAATTTTACTGCGGGTTATTTGAGAGTGCGTTGAACGTCGGATTTGTACGTAACTTATTAAGTAAATCACGCGCGCGCGACTGACCTCCTCATATGGTTCTCTGACTGTTCTCTCTAGACGGATGCTCGAAGTAGACTGAAAATCCCCCCATTTGAAACAGAAGATTTCCCATCCAGCCAGCAAAGAAAATTTTTCCATCATAGATCATTCTTTCCGTCTTCCTTATCGGAATCTTGTCCCTTTGTTTGAACGATCGATCGTACTGCCGCTTAATTTTCGATCTTTTCTTTGGATTTGTTTGTGTTTCCCATCTGGCCCAAGACAACGAGGGTTCTTGTGCGCTTCAGATGGGTACAAAGAAATCGTGGGATCCGTATAGTTTTGTTAGCATTTCTAAATCATAAACATCTAAAGTGCGATCTACGTTAAGATGTTTATGATTGCATGACTGTTGGTCGGCGGCGAATCGCTATCTCTTGTATGCACAAGTGTGCCTCTTAGGTTTTGGGTCATTCACGCCGAAGCAAACAAAGAGGGTAACGGTTCTATTAAAGGGTGTCGACCCTGAGGTGGAACCGGAGGCTCTGCTCGAGATGCTTCAAAAGTTGAGGCACGACGATCTCGAGTTTATCTCCGTAAAACCGTTCACTACAACCAAGGCAAGAAGGGAAAACCGCAAGCTACCCTTCTTTTTGGTTCAACTAACGCCCAGCAGCAGAATTGGTGGTCTAAGAAAGATTACAGTCTTGGATCATCAAAGTGTCACATGGGACAAATTAAAAAAAGGCAGAGACATCCTGCAATGTGTACGTTGTCAAAGGTTTGGTCACTCGGCGGCTAACTGTGAAATGCAGCGCCGTTGCGTAAAATGCGGAAAGGACCATAAGGCAGAAGAATGCCCTCTGGGAAAAGAAAGGGTAGAAGACAAAGCCCTTCTAAAGTGCGCAGTGTGCCGGAATGAGGGACACCCCGCTAATTATCGAGGATGTCCTAAATTCCGAGAAATAATGGCAAGAAGTGTGATCCGGCAAAAAACCACAGAGCCAGCTCGTACTACAACAATGCCCGTAACATCGCAGCGGTCGTACGCACAAGTTGCGTCGGGTGGGAGACCATCAAACCAGGCTACAACATTGGTAGCCACAAATACTCCCACACAGACTGAAACAACATCGCAAGCGGACGTGGTCACGGTTCTGCTTAATCTGCAGAGACAGATGACACAGCTGCAAAACCAAATAAACGAGATCTACTCGTACTTGCCCAATCTAAACAAAAAGTCAATATAAACCCTCTAACCACAACATCAATAAAAGCTCTTGTCGTGAATGTAAATTCACTAATAAGAACTGAGAGAAGAGCCAATCTTTTCAACCTGTTGCAAGTTGAACGGCCTGATGTACTTCTGGCGGGGGAAACAAAGTTAAACCAGAGACACAAGATATGGCATAAAAACTACGATATTATACGAAGAGACCGACCTAACTCCTCTCAAGGGGGGGGGTGTCGCAATCTTTATTAGAAAAGGGATCCCTCATAAAGTTATATATAGTGGAGAAGTGCGCAGGTTCCGGGTGCTGGAAGCCTGTATCGTACGCATACCCCTTCAGCAAGGAAGGGGTTTGTATGCGATTGCGGTCTACGCACCTGAGGAGCACCAACATAATCTATTTATAGCAGAGCTCGAGACTCTCTTCCGATGCTTACAATTGCACCTGGGCAAAAATTACTTTATTCTAGGGGGAGATATGAACGCCAAGCATAGAAATTGGGGAAATTATATATCTAATGCCAGAGGAAATCAGTTGGCTGGCTGGTTAGACCAGTTTCATATTGAATATAGAACTGACCTGCTAGCTACCGAATATCCATCGTTCCCTAGAGGTAGATCGTTCTTAGATATCTTGCTAATCGACTCACGACTGAGAATACTTAACACCAATAGACGAAACACAAACTGTTTACGGACAATTGAATACGATAGTGACCACTGTGCATTCACGGCAGTAATGGAGCTTCCGAACGAGCTCGCAGATCTGGAGGAATTCGTGATCCCGCAACCCTATAACTACGGGGCAATGCGATGGCCGCGGTTCACCAGATCATTAACAAGAGAACTTCGTTCGAATGACTTTAATCTGCCAGTAAACAGAAACCTGACTAATGTCGAAATCGACAAATACATTCAACAAATGGACGAAACCATAAAACGAACAATGGACAAAACAATTCCCAAAACAACAGTTACAGATCACACTAACATGTACAGAAACGCAACAATAAACGCACTCCACAGGCAAAAGAGCAGACTGCTATCGAAATTAAAACAATTACACAGACAGTTTACAAACAGACAAGACCAGGAGATAATATCACTGAAATCCCGATTAAAACACCTCCAACAATTACTTAAAGCTAATTATAGATTAGCAACAAATTTGTATTGGAACAACAGAATTCGAGCTATAAAAACTAATAACCCGAATATGTTCCCACAAATAAATAAAATATTCAGGAGAAATAATCAAAATGAGATTCAGTGTCTCCAAATCCCACGTACTCAGGTAAACAAGCAGCTGCTAACCAACATTGGCATAGATGCAGAGAACGCTATCCTCAATGGTGAGCTCTTCGTGATCGAAGATCCTTTGGAAAAGGTGAACGCTTTGGGAGCTGTCTTTCAGGAAATGTACAAGGTGAATGAAAGCATTCATCGAAATCACGACCTGGAGGACAGAGTTCTACTCAATCACCTGCACCTCCGGAATGAAATTTCACTTTGGCAATCGGAGAATCCGGGTTTTACCGAATTCAGTGAAGATAATCTGTCAATTGACATTAATGCCAATGGTGTAGTGGCTAATAGCCTTCTAATAACAAGGGAAGGAATCCAGAGTATCTTCGACTCATTAAGAAGCAAAAAGTCAGTGGGAATAGATGGAGTACCTAACATCGTACTCAAGAACCTGCCCCCAATGGCAATAGATATATACACGGTCCTGTTTAACAACGCGTTGAATAATGCATATTATCCCGCGCGTTGGAAAACGGCTATCATTCAGCCCATCCCAAAAAAGGGCAAAGACTGTACAAACCCAAGGAACATGCGTTCGATAAGTTTACTCCCAAGCATCAGTAAAGTATTTGAAAAAATCATTAACAAAGCTCTGCTAAAATGGGTAGACGACAATAGCATTATTCACAAATAACCAGTTTGGCTTTAGGGCGGGTCATGAAACCACACATGCCGCAGCTAAACTGGTCTCCGACATACAATGGAATAAATGTAGGAACCAATGCACAGGTGCCTGTCTGATCGACTTGGAGAAAGCCTTTGATACCGTCTGGATCGAAGGGTTGTATTACAAACTGGTCAGACATGGCATACATAAGCCTTTACTATATGTACTTGACGATATGTTAAAGGACAGGAGGTTCGTGGTCAAAAGTGGTAATGTGACCTCTAATAAAACGTATAATATCAAGAATGGCTTGCAACAGGGCGCGGTACTCTCTCCGATTCTTTTTAACATTTACATTAGCGACTTATTAGATGCACTTCCGCAGGCTATTGCGTACGCAGACGATCTCATAATTTACAGAACAGCTCCGAAAGTTGCGATCATAAATAGATTAATACAGCGAGACTTCAACAAAGTGCAGCGCTATTGCAATGACTGGAAACTTAAGATCAACTTCCAGAAATGTGAAGCCATCCTATTCAGAACTCCATTATATAAAGCCACGTACGACACAAGGAAAAACTGGCGAAAGCTAGTTATCGTGGGACCGCATGGAGATAAACTGGAAACCAAGAGTTTAGTTAAATACCTGGGCATCTGGCTAGATCAATATCTGTATTTCAACAGACATGTAGAGGCTGCTTTGCTCAAAGCGAGGAAAACTTTTGCTATGAAAAGGAGGCTATTTCACAGTAGCCAACTTGACAGCAAGGTAAAAGTCATATGCTACATGACGCTAATCAGGCCAATGCTCATATATGGTTGCCCAGTATGGTTCAACATAGGTCCAAATTTGATGGAAAAGATTCGGGTGTTCGAAAGAAAGTGTCTCAGAAGTTGTCTCAGATTATATCGGACACCGGAATCGGACTATAAAAAGTATTACTCAAATGAGACTTTATATAATGAAGCGTACATAAATAGGGTGGATAATTTTATGATTAAATTAATCAGAGGACATATTGCGAGAGCAATAAGCTCGTCCAATGACCTAATTTAGGGGGCCTATTATCCAAACACCTTGTACTATGAGAGCGTGCGTCGCAACGGCTTTGTTCCACCAGAGGCGTTCCTTGACTTGGATATGAAAGGGCTTATACAGGATAGATCCGGAATTCCGCTGATCTATCATGTAAGTAGATCATCTGTAGACGGGCGATTGTGCTACGACCGGGAAGTAGCGCGCACCGAAGAACAGCTCCTGCGCTTCAGTAGGGCTATCTCCCACAGAGACCGGGACGATAGTATTAGACAGCGTCAACAGTTCTGGTGGTTGAATGGCATATAAAGACCTGGATACCAAAGTCAGTATAGAATCATACTATCATCAGCTAGCTTACATAGACTTAGCTTTTCTAGAATTAGGGTAGTATAAGATTTAAGTTAAGTTAGGTTAAGTGCTTTTACATAAAAATAAAAAAAATAAAAAAAAAAAAAAAAAAAAATAAAAAAATAAAAAAATAAAAAAAAAAAAAAAAAATATATATATATATATTAGGTAAGTTAAGTAAGTTAAATTTTAAGAAAAAAAAAACAAAAAAATTGACAAAGTTTTTCAAATTTTTCTTTGTATTTCAACTAATTATCAGTACTGCCACAAAGTTCTGTCGCCGAAAGGCAAATTATACAAATGTTAAGTAATGTTTAGCTTAGAGCGTCTGCGAAGGACCAGTAAGTTATTATATAAGATAATTAAGCTAGAATTTAAGCATTTTTTGTCTAGCCTTTAATTTAGAAATTAAGAATATAAAAAGAAAAATAAAAAATGTTTTAAAAATGAAAATAGGTTTTGGGTCATGCTAGGAATTTAGGTGCTAATTGCTATTAGCTACCAGCGGAGATATTCGTTGTTCGGTTTGTTTACCGGAGAACGCGTTTAATGGATGTATTGCATTGATGCACTGAATTGTATGCGTTGGACTGGATGCGTTGAATTGGCCCGTCGAATTGGATTGGTTGAATTCAATATTAGAGACGTTTAGTTCGATTGATTTTTGCTATTGAATTCAACGTTGGTGTCTGAAATGTTACCTTTTGTTTCAGGTGGGAGTAAGGACTTTTGGGACACGTGTTTTTGGGCACGTGTAATGGATAAAGGTGAGTATGTTCCTTAGCGGAAAGGACATCTCAACCTCTATTGGGTTGTGTGGTTCGTACTTTCTATGTAAATTGTTCAATTCTGGCATTATAACATAGGCGTAACATATCATGTGTATCCCTTTTTCTATAAGTCGTATCACTGTCGAACTCGGTGAATGTAGTACACCTCTCCAAATATTCTCTTTCAATACTCATCAATGGGAAAATGGCCATCAGTTCACGTTGAAAGTCAACTACCTGAACATGTGGTTCCTCGTCGCTGTAATATCCAGGCATTCATTACTTCAATAACTCATTTCCCTATCCGCTCCCTATTTTTCCGCTTGCACTGTGCTTTAACATTAAAGGTACTTCGAAATCTCTTTTGTGCACGTGCTTTTTAAAAACAAAAAAAAAAGGTAGTTTCGGTAATAAGTGCAATATTGTTGTTTAATGTGCATTAAGTCGGTTTTTTAATGAGGAAGTCATACTACACACTACAATACTTGGCTGCTGCCCTATATAGGCCACATTTGTTTACGATAGTAACTTGCTATGAATCTATAAATCGCCATACCCTAGTTGAAAAATTAGTTGAAAGTGGCGCAAAAATAACGGATAAAGATTGCTAGACCAGGATCCATAGATACGCTTTCATGAGGTGATGAAGCGTGTTTCTTTATAGGATAATAAAATCTTAAAATTTTATGACGCCAACATTAAACTCTGAATTCCGCATGCTTCGTCGCTAAGTTCATCATCCATTGTTATATTTTTATAGCCGGCGCCGCCAATATTTGGTTTTTTATTCGTACGGGGTTAAGGGATTGTTAATACTCAATGATATCAAGAATGTGACCGCAGTGTAAACAATATTTACGGTGAATCCAGTTTTCTATACCATTAGCTTGAACCTGCCCCTAATAGAGTTAGCTATAACATCTTTCATCAAGCGATAGCATTTAAACAACCCCTTTAAGTTAAGCCAATATATGGTGGAGGTAAACAACACAAAACAAATGCCACTCCACATAAATACCAACCGGCCTCAAGGGAAATTGGAATCTTCCACTCGTTTTGAGTAATTTTCGGTTCTCCAATATATCCCGATATCCGCACTTCCTTTAATGCTTAGCAAATCCTTTGGGTCCAGTGTTGGTGAGGAATTTATCCAAGTATCTTAAATAAAGCAAGTAAATAAATTCACTTTCGTTATACCCTGCATCTCCCTACATGCGCTCGTATAAATGTGCCAAGGGAGTGATGCTTGTACCACAATAACTTTTGCTTGATTTTATTCTTCAAAACATCGGCCGTCCAACCTCTCCTCTGTCCATTGCTTTGGCACTTTTCGACTACTTTAAGAGCACGAACTGTTGTGAAATTACTGTGCGCGTGTATACAGTTGTATTCCCAAAGGGGTAGAGTTTGTGTGGAAAGGTCTCACCAAAGGCCATGAACTCTTTTTGCCCTTCGAGGTTGATTGATGTAAAGCTCGTTTTATCAAACGAAGGAAATAGGGATATTAACCTTAAGGGGTGGTGTCGGTTTCCCTTCTCACACATTAAATGTAGATAAAAGCAAACTCCTCTCCGGTCAACATAACACAAAACCCTATCGCCTGTTTTCTAATCTAAAATCAATGACCGACAGAAGGATGTTTTATTAGAAATGGCGAGTCACTAGGTACAGACATTCACTCTGGCTACCCTGGGATAGAAGTACCGTTGCTTCTCGTAGTTCTTGTGATTCTTGCTGGGGCTTCATTAATAAAAAAAATTAATGGCGAGATCTGTTTCTTTACAGAACGATCGCCGAAGGACTACACCAATATTCCCGAGTTGCTGTCTCAGTGAAAGACTTCATCTGGACTTTAGGGGTTGCTGCCACCGCATTTTACAGAAAGTTGAACAAACACAAAAGCGACCTTCAATGAGGTCAGTAGCGAAATGGTACCATTGCAATGAATATTACACGTTTGATGCTTCTTTCGTAGCTTGGGATGCAAGGCTCACACACAAAACAACAAAAATCATGGAAAGCCTTGAAAGCAATGCCGCTTTTTAATGACGGGGTGAATAGGCATTGCAAATGACTGAAAAAGTACAGTGTTTACGGCTATTGTACGTTATAAATTATTATATGGAGAACAGTGAACTTAAAGTGAACGAAGAGCAGGCAATCTAGAGTTGCCTTGCTCGAAGCTCTTGCCACTTAGATTCCAAAGTAACATAGGTGCCTTGTGTTGGTGCACTGTCCTAATACCGTTATTAATTTACCAGAGAGCAATACATTTAATTGTTTCCCTCGAAATACTATCATGATATCTAGGAAACTAATATTCTAGAACGTTAAAAGTTCCGAGGACCAGTAGGAAACTTGCAGTGGCATTTTATAACAGCTACCCTCATTTGAGGATAGCAAAAATAGTGATTTATTATGATAATTCTGCACTGAAATATTTGTAGTTCAGCTTATCTGAGTGTAAATTTAGAAGAGAGACAATGGTAGGAAATTAGTGGTATATTCACTCTATTATAGGGATAGTCAAAATTTGAGGTTAGATTAATAACATCTACATAAATATGAGGAAATAAATTTGTTACTCAAGATCTTTCGATAAATCACAGAAAACATTGAGATAGCTACAACAGAAATCGTAGACAATAACAGTTTGCCTGTTGTTCGAGCAGAAAGGAAAATACATGAGGCTTACCTCTTAATATACTTGCATTAATAATGGCGTCATTCACGACCAGAGATCGACTCGCCCTCTGGCCAGTAATACAACAAACTGCAGAGCTATTGTAAGTGAATCTGTGCAGACTCATGGTCGCATAGTTTTATGAAGCGATTGCGGTGAAAACGAGACCCTGAAACATATTCTTCCAGCTATCCGATTCCTTTTTTCGTCAATGTAAACATGGCCGATCATTGTCATATGTATTTTGTTTACTTTCATGGAGATTTATGTTCTTCTGCGTGATCAAGTTCCCGGAATGTATTGTTGCCCATTTTTTAAGACGATGCCGCTTATTTTGGACATGACCGAACGAAGGAAGCGCATGGGAACTTCCAGATGGAAGTTCGATGATGTTAATTATTTACAGAGGCGCATGTAGTGCTTGGGTTTTCTCATCTACAAGTGATTATTGTAAACTTTAATGTTATGTTTTATTATAAAATATTTAATATCATATTCATTTCGGCACAATAACTTGAAATTTCACGGAATCAAATCTTTCAACACTTAAAACAAATAAATAAAACCCAAAAAATCAGCACAAAGGGCTATATCTCACAAACCGTATGGTGGGTTTGAAAATGAATTAGACAAATCCCTTCCTTTCACTATAGTTCAGTAGTGGGCGAAGTTGACACATGCGCAATGGTATGAAACTTCAATTCACATCTCCTTTATAACATTTCTAAAGGAATACCAACGAGTTTCTGTGCGCATTACTAATCACAAAAGATGGCAATACTCTAAAACTACACTTTAGTTTGGTATTCGACACGAACAACCATGGCTTTATCCCATTTCATTAATACTCATGTGTCTATCGTATAGAACAGGACTGTGATAATTACGTCATTATATAGGGACACCCTATAGTTGTGTGGTAAGGCCTTATAATGCAAAGGGCTTCTTTGCTTGCTTTTTACTAAATGCACAAAAAAGAAAGTGTCTGACAGCAAGAGAAAGTGTTTAGAAAGGTGGAATACATATAGTGATTACAATCACAAATCGAGTTATTTGCGATGCAAAAATTTGATACTTCGTTCGAAACTGCAAGTGATTTAAATTAATTAGTTAATTACCCGAAATCGGGGTGTACAGCCACTAAATTTAACTCCGTTATATTCTTCGATGGCTTGATCATTGGTAATGTGTTCGAGAAGATATATCGGGGATGATTGAAGGAGTAAGATCATACGTGAAGGGATCAACGATGATTGAGGAAAGACAATTTACAAAAATAAGAAGTAGAGTAGTTGAGAGTAATTTTGTATTTTTTTTTTTTTTTTTTTTTATTAGACTTCTCTCGAGTGGGCGCCCCGAGATGCCATCAAATAACTGTTGCAGTTCTTTTTGAACAGTTGCAGGTTGTAACGCTCCGGGAACACTCGCGTGGGAAGGGAGTTCCACAGCTTCCCCGCTCTGTAACGGAACGAGTTCTGATACAGGGATGTTCGCGCTGTCGGGAGATGAACCACAAACGGGTGCGATCCGTCGGATTGTCTTGTGGAGCGCACATAGACCGAATTGCGTGGAACAATGCCAAGAATCTCCAAAGAACAGCACCCGTGATAATATCTGTAGAACAGACAGAGGTCGGCCACGCGCATTCGATGTGATAGCGACTGTAGTCCCGACGTCAGCGCCGAGTCCCCGATCAGGCGGATCGCTCGTCTTTGTACGCTCTCAAGTAGGTCGAGGGTATGTTTAGGAGCCGAGCTCCAAACATGAGAGCAATATTCGAGCGCGGGTCTAATTTGAGATTTATATAGGAGAAGAAGTTGGGCCGGAGTAAAATATTTCTTGGCTCTAAAAAGATAACTCAGTTTTCCTGAGGCTGATCTGGCGATACCCGATACGTGTTTATGCCATGATACATTCCCACAGACCGTGACGCCGAGCAATCTCAAACTTTCCCCAGCCTCGAGGGCCCGGCCATTCATCATCAGCTGTGGAACCGATGATCCGGTTTTCTTTGTGAATGTTGTATACTGGGTCTTCGTGGCGTTGAAGTCGACAAGATTGGCCTTTCCCCACTGCAGGACTTTATCTAGATCCTGGTTCAGAGAGTCAATCTGTCTACATCTCAGCTGGTGCGACGTTGATGCACCAATCGGCCGATCACTCGAAAAGGAGGAAACAAGTGTACTATCATACGCAAAACTGAACACTTTGTTATCCGTTGTCTCCAACAAATCATTTATGTGAAGCAAGAACGAGGTTGGGGCCAAAATAGAACCCTGGGGCACCCCCGAATTAACAGGATACAGATCCGAACACTAGCCGTCCACAACAACCCGGATCGATCGATTCTCGAGGAAGCTCCTCGTCCAGTCGCAAAGCTGTTGGGAAAGGCCATATGAACGTAGTTTGCTCAGCAATGCCCCGTGCCAGACGCGGTCAAAAGCCTTGGAGATATCTAATGCGACCGCCCTTGACTCACCATGCCGTTCGATCGCAGATGTCCATATATCGGTTATAAGTGTCAAAAGGTCTCCTGTGGACCGCCCGCCACGGAATCCGTATTGACGATCATTCAGAAGACCGTTGCACTCCAAATATTTAACCAACTCTGTATTGATGACTTTTTCCATTACCTTAGATAAAATAGACAGTAATGCTATCGGACGGTAATTTTGTGGGAGACACTTTTTTCCCGTCTTTGGGATTGGTTGAACTCGAGCGATTTTCCAGCAGGCAGGAAAGGTCCTCCGTGCATAAGATAAGCGGAAGAGTCTGCCAAGAACCGGCGATAGTTCTGGAGCACAGTTCTTAAGGACTATTGCTGGTATTCCGTCCGGGCCGGTTGCCTTCCTACAATCCAGTTGACGTAGAATGCGTTGAATAGTGCGCGGACGAAATCTCACATCTCGCATGGAAGACTGTACCGGCGAGATCACGGGTGGCTGCAAAAGGCCGGGATCGAGGTTTAGCTTTAGCACATTAGCTTTATCCTTTGGATTCGTGACTAACGTCCCGCTGTCTATCACCAACGGAGGGAAAGAGGAGGCAGCAAAGTTACCGCTGACAGCCTTTGCCATTGACCAGAAGGAGCGCGAGCCAGTTGGGCACCGAAGGAACTTATTGATCAGCCTGTCGTTGTGAGCTTTCTTCGCGGTATCAATCGCCTGGTTGCACACGTTTCTGATTCTAACAAAATTCGTTCTGTTAACATCGGTGGGATTGGAGCGCCATTGCTTAAAAGCTCTATTTTTTGCCGCTGTAATCAGCTCGCATTTTTTGTCAAACCAAGGTTTATCAGACGAACTTCGTTTGATGGAATGTGGAATATACATCTCCATCCTCAGAAGAATAATCTCTGATACCGACTCCGCGCATGCGTTAACATCGGAGTTTCCGAAGCACACCTCGGACCACGGAAAGGGTGCGAAGAAGTCTCGCAAATCGTCCCAGTTAGCGTCCCCATACTTCCATGCATGGCGAAGCTACCTAGGCCGGTTATTCGCTTGATATGCAAGTGCTTGCGCGACAGATACCAAGCAGTGATCTGAGTTTCCCAGTCGCGTAGAAACCTCTACGGTATAAATACTCGGTTCGGGTGTCAAAAACAGATTCAGGGTGTTCGCATAATCGCCTCGGGCATCCGGCACTCGCGTTGGCTCCCCCACGAGTTGAGTCAAGTTGTGGCTTACAGCAAACATCTCCGCCAGCCCCCCAGCCTCGTCAGTTCTGTTAGAATGTAGCGACCAGTCGGAATTGTGCACATTAAAATCGCCAAGGACAATAATTTCAGAAGCTGGGTGGTTGATCTGTATCCAGTCGACGGTATATGAAAGATGTTCGAAAAATGTCGCCGGTCGATCGTCATTCGGGGAGCGATAAAGACAACAAAGAAATTTAACGGAATTCCTCAGTACGACCCTCAACCATATGATGTCCATATTATTGGGTTCCAACGCCTCCATCCTCTGGCAAGCCAGATCGGACCGTGCCAAGACGCAGACACCGCCCTTAAAACGGAATCTCGAATGTAAGTCGTATCCTGAGCAACGAAGATATGTCGAATCAGTTGACGAATCGACCTGGGTCTCAGTTAGGGCAAGGATATCAGGTTTCGTTGTTTGCAAATATTGGTGGACGGCGTTTACATTAGTATTGGTGAAACCGATGCCCCTGATGTTACAAAATGCCGTCACCAGTCGAGCGTGTGCCGAGCCTCGAGAGCTAGCCCGGTTATGCGATGACGAACCTCTCAAAGTTCCATTATTTATCATGATATCTGCATGATGTTCCCCCTGACATAGTCCCCCCCGGAGATCCGAATGGGAGACTAGTTTACCTCCGGAATTCTTTATATCAGAAGACACCATCATGACTTATCCCCGTGTCAGTCCGGGCCATCAGCCACACATTCGAAACACCGTCGAAGATTTCTCTCGGCGATATCGCGGAATGTACAGCGTGACGGGGTGGTATCTCACCTTGGGACCGACTACCACCTAACCAACATTTTCTCGAACCGGTCCATCAGCCAAGCTCCGAAAGATGGCCAGGGATTTCTCCCGACCATTTCACGGAGCCTGAAGCTTGATGGGGTGGTATTTCACCGGGCACACAGGGCGTTGGGACCCCGGCTACCACTCGGCCTTTAGTCGCCTCTTACGACAAGCTGGCCTAGCTGTGAGTATATTCTAACGCCCTACTCTTGGGCTTGTATGGGGCGGTTCGGCCAAACCCCACTCACTACTTACCTAAAGAACCCCCATCCCTACGACCCAGTCTGCATAAGCTTTTACTAATGCAATCGCATTAGCACCTTCAATGCTTCACGCATCAAATAGATCCAATTTATATAACCTAAAGTACCTGTAAAAGAATTCTTACCTTTCATGCATTTCTTCGCATACAATTCCCTGTAAGAATCCTTTCCTAACTTATCAGGAATCCCAATCTCACCAAGTGCATTTCCCTCTAGACGAATTCCCACGAACAAAATGATTTGGTTTACATACATTGTAACCATCATAACAGGGACCAAAAGTTAGTATAAGATTTAAGTTAAGTTAAGTTAAGTACTTAAAAAAAAAAAAAGGAAAAAAATAAGTAAGTTCAATTGTAAGAAAAAAAAACAAAAAAAAATGTCGACACAAAGTTTTTCAAATTTTTCTTTGTCTTACAAATAATCCTAAGTACTGCCACAAAGTTCTGTCGCCGAACGGCAAATTATACAATTGTTAAGTAATGTTTAGCTTAGGGCGTCTGCGAAGGACCAGTAAGTTATAATATAAGATAATTAAGCTAGAATTTAAGCATTTTTTGTCTAGCATATAAATTAGAAAATAAGAATATAAAACGAAATAAAAAATGTAAAAATGAAATGAAATGAACAGGGACCAAAACAAATATACGCATCTCGCGTCTCTTGGCACCAATTAAATCCTACAACATAAGCAAATGCAAATAGGAATTCAATACAATTTCCCTGTAAATAAGCTAGAATCAATTAGCACCATGTGCATGGGCATTGTGGCTATCGTTACAGCTGCAATGCATAGCTTAGACAATGATCTACTCGATCTCTGGGCCTTCCCATAGTTCTGGATCTGTTTCTCATGACTAGCGCATTGAACAAAGAGAAAACCCAATTAGCATCCAATGAGATACGGCCTTTTTGCTTAGGCGAATTCACTTCTCATGGATGCACATTTTCCCTTTCTTTGTTTAGATACGTTGTCATGGTGTGTTCCATGAAAGAACCCATATACACACATACGTGTGTACTACCAACGATCTTCACCCAAAACGAATGAATATCGTTGAGTCCTTTTACATCCGCCGACCGAACAGGTCGTGGTCGTGTCACCCCCGCTCCCCGGTGCACACGGGGACGCGAAAGTTAACCGCGAGTCGCGTGAGTAAAGTTTTAATATACAAGTCGTCGGTTCATTACAGCGGACGTGTGCGCGTGATTTCAGTGTGTAACGAATTATCCTTCACAATTTTAAAGACAATAACCAGTGAAAACAATAAAATATTTTACACCAAATCAGTGTGTTTTCTTTGACTTGCTCCGTGTGTTGCGAAGTTTTCTTTTGGTACTCGGTGGAACCTTCTCTTAGTGAACGAGTGGGTTTGTGGTAGAACTCTCGCCCATGCTGGCGTCGCGACCACCAACCCTACAACAGCATTTGGTATTTAGCGGTATCGAAAACTACTTATGACCAGAATGACAGTCATATCAACTGAATCTGTGCATTATCGGCTCCGCAGGTATGTATCTTCGACAGTAGAGGTAAGCACTAGACTCCTTCAACTCTCAGCAAACATCCTTTCAATAAAATAGAACATCGATTAATTCTACTTTTTAGTAAGGTGTACGCAATCAAATATTATATCGGGAGAATCAAATTTTTAAAGTGAAAAAGGAAACGTTGGGCGTTCATTTTTTTTTATTAGACTTCTCTCGGTAGAGGCGAACCTATAGCGCCGAGTGGGCGCCCCGAGATGCCATCGAATAACTGTTGCAGTTCTTTTTGAACAGTTGCAGGTTGTAACGCTCCGGGAACACTCGCGGGGGAAGCCAGTTCCACATCTTCCCCGCTCTGTAACGGAACGAGTTCTGATGCAGGGATGTTCGCGCCGACGGGAGATGAACCACAAACAGGTGCGATCCGTCGATCATTTTAGAGAGCACTTCAATATTTTGCATCTTTTCATCTTTTAGGAAATAAACCATTTGAATAGGATTATTTATTATTATTATTATTATTTATTGGCCTTTAGGAACCCGGAAGTTCATGACCTCAGCGACTCGGCTTCGCCATCGTTCCCTGTCTTGGGCACTCTCCTTCCACGCTTCACCATTCGATCCGATCTCTTCAAGGTCAAACCTAACATTGTTCTCCCATCCCCGTCGCGGCCGTCCTACCGGTCTCTTTCCCGTTGGTCTACCGTCAAGAATTCTATGCACGGTCCTATCGTTCCCCATTCGCGCCACGTGTCCGGTCCATCTTAATCTTCGCGACTTGATTACTCTCACTATTGTAGGTTTGCGATATAGCTCTTCCAATTCGTGGTTATGGAGTCTCCTCCATTGTCCTGCCTCCTCGTCATATTTACCTCCAAAGATGCCCCTCAAAACTTTATTCTCGAATACGCGGAATTTGTTTTCTTCCCGTTTTGTGAGAGCCCATGTTTCGCATCCATATAGAACAATCGGCATGATTATGGTTCTATAGACACGGATCTTTATGTTACGTGATAGCAGTCTGGATTTCAGCAGTTTACTGACTGCGTGCCAACTCGCGTTGCCGGAATGCAGTCTCTTGTTAATTTCCTTCGACATTTCGTTACTGGCCGTCAGTATCGTTCCCAGATATTTAAATTCTTCAACTTTTTCAAATATCTTACCTCTGACGTTTATATGTGTTCCCTGAGTTCCACCTGCTCTCGCCGTAATCATGTATTTTGTTATGTCTTCATTTATTTCTAGGCCCACCTCTTCTGCCGCTTGCATGATGATTTCACTGATTTTACTTACAGTTTCTAGATTATCGCCCAAAACGGCGATGTCATCCGCATATGCGAGCACTTGTGTGACCCCGTTCAGGGATGATCCGGCCATGTTGTCGTCGTGTACCTTTCTGATGACATATTCGAGGACAAGGGTAAAGAAACATGGTGAGAGGCCATCGCCCTGTTTTAGTCCGTGCCGGACTTCAAATGGTTCTGAGAGGTGGTTTTCTATTCTAATTCGCCCTTTGTTTTCGTTCATGCAGATTTCAATGAGGGTGGCATATTTTTTCGGGATTCCCAGCTCAACTACAATATGGTAGAGTCTCTGCCTTGCGAATGAGTCGTAGGCTTTTTTGAAGTCAACGAACAGTTGGTGAACCATCTCTCCGTATTCCCACTTCTTTTCCAGCAGTTGTCTTATTGTGAACATTTGGTCCCTTGTTGACCGGTTCCTACGGAATCCGCATTGGTAGTCTCCCAGTATCTCTTCTGCGTACGGTGTGATTCTAGCTAGAATGACATTTGTTAATATTTTGTATGCGGTTGGAAGCAATGATATTGCTCTGTAGTTTTCGCAGTCAGATCTGTCGCCTTTTCTGAAAATGGGAATGACTATTGAGGTTTTCCATTCTTCTGGAGTGGCTTCCTTATCCCATATTGTTTGGATGAGGTGGTGGATCTTTCGAGCGGTTGCCTCTCCTCCATGCTTCACAAGCTCTGCCGGTATGTAGTCGACTCCGGGAGCCTTGTTGTTTTTCAATCGATTTATTGCGTCTACAACTTTGTTGAGAGACGGCTCTGGGATCTGAGGCTCGGCTGTATGTACGCTTTATCTGTGGTTGATGGGTGCGTACATTGAGCAGGTTTTCAAAGTACTGCTTCCATCTTGTCACGACATTGTTTGTTTCTGTGACCAGACAGCCGTTTGCGTCTCGAATTATTTTGGCTCTTCCCCGGTAGCCATTTCTAATTGAATTTATGCCGACATACATACCCCTGATGTTCTTTGCCCTAGAATTTTCTAGGATTTTTTCGATCCGAGTCTTCTCCCATTCGCGTTTTTTGCGTTTGAAGAGCCTCATTGTCTCTCTCCGAATTGTCGCGTATCTTTCTGCGTTGACTTCATCATATCTTTCTAAGTGGATCCCTCTGAGGCGTTTACGTTCTTCGATCTTCGCCCTGCACTCATCGTCAAACCAAGGTTTGGAGTTAATTGTTTTCTTAAATCCTAATACCTTTTGGGCTGTTAGTTTGATTGTATCTCTGATCGATGTCCATTTAGTGTTCACACTATTAGCTTCCTCTTCCTCACTGCTCACATTCTCTAGAATGCTAAATCTATTCGTGAGTTCGTCTTGATATTCAGTCCTTTTGCGTAGGTCTTGCAGTTTATCAGTGTCGAACTTTTTGCTTGTCTCCCGTGACTGCCCATGTGGGATTGCTACGAGGCGACTCCTGATTTTGCCAATCACTAGAAGATGATCGGAGTCGCAATCTGCTCCTCTATATGCTCTTACGTCAAGGATATTCGAGTGGTGTCTTTTGTCTATGAGGAAGTGGTCTATTTGGTTACGCGTTACGCCGTCGGGTGATATCCATGTGGCTTTATGAATAGGATGGATACAAGAAAGGCTCGTAGTTGTTTAGGAAGTCAGAACGATCATGTCACTGAAGTGATATGACCTGGATTTCGCCACGGATGTAGCGGCGCACCTACTGCCCAAGGAGATAACACCTATAGTGGTTGCTTTCGCTTATCTGTCACTGGACCTGACTTGCATCCTTTTCTGAGGCGGTATTGGTTTCCTGTGTAGGTTCGTTTCAATTGAACCGGAACTTCGCGTTGACCTTTGCAACATACGCGGCCTGAGATGCAATTTTTCCTGTGTCTGCCCACGTTTCTATCCAGAAACCAGCCATCCTTGCACTTAACGAGACCCAGGCAACAACTGAGGCAGATATCTCCAATTTCAATTTACTTGAATACAACTTAGTGCCTCTGTTCTTTCTACATCGTGGTCTAGCCACATACATAGGAAGTGGTATTGCTTATCAGCTTCTGTCACATTATGGGCTCTGCTCCAATCCAGAATTTCATTTCCCGTAGCTCTGATTCTATCGATAGGGCTTTGACCGTCTGTCCGCACTCTGAAATCGTTATTGCGGGTGATTTCAATGTGCATAAGTCTCAGTGGCTTCGCCACTCCGGACACACAGCACCTGAAGGTCAATATGTCCAGCTCTTTACTCTTTTTTCAAATAGTTTAATTCAACTCGTCAATGAGCCAACACGGTTACTAGATATAAATGGTTCTTCTGCCAACACATTGGACCTGTTTCTCACCTACCACCCCAACAAATATACAACTGAAGTTTCTTCGCCCTTAGGCACTGTGTAGTGTCAGCTAAATTTGCTCTAACTAACACCAACGTTGACGAGAAAACTCCCAAAATAACGCTATGGTTCTATGAGAAAGCCAACTGGGAAGGTCTGAACGACTTTTTTGGGAAGTTAAGTTGGTCGTTGTCAATAACAATGTTAACATTATCGCGGGCACATTGAGATACACGATTCTACTTGGCGTGTGAACCTTTATTCCACACACCGTAAAGTGAAATATGTAGATCGATTCCGAACGCAGAGAAACTATTAATGCTAAAGAATTGAGTTTCCGGTTATATAAGTCAAACAATACTGAGGAAAACAGGAGAAGATTTAAGAGAGCTAGAAATGACTCCAACGCGCATATTCAACGCGCAAAGTTCTTGCATCACCAGAGAGTGAGACAAAATAATACTAAACTCATCCACGGGTAGTAGAAACTTCTGGGAATTCGTGAAAACCATCCAGAACTCGGTATCCTTGCCTATTCCTTCGCTTATAGTCGATGACACACCAGTAACCAGTGCAATAGAAAAGGCGAATCTACTTGCTGCACATTTTGCAGCGAACTCGACGCTCCCTGACACCACATCAGTTTCACTTCAACTTGACCATACGCAGCACACCATCAGCCATATTCACTTTAGCCCGCGTACTGTTGCCCGTACACTCAAGGAACTAAACGCAAACAAATCCGCTAGTGGATGTCATTCCCCCAATTCTCATGAAGAGATGTTTCTCTTCACACGCTAAACTACTGCGGAAACCCTTCATTTGTCTTATTCTACTGGCCATTTTCACAATAGATAGAAGTAAGCGATATTCATTATTATTATTCGACTCTTAATTGGAGCCACCACATATTTGAAGCTGCGAAAGCTGCGGCCAAACGTGTGGGTTCCCTCATCAGATACTTCACTTCATTCAACCTGGTCGCATTTACAAGCCGTGTATTCGTCCCAAATGGAATTCAACTCCCATATTTGGTCAGAGGCATCCAAAACGGTGCTACACGTGTTCGATAGGATGCAAAAACGAGCAGTGAAACTTATTGGGGACTGTTACATGGTAACTCCCCCACCGCCGTTGCCACAGCGGGGGAAACTTTAAGCGACGACTGCATTATAAACAATTAACATATTGCAGAGTAAATTTAAATAAACAAAGTAACGCACACATAATTCTTATCATTTACATACTTGAAGTAAAACCATCCATATGGTGCACACATGCTATAAACGTGGAAACTATAAAATATAAACAGCAGGCATATCTGGTGCATAAACCCGGCTCTATTTTGCGAACACAGCTTCGATCAGCTTCGAAGTTGGTCGTGGCTGGGTTCCTTCGCTGAGGCAACGGGTTAGTTTTTGAGCAAAGAAGTAACGGAGGAGATGATGTCGAAAAAAACACAGTTTGGTCTCAGACGAGGAAGAATATTTCTTAGCGGTTTCTTTTCCTAGTTTTTCCCGTTTTTTCTGTTCCTTTGTAAATAAAGAAGACCTAAAGATTTTTTTTACCGTAGTGGTCGTATTTGGTTGTTCGTGAAGAAAGGAAGGAAAGAATGTACCGTCGCAGTATTTGATTGTATCTTTCGTTTTCCGAGCAAGGTCATTATCCTTGCGCCAAACTTTCTCGGGATGTCGCTGCATGCATTGGTTCACTACTTGCGGGTGCAAAAGTAGCTATCCAGGGGTGTAACGTGGAGACTGCATGTCAACTTGGATTGAACAGGGACAAGGATCGTGCTGGCCTTCGCCGGGTTGTAAGCAGAGACTTTGCCCTGTATATTCGCGTTTCCCATTAACGCCACTGCTTGCCTTTTCCAGGTACGGCACAAGGACGGCTACCTAAAACACATAAGCCCTGGAAAACAGTTACTCACCTTTCCATTGTCTACCCAAAGGTGTCTTCTAACCACCTAAAACAATTACCATTCGCTAATGCAATTGCATTAGCATTAACAAACATTTCCCACAGGGGCATGTTTGCATTCAACGCATCATGTTCCTGAAATCCAAATCGGTTACGACATCACGTAACCGCCACAAATCCCCGAACATGCCAATGCACACAACGAACAAAGTATTTTGCCGCACACCTGCATGGCATGTACACCCTTGTTTTACTCCACAGACCCATCGGTCGATCTTTCGAACGACAATGCACAGCATACCACACCATTGGCTACCGAAGGGAATCGAGTTTTGCATAATGTAAATGCGCAGATGATAAACCGACCCTTTGAAGACGCCAGCGATATGTGCACGATCAACGTAAATGCTGTATGCAGTTACCGATCGGGTAAACACCCCAAGTATCTTCTTCATGATACTTGCCCAGCTGCAACATTTCGTGTAACATTTCCTTTTATGGAATTCGAATATCCACGGTTCACATGCTCATGGACACACAGCATATCTTTGTGCGTGCACATCCTCACCGTGACCAATGTATGGAAGATCATGCCCTATTGGTCACCGAAACGGTGTATGAAAATTGGTATTCTGTCGTTTCGAAGGAATTTCTTCAATCTCAATTTAGATAGAGTCGTATAATAACCACCGTAGCGCGCGCATCGCGGTCCTATTGAAGGAGTCGCCGTGTTTCAAGCCCGGTCGTGAGCGCATATTGTTCTTTCTATGAAGAATCAAGTTTCCTCCGCGGAGTCATATACATTGTTAAGTTTGGTGCCTCAAACCAACTATAACGAACCTTTTCTTCAGTTATAATATTCAAACCGTGTTAAGTTTAGTTCTTTAAATCAACATAACGAACCTTTTCTTCAGTTATAATATTCAAACCGTATTAAGACAACATAACGAACCTTTTCTTCAGTTATAATATTCAAACCGTGTTAAGTGTAGTTTTTTAAATCAACTATAACGTACTTTTTCTTCTATTGAACAATCCATACAGTGTCGAGTTTAGTTAATTAAACCAAACTATAACAAACCTTTTCTTTTGTGGCAAAAAGCAAACAGTACCGAATTTCAATGTTTAAAATTTAAGTTATACCATAACTGTATATCAAAACCAAGCTTACTATATAAAAAAAATAAAGACAAAAGAAAAGAAGGAAGTTGAGTTTTAGTGTTCCAAAGTGACAGAACTGATGGGGATATGAGTAGAACCGGTGCCAAGGACGGCACACATACGTTATACTCCCATAAATATATAACAGGACCCAGTCGTAAATTGTTCAATTCCGTTGTTAGAACATATACGCAACGCATCATGCCTATCTCCTTTTTATAGGCATTACCATGGTCGTTGCTCAACTGAGCTTGCTGAATTTTTTCCGCCCCTTCAAACATTTTCCCGCGACACTCGTCAATCTGTGAATGTGAGTCATTGTCTAGCCGAACCACACGAATTTGGTAGGTAAAATGCTCTACCTAGTGTTGTGTTTCCTCCTCGTTGTAATGTCCAGGCATTCATGGCCAATATACATCGATACCTCCTTTCCTTATTCACTTCCCCTTCGTCCGCTCGCACTGTGCTCTGACACTTAAGGGTACTACAAAATCCCCTTTTGTGCGCGAGTTCGTGTAAAACAAAAACAAATGCCTTAATATGATTAGTTACGTGTTTTACGACAGATTGGTAGGCTGCAGAGACTTTGCTCCTTAAATCATGTACTTGAATCCGAAGCTATGTAACTGTTACTTAATCGGTCCGCGACTACATTAAACGAGTTAATTTTGATCAACGACTTGGCCCATATAGGCAGCAAGAGAAAACAAAATGCATCGTCTTCAACGATGAAGGCACGATGACTCAATGAGGAATTTCACGATTATCGACATAACACTGAGAAAAACTGATTCGCTACCTCTATCTGGTCTGGCTCGGAATCCTCTAAATCAGCGGTCGGGGAACCGGGGTAAATTACCCCAAATGGGGTAAAAATTAAAATTTTTTGGGTAATAGGGAAATTTTTCTAATTTTTCTATTGCTATTTCATAAACATTATGGTATGTTAACAAACTTAAACAATTCAGCGCGATATACGGGCCGGGCCGCTAATTCTGGTTGAAGTGGAGTTTTTCGTTTGGTGTGTGCGTGATAACCAAGAGACGCGCGTTGTGTGTGTGTGCGTGCTGCGTTACGTTGTTTCTTGCATCGACCACTAGAGGCGTTGGGTATATTGTAATGTTTAAACTTAGCACTCAACGGTCAGTTATGTACGGGTTTCCGACGTGTCGTTTGATTGCGTGCAATTTACTTACGAGACACATCATTTCATCATCAATTTCCACTATCAAGGTAAGCGCGATTTGAAAATTTAATTTGATGTAAATTTTATTACCACTGTTTCTATCACCCTTCAGATGGCAGCAAATAGGAAAAGAACATACCAGGAAGAATTCCTTAGTTATGGTTATACACAAATAGAAGACAAAGGTACGATGAAACCACGGTGTGTTGTATGTTTGAAAATACTGATTTCAGAATCTTTCAAAAAAAGTCAATTGAAGAAACAAATGGATAATTTGCATCCACATCTGTCTTCCAAACCGCGAGAATACTTTGTAAATTTAGAAATGTATCTTAAAAGACCAAGATTGGACAGCAACTTGTTAGGTACTTTTGATCAGCGTTCAGCATTTGCAGTAGCCTGGTTGATTGCCCCAAACAAGAAACACCAATAGTATAGGTGTAGATTTGATTAAACCAGCAGCTGTGAAAATGACAGCGATCATGTGTGGTCAGAAAGAGGCGAATTCACTGCCCTTGTCCGCAAGAATTGTAAAAGAAAGGATTTCTATCTTGGCAGAAAATGTAAAGGAACAGGTTATTTCCTCACTAAAACAGGCTAAATATTTTGCTATTCAGCTTGATGAGACTACAGATGTTAGTAGCAATTCACAGCTAATGGTATATGTTCGCTACAAAGGTACACATGCAATTGAAGCGGAATTGTTGTTTTGTTCTCCTCTCGAGTTGATATCTCGTGGAATTGATGTGTATATGTTAATAAGGTAAATGAATACTTTAATACTGAAAGCATTAATTTAAAGTGGGAAAACTATATTGCTGTGTCTGTTGATGGAGCTCCAGCTATGTTGGGTCATATTAATGGTTTTTCGGCCTTGATGAAAAAACAAAAACATCCAAATATTGAAGTTATTCACTGTATGATCCGTCGCCAGGCACTTCTTATAAAACATTTGGAACCTACACTGGAAGCCGTCATGCATGATGTCATCAAGATTGTTAATATTATCTAAGAACATGCACTAAACACGCGGCTATTTCGTGAATTATGTCAGGACGGTGAAGCGGAATATACGGACCTACTTTATTATACAGAAGTAAGGTGGCTCTTTCGCGGAAATGTGCTAAATCGAGTGTGGGCTCTCAAAAGTGAACTTTATACTTTTATGTTTGATCGAAAGAATATTCTCGCAGATAAGTTTAAAAACCCCTCGCCGGTTGCACATCTCGCATATTTAGCTGACCTTTTTTGAGGATATAAATATATTGAACAAAGAATTGCAAGGAAAAAATATTAATATAATTTCAGCCAGAGAAATATCATCAGCGTTTGGATTAAAGCTTCAATATTGGCGATATAAAGCAGAACAGAGCATGATAGCTTCTTTTTTAAAGTTTTTTTTTTTTTTTTTTTTTTTTTTTTTATAGTCTTCTCTTGGGAGAGGCGAACCTATAGCGCCGCGTGGGCGCCCCGAGATGCCATCAAATAATTGTTGCAGTTCTTTTTGAACAGTTGCAGGTTGTAACGCTCCGGGAACACTCGCGTTGGAGGGGAGTTCCACAGTTTCCCCGCTCTGTAACGGAACGAGTTCTGATGCAGGGATGTTCGCGCCGTCGGGAGATGAACCACAAACGGGTGCGATCCGTCGGATTGTCTTGTGGAGCGCACATAAACTGAATTGCGTCGAACAATATCATGCATTTCCGAAGAACAGTACCCGTGATAATATCTGTAAAACAGACAGAGGTCGGCTACGCGCCTTCGATGTGATAGCGACTGTAGTCCCGACGTCAGCGCCGAGTCCCCGATCAGAGGGATCGCTCGTCTCTGTATACTGTCAAGTAGGTCGAGGGTATGTTTAGGAGCCGAGCTCCTATCTAGATCCTGGTTCAGGGAGTCAATGTGTCTGCATCTCAGCTGATGTGACGTACCTGCACCAATCGGTCGAACACTCGAAAAGGAGGAAACAAGCGTACTATCATCCGAAAAACTGAACACTTTGTTATCATTTATGTGAAGCAAGAACAAGGTTGGGGCCAAAATAGAACCCTGGAGCACCCCCGAATTAACAGGATACAGATCCGAACACTCGCCGTCCACAACAACCCGGATCGATCGATTCTCGAGGAAGCTCCTCGTCCAGTCGCAAAGCTGTTGGGAAAGTTCATATGAACGAAGTTTGCTCAGCAATGCCCCGTGCCAGACGCGGTCAAAGGTCTTGGAGATATCCAATGCGACCGCCCTTGTCTCACCATGCCGTTGAATCGCGGATGTCCATATATCGGTTATAAGTGTCAAAAGGTCTCCCGTGGACCGCCTGCCACGGAATCCGTATTGACGATCATTCAGAAATCCGTTGCACTCCAAATACTTAACGAACTCTGTGTTGATGACTTTTTCCATTACCTTAAATAAAATAGACAGTAATGCTATCGGACGGTAATTTTGTGGGAGACACTTTTTTCCCGTCTTTGGGATTGGTTGAACTCGAGCGATTTTCCAGCAGATAGGAAAGGTCCTCCGTGCATAAGATAAGCGGAAGAGTCTGCCAAGAACCGGCGATAGTGGTGGAGCACAATCCCTAAGGACTATTGCTGGTATTCCGCCCGGGCCGGTTGTCTTCATCTCACATCCCACATCGAAGACCGTACCGGCGAGATCACAGGTGGCTCCAAAAAGCCGGGATCGAGATTTGAATTCGCGGAAAATAAATTCGCGAACACAATAGCTTTATCCTCTGAATTTGTGACTAACGTCCCGCTATCTGTCACCAACGGAGGGAATAAAGAGGATGCGAAGTTACCGCTGACAGCCTTTGCCATTGACCAGAAGGAGCGCGAACCAGTTTGTCATCGAAGGAGCTTATTGATCAGCCTGTCGTTGTGAGCTTTCTTCGCGGTATCAATCGCCTGGTTGCGCGCGTTTCTGATTCTAACAAAATTCGTTCTGTTAATATCGGTGGGATTGGAGCGCCATTGCTTAAAAGCTCTATTTTTTGCAGCTGTAATTTGCTCGTATTTTTTATCAAACCAAGGTTTAGCAGACGAACTTCGTTTGATGGAATGTGGAATATACATCTCCATCCTCAGAAGAATAATCTCTGATACCGACTCCGTGCAAGCGTTAACATCGGAGTTTCTGAAGCACACCTCGGACCATGGAAAGGATGCGAAGAAATCTCGCAAATCGTCCCAGTTAGCAGCTCCATACTTTCATACATGGCGAAGCTACCTAGGCCGGTTATTAGCTTGATATCCAAGTGCTTGCGCGACAGATACCAAGCAGTGATCTGAGTTTCCCAGTGGCGCAGAAACCTCTACGGTATAAATACTCGGTTCGGATGTCAAAAACAGATCCATGGTGTTCGCATAATCGACTCGGGCATCCGGCACTCGCGTTGGCTCCCCCACGAGTTCAGTCAAGTTGTGGCTTACAGCAAACATCTCCGCCAGCCTTCCAGCCTCGTCGGTTCTGTTAGAATGTAACAACCAGCCGGAATTGTGCACATTAAAATCGCCAAGGACAACAATTTCAGAAGCTGGGTGGTTGATCTGTATCCAGTCGACGGTATGTGAAAGATGTTCGAAAAATGTCGCCGGTCGATCGTCATTCGGGGAGCGGTAAAGACAACAAAGAAACTTAACGGAATTCCTCAGCACGACCCTCAACCATATGATGTCCATATTATTGGGTTCCAACGCCTCCATCCTCTGGCAAGCCAGAACGGACCACACGAAGACTCAGACTCCACCCATAAAACGGAATCTCGAATGTAAGTCGTATCTTGAGCAACCAAGATATTTCGAATCAGTTGACGAATCGACCTGGGTCTCAGTTAGGGCAAGGATATCAGGTTTCGTAGTTTGCAAATATTGGTGGACGGCGTTTACATTCGTATTGGTGAAACCGATGCCCCTGATGTTACAAAATGCCGTCACCAGTCGAGGGTGGCATAGCCTCGAGAGCGAGCCCGGTTATGCGATGACGAACCTCTTAAAGTTCCATTATTTATCATGATATCTGCATGATGTTCCTCCTGACATAGTCAGAACATGATGGCTTCTTTTTCAAAGTTAGCTTTGTTTTTGGAAGACTGTGAAAATATTACTTTTGATGACATCAAGGATACAGTTATAAAACATCTTACCAAACTCAGAGAGCGGTTCTCTGACTACTTTCCAGATCTTGATGTACATACTGTGAATTGGGTTGTAGATCCTTTTAAATGTGAAATTACTAACATACCAGAAGAACCTCCAGGTTCGGCAGAGGCAATTCTTGAACTTCGATCCAATACTGAAGCACGTATTCAATTTGAGACCAAAGCAAATCTGTTGTCATTTTGGTTGTCAAAGGCTGCAAAGGCTTTCAAATTTGCACATAAGGAGGCGGTAAAAAAATTGCTGCCATTTGCAAGAACCTACCTTTGTGAACAAGGCTTTTCCACTCTAATGAACATAAAAACGAAAAATTGAAATCGATTAAACGCCGAAGACTGTATTCAAATTGCTCTTAAATCAAAAAGTCCCAATTTTGAGGTAATTATCTCAAACATGAAGCAACATAATTTTTCCAAAACCTGAAGGGGAAAGGTTTTCAATTAATTTTGGTTTGTTTCAATTTGAGAATTTTATTTTGTTTGTCTATTACATACTTACTATTTTCATGTAATTTTTTTTAAAAAGATGTAAATGTAAATTCATTCAATAAATAATGTTTATTTAAAATTTACATTGATTGTTTTCTTTTCAGAATTGGTGTGTGGGGGGGGTTATATCGACTTACGCAAAAATATTTTGGGTAGTAAATTATTAATACACTGGCAATTGTATACATTAGATATTTGCTATCAGCAAAGGGACCAAGATATTGAAGTGAATTTGAAAACAAATGTAGATCGTCTTCTTCACACTCAGAACTTGTTCACCTCGAAGCTATTGACCGTCACTGCGAAACCTATATAGAGTAACAGGTTACTATGTAGAGAAACAAAGATATTTTTATTCAAATATTTTGTGTTGTCTTTGTTGGGTCGGATACATCTGGGACTACCCTCGTAAATTGAGATTTACCTTCCATTTGTAAATAATTTTCGTATTTTCCAAACTGTTCAAAAACCCATTGCTGTGTATATGATAATGTTTGTTATAATCTCATTATCGTGCGCGTAATTTATTAAACGCTATTGGCTTCCCTTGAGTTTAGAAATTCCAAATCAGTAGAAAATATAATTTCGACAAATAAACTAACACAATTTCAAGTCCGTTCAATTCTGATCCACGGTACATTGGTAGAGCGCAGTCATGTAAAATTAATTCACAAACACAAACCGCCGCAATGTGGGGGTAAGGTTGTTTCGTAATAATATTGCTGGGAACTATGAACAAATTATAATGCCAGTGGCCCCATATAGTAATTTCGGTCGTGTACAGCATGTCCTACCGTTTAGTCTGAACACACTGAAATGGCTTCCACTTCTATACCTAATTTTCACTAGGACGACACTGATTTGGAACGCAAACCAAACTTAAATTGATTAACAATGAAGAGCCCCAAAACAAGATTTACCGTGGGGTTGAACGAAAACAATGTATAACAGGGATGACAGTATACAGGGCTTTTTGGAACCGGTGGCTAGTGCTACTAATCGCCCAGCAACTAACATATCCTCATCAATTGAGGAGGTATCAACAAAATTGAATTAGAATATATGTCCTGCAATTTCTGTATACAGAGTAGAGAGGCACAAATGAACTCCTCGAATAAGAACAAGGCAACGGATCCCATCGGAGTGTTCTCTACATTTCAAGTATAACATCCCTAAGGGAATTTATAACACAGAAGTGAGCAAGTGCTTAAGTTCCTCAATAGACGCATGTATAGTTTTGGAATGTTACATTCTGAATATTTCATCATGTTTCGTTATTACTTGAAAATTCAAATAGAGAATTGGTCATATAATAAAGGACTCCTACTTGAACAATTCATCCAGAATTTTGATATCGCAAACACCAAAACCTCCAGGCGACCACAAAAGGAAGTGGTACCAAAACAGAGGACTATTTTTAGTTTTTGATATGATTTTGTGTAAACAGAATAGACAATTTGTTTATGAGCGATTGCTTGCCTACGAGAAATACATCAATTTCGAATTAAGGTATATTAAATACTTTTTAAACGTACCAAATTGGACGTATTGGTATGTTATGAACAATTGATAGGACACATGATTAATCCAAGTTTACAAATGAAATATGAACCTTTTCTCAACGTTCAAAAGGAAATAATACGCATTATTTCGGCCATGAAAAACTGAGTTGAATTGATATAGAATTTTGCACCAAACTTCAGACTTAAAAATGTCGGTTGCCAAGAGCATTCTTTCTACTTTATCCACATTTAACTTTGCCAAATTTTCTTCTCCACTAAAGAAGCCAATCACCTTTATCTTTACTTGCCATGCCATACAAGAATCCGCTTATCTTAAGACATGTCTTCTTCAACCAGGATCTTTTCTTCGAAATACTTCGTACAACTTCAAAGTGGAATTGAGAGACTTTTACCGGGACTTCCACCTCTCTTTGACCCCTGGTATCTACATAATACCCAAAATCTATGAAATCACCTACCGTGTGCGTTAGACTGAGACTCCTAGTCTCCTCTGATCCAAAAAGCTAAGATAACAAACGACAAAGGACTAAGACGCAAAAAAAATACAATCCAAAAAGGAGAATAATAAATGGCCGTTGTGCCATTTCTTGATAAACGACAAAGAGGTAGCCAAAAAGACAAATGGCGTCCTCCTAACAGACGCACTTGAAACTCTTGATCTGGTTCGAGTAGTGAATTCGTGCCCCATTACGGATGAAAGGAACTCAATACAGTGGTTCTCACGACGTAAGAACAAACCAAGGCAAATTAAATACATTGGACCCCTATAATCTCGCCCACTCCATGGCTGCAAAGCTTTCGCACTCAAAAGCCGGAAAAATTTCCATATTTCTAGGTCATGCTGTTTATCTGTCTGACGACGACTAACTGTCTGCTCTTCCCTTACGGAGTTCGTTGCGCCTTGTATGGGGGAAGATTGTATTTTTCTTTAACTCTGATGTATCCTTTATGTACAGCATCATTCTACCCTCCACTCTGGAATTCTGCCAGCATTGTAAAAAGGTGAATGTTCTCCTACGCCAAGCTTTTGTATCTAAAAAACAACGTACAAGCGTATCTTTGACTGGCCTCAACTCAGTGGCATGAGGGGTACGACGTCAACTTTCTCTTGTGTACAAGGAATTTTCTAGTTTCAAGAGCCAGGCGGACAGATTGGTCGGAATAATTCCGGCGACGGTCCTCAAAATTATAACGACGAAAACTTTGCTAATATGATTTAAATGGAGATGACAACACTGAGATAAAGTCCTCTTATTCCACCAAGACAGGAGGGCAAGGAACTTATTACTAAGGTAAGCACGTCGGAAATTTACTATTATTGTTTGCTTTTTTGTATTCAAGAATTGTACATAATGTCACTGGAGAACCTATATATTTGCATTGCCCCTGTCGACGATGTTGTCATCCATTTGGAAGCTCCGTGAGTAGACCAGACTTAAGGTACAAGCCAGATAAAAATAATATAAACGTTTTATAGCGTTCTCGAAAAATGGATGGACCGCTCTTTCATTTTGCAGTTTTTACCGTATCTGGGGTTTTCAATTCTCTATTGGAGTAATATCCTACTATTATTAAATAAGTAGAAACCTCACTATTTCCTGAACGACACATAAATAAATAAATACATCATTTATCTGGAAAGTTGAAACTATGCCAATTGAGGTAAATTATTCTCAATTGATCTTAAAAATAATATTCTATCAGAACAAGTGAATGTAATCCAGCTGGTAGGATATTCTTGTGATTGAGTTGTTACCAAATTGGTCATATGACTAGATGCTTTTTTTAAAATTGAAATTATTACCTGCATGTGAATATTAAGTAATAAATGCGTGTTTCCTACTCTGAATCTATGTCCGTGGGCACTTTTTTTAATGCACCCAAAAATATTTAACTCTGTAGTAGAAACTCTAAAAAGTTTTCTAAACAAACATTTATTCTCAAATAAATAAATGTAGTTTATGTAGTGCACACGTCAGGATGAATATAAAGTGATACTATGTAAAAAGCATAATTCGCAGCCGAGTTCCAACCCCAACATGCGTAATGTAAATGCAATTAGATACAGGAAAAGTGGAAACTGTATAAAAAGTGATATCCATACGCTCTACGGTTCATACATTATTATGTGATGGTGTTGATGGTTTCGAGGAGATAAGTGAATTGGAGGCGAAACTTGCAATGGCACGAGTCCGACTAGAAGCGAGACGCCGGAAGAAAAACTAGCGGCGCTCGAACAGGAAAAAAACACCCAACAACAACAAAAGCCGAAGCCAAATACCGGTCAACAGCAACAGTATCAACATCAACAGCAACAGCAACAGCAACAGCAACATCAACATCAGCATCAACAGCAAAATCAACAACAGCTACCAACTCAAAATCGGCCGCCAAAACAGCAAGCAGCACAGCAGCAGCAAAGCAGCAAGAAGAACGGAAAAATAAAGATGCCACCAATCAACACCATAGATATTGAGTGTAAGGAATTGATAAGTCTCTGCAAGCTAGCTATAGGAAACAGTTTTGTAGTTAAAAGACTGGCAGGTAACAGGCATGCCATTCAAACCTATGCGGTGGCAAACGACGACAAAATTAAAGAGGTCTGAAAAAGAAACACCGCGGAATTTTACTCGTTCACGCCGAAACAAACGAAGAGCGTAACGGTTCTATTAGTCGCAATCTTTATTAGAAAAGGAATCCATCATAAAGTTATATATAGTGGAGAAGTGCACAGGTTCCGAGTGCTGGAAGTCTGTATCGTACGCATACCTCTTCAGCGAAGAAGGGGTTTGTATGCGATTGCGGTCTATGCACCTGAGGAGCACCAACATAACCTCTTTATATCAGAGCTCGAGACACTCTTTCGATGCTTACAATTGCACTTGGACAAAAATTATTTTATCCTAGGAGATATAAACGCCAAGCATAGGAATTGGGGAAATTTTATATCTCATGCCAGAGGAAATCAGTTAGCTGGCTAGTTAGATCAGTATGATATTGAATATAAAACTGACCTGCTAGCCACGGAATATCCATCGTTCCCTAGAGGTAGATCGTTCTTAGATATCTTGCTAATTGACTCACGACTGAGACTACTTTACAACAGCAGATGAAACAGAAACTGGTTACGGACAATTGAATTCGACAGTGACCACTATGCATTCACGGCAGTAATAGAGCTTACCCACAACCCTACAACTACGGGGCAATGCGATGGCCGCGGTTCACCAGACCATTACCAAGAGAACTTCATTCGAATGACTTTAATCTGCCAGTAAACAGAAACCGGACTATAAAAAGTATTATTGAAGTGAGACTTTATATAATGAAGCATACATAAATAGAGTGGATAATTTTATGATTAAATTAATCAGAGGTTGCGAGAGCAATAAGGTCGTCTAATGACCTAATTTTCGGGACTTATTATCCAAACACTCTGTACTATGAGAGCGTGCGTCGCAACGGTTTTGTTCCACCCGAGACGTTCCTTGATTTGAACATGAAAGGGCTTATACAGGATAGATCCGGAATTCCGCTGATCTATCATGTGAGTAGATCATCCGTAGACGGGCGATTGTGCTACGACGAGGAAGTCACGCGCACCGAAGAAGAGCTCTTGCGTTTCAGTAGGGCTATCTCTCACAGAGACCGGGTCGATAGTATTGGACAGCGTCAATAGTTCTGGTGGTTGAATGGCAAATAAAGACTTGGATACCATGTCGGTAGAATAACAGTATCATCACCCAGCTTACACAGACTTAGCTTCTCTAGAATGAGGGTAGTATAAGATGTAAGTTAAGTAAAATTAGAAAAAAAAAAGTAGATCAAATTTTAAGAAAAAACAAGCCGTTTATACACTCGCTTGAGAATGAACAGCCGGCTATTTATTGCCAATAACTTACTTAAGCGATACAAGAGCTTTAAGACGAGAACCTACAGCACGAAATCGGCATCCTGAGATGTTTCTAGGTAACTGTGGTGGTTCTTCTTGAACAACTGCAGTTGTAGTGCTTCGGAAACACTCGCTCCGGGAAGAAGTCCTACAGTTTTCCTATTTGGTACATGGATTTAGGGGGTTTTGGGTTGTTTGGGTCGTAATATTCGTCATGAGAATGGTATGACCTGAATTTCGCCACGGATCTAATGGGGTAGCTACTGTAACGGCATATTACCTATAGTAGTTGCTTTCGTTTAAACATCGTAGATCTCGACTTTCATTCCTTTCTAAGGCATCCGATCGATATATCAGGAATCAAATTGCCGCCAACATGGCTTTCTTAGCAACGGGTCGACAGGAGACCTGATGACATATCGCACTGAAACGCCATTCCATTTACCACTTCAGTGAAAGTGAGGTTGTTTCCAACACTTTCGATAAGGTTTGTGATCCAGCCCTATTTTTATAATTTAATTCGCATGGAGGTGACGATGCGGATTTAATCAATAAAATACTGTCTTCCTGGTCGTTTAAGTGGTTCTCGATGGTGTCAAATCTCCCTTCCATCAAATTAGTCCCCAGGGCTCTGTATTTATTTTTATAAACGATCTCTTTTTCATTACCCACAATCCAATTTGTTAGATTGCGAAAAATATTATGTTGAGTTGCTCATACACATACGAACATTCCTGACCAACCTTTTTCAACTTCATTTCCAGTCAGTAGGTTATTGTTAATAGATTGAATTCCGACCTCAACATATCAATAATAATTTAATGCATATCAATAAATAATTGAATACCTTATAAACCAGTATTCCCTCTTGTCGTCAAAGACGAACTCCATTGCAAATATACTGCTATGTATACTATACCGGCTGTAAATCCTCAGCATTCGAATTTATTCGACTCTCTACCCCTCCAAATATCCTCTCACAAAGGCGACCAATTGGGAAGTAGGCAGTTAACTTCCGACGTACAAATAAACACATAGAATCATTCTTTAATCGAACCACACGAATGTGGAATGGTCTGCCTGATCATATGTTTCCTCATCGTGTTTGTATCCAGCCATTCAAGGCCAATACACATCGACACCTCCTTCTTTTATTGGAATATGTTAACGGAGTGCATGTGAACAGTACTCGAATGTGCGGATTTATAGAGGAAAAGAAGTTCGGCCGCCGTAAGATATCTTTTACCTCTAAAGAGATAACTCAGTTTCATTGAGGCAGACTTGACGATATTCAATGCGTGGTCATGGCGATAGATAATCCCATCCTGAGACTGAGTTGATTTATGCTTTTCTTTGCTCCATAAACTGTGGAACCAACTCTCGGCTTTTTCTTGCAAATGTTGTATATTGCGTCTTTATTACATAGAGGTCGACGAGGCAGGCCTTCTTCCATTGATGCGTCAAACGTCTGATCATTCGAAAATGAAGAAATCAGCTTAACATACTACCATCCGTAACACTCAATATTTTGGTTTTAGCGAATCATTAGTGTCAAGTTAGAACCTTGGGGCTGCTCAGAATTAATGGACAAGAGGTCGAACTACATCGCCTACAACAACTCGTATTATTCAACCTTAGAGAAAACTCTCTGCAATCCAAAAGTTGTGGGAAAAGTTAGTGGGGGTTCCACGAACCGCACAAATCATCATAGGCTGAGATACCTTCGTTACACAAAGGAACATACTCACCTATAAGTAAACTTCACGTGCCCACAGACACATGCCCCCAACGTCCACCTTTTCACCTGACCAAAGCTGACATCCATACCGCTGTCAGCAACCCCACGTATCCACAGATACACCCCAAGTCCCGAACAATTTCCCTACGCCTGTACGGCGATTGAAGGACACGACCCAGTATAGAAATTGTGTACAGATCCATTAGCTGGATAAACACAAGTGGTTAACACAGCTGCGCCAGATGTCGACAAACATCAAATCCCCGGCGATAAGCAAATTGCATTAAAACAATCCATCGGCTAAACCTTTGACCCTACCGCAATGCACTTCGCCTAAACAAAGGGCTTTGCGGAGAAACAGCAATAAACTAAAACGCTGTTCCCATAGGACAAGCAAATACAATGATCATACGCAACGATAACTACCACGATCCCAGGATCGCCAAGAATAAACCACACACCCGAATGTATACAAAAGCAACTCAACAGAAGGTGTGAAGAATTCTGGCGATCCCGGGAGGATCTGCGGCCACACAGGCAGCAACCTCCGCGTCTGTGTGTGCGAGTGCATCCACACATCTGGCCTGCGACGAAGCGGAAACCGCAGGACCAAAAAAAGAGTGCGATCTTCCCTGGTGGAGAGTTCTCGATTAAGAGAGAATCACCAGGAAAGGTAGAAAGGAAAGAGAACAATCGGGTGAGTCGTGACATCCCCTAAGAAAAATGTATTCAATTCTTGTCCGGAAGAAAGGTAATCGGAAGTGTGTCGCGCGAGTGTCGGTTTTAATAAAGTAACGTCCGTTGTAATAAGTCATTACTTTGTTTCAATAAATTTAAGAATAATAAAATTAAGAATAAAAGAAAGCAAGTGGTGTTTTTCTTTTTCAAAGACTTGTGTCCGTTGTTATTGGAGTTGCGTGTAAAGTGTTCGGCAGAACACTTCCACCAAGGATATCCTAAGTGCGAATACAAAAATCCACCAAAAGTTCACATGAGCAAAGATTGCATGGAAACGCAGAATGGCGGCCAAAATCCATGGAGATTCTCTTGATTTACCATATATTTCAACTGTGGCTGTAGAGATGTCAGTTAAAAATTCAAAAGATCTCCCGCATATTGCTGATTGCAAAATCCGTATTGATAATCATTTAATAGTCCGTCACATTAAAAGTATTTCATCAAATCGGTGTTGATGACTATTTCCATCACCTTGAATAACATGGACAGTAAAGCCATTGATCTGTGATTTTGCAGAAGACACTTCCTTTTTTGCAATTGGTAGAATTCGAGCAGTTTTTCAATAGGTAGGAGAGACCTCTATGCGCAAGACATGCGAAAAAGTTCGCTATGAACCGGCAATCTGAGAATGCGTTGACCAACACATGGATTGATCTTTGCGTATTGTAAAGTTAATATCGTCTGTTATTATATCAATTTAGAACGGAGAAGTTAAAATCGCCAATACAGACTAATTTTTGTTTTTAATGTAATTTATTTTTTCACATTATATTAACAACGACGTTTCGATCATGGTATTTGATCCTCATCAGGTCAACAACAAAATGGAACCGGGAAATTATAAATTAATTTCACAACAATATTTATTTAATTCATTGTATTGTTTCAATATTGTTGTGAAATTAATTTATAATTTCCCGGTTCCATTTTGTTGTTGACCTGATGAGGATCAAATACCATGATCGAAACGTCGTTGTTATTATAATGTGAAAAAATAAATTACACCTTGACGTGGTGCGGGGGCTTAAACTACAATGAATCACTCAGGTTATGCTGGCGGAAGCATACGCCCCAGTAGCGAGGACTAACACACAAAGATCTACCACCCCTAATCCAGGGTGTTACGCGTCACCGAGCGCATTGGATGGTTTGCAGCCAGGGGTATATCGGCTGTATTATAACGGTCTATGGTTGACTATCTGAAATCCCAAGACTCGTGGGAACAACAATGAATAATCAATATATCAAAAACAATCCCACGTAAAACACGGTAGGCGTAGGTGTGATGAGCCGACACTACCACGCTGTAACAAATCATCAAGAAAACACCGACTCGACAAAAAGAAGACGTAGGGAAAAATGGAAAAAGCGGGATATATGCGTCAGCACGTGGAATGTTCGAAATACAGGGCCTATGGTATAATTATGTATTTATAAACCTATACGCCCCAACAGAATCTACTGACGAAGAAACGAAGAACAAGTTCTACGAGACCCTAGAAGAAGTATTTGATGGGATCTCATCATTCGACGGTAAAATCCTCCTCGGGGACCTCAATGCGAAAATTGGAGAGGAAGATATCTTCCAATCAACTATAGGTAGAGAAAGTCTTCACGACGTTTCAAATGATAATGGAATTCGAATTATTACAAAAAGCAAAGCAAAAAGTGAAAAGCACGATGTTCAAGCACAAGCAAATTCATAAAGGCACAGGGACATCACCCGACGGCGTAACGCGTAAGCAAATAGACAAAAGACAACACTCGAATATCCTTGACGTAAGATCATATAGAGGAGCAGATTGCGACTCCGATCATCTTCTAGTGATTGGCAAAATCATGAGTCGGCTCGCAGCAAACCCACATGGGGAGTCACGACAGACGAGCAACAAATTCGACATTGATAAACCTGCGCAAAAGGGCCGAATATCAAGTCGAACTAACAAATAGATTTAGCGTCGTAGAGAATGGGAGTAGTGAGGAAGAGGACTCCAATAATGTGGACACTAAATAGATATCGATCAGAGACACAACCAAACAAACAGCCCAACAGGTATTAAGATCTAAGAAAACAATTAAGTCCAAACCTTGGTTTGACGATGAGTGCAAGGCGAAGATTGAAGGACGTAAATGCCTCAGAGTGATCCACTTAGAAAGATATGATGAAGTCAACGCAGAAAGATACCCGACAATTCGGAAACAGCCAATGAGACTTTTTAAACGCAAAAAAGAAACACAATCCTAGAAAATGCTAGAGCAAAGAACATCAGAGGTATCTATGCCGGCATAAATTCAATTAGAAATGGCTACCGAGGGAGAGCCAAAATAATTCGAGACGCAAACGGCTGTCTGGTCATAGTAATAAACAATATCGTGACAAGATGGAAGCAGAACTTTAAAAACCTGCTCACCCACAAATAAACGCACCAGACATACATACCGCATACATACCGCCGAGCCTCAGACCCCAGAGCCATCTTTCAACGGAGTTGTAGACGCAATAAATCGATTGAAAAACAACAAGGTTCCCGGAGTTGACTGCATAGCGGCAGAGCTTATGAAGCATGGACGACAGACAACCGTTTGAAAGATCCACCAACTCATCAAAACAATATGGGATAAGGAAGTCACTCGAGAAGAATGGAAAACCTCAATAGTCATTCCCATTTTCAAAAAAGGCGACAGATCTGACTGCGAAAACTACAGAGGAATATCATTGCTCGCAACCGCATACAAAATATTAACAAATGTCATTCTAGCTAGAATCACACCGTACGCAGAAGAGATACTGGGAGACTACCAATGCGGATTCCGTAGGAAACGGTCAACAAGCGACCAAATGTTCACAATAAGTCAATTGCTGGAAAAGAAGTGGAAATACGGAGAGACGGTTCACCAATTGTTCGTTGACTTCAAAAAAGCCTACGACTCAGTCGCAAGGCTAAGACTCTACCATATCGTGGTTGATCTGGGAATCCCGAATATGCCGCATTCATTCAAATTTGCATGAATGAAAACAAAGGGCGAATTAGAATAGAAAACCACTTCTCAGAACCATTTGAAATCCAGGACGAATTAAAACAGGGGGAAGGCCTCTCCCGATGTCTTTTTAACCTTGTGCTCGAGTATATCATCAGAAAGGTACAAGACGACAACATGGCTGGATCATCCCTGAAGTGCTCGCATATGCGGAACATCGCCGTTTTGGGCGATAATCTAGAAACTGTAAGTAAAAACAGTGAAATCATCATGCAAGCGGCAGAAGAGGTGGGCCTAGAAATAAATGAAGACATAACAAAATACATGATTACGGCGAGAGCAGGTGGAACTCAGGGAACACATATAAACGTCAGAGGCAAGATATTTGAAAAAGTTAAAGGGTTTAAATATCTGCGAACGATACTGAGGGCCAGTAACGAAATGTCGAAGAAAATTAACAAAAGACTGTATTCCGGCAACGTTAGTTTGCACGCTGTAATCCAAATTGCTATCACGTAACATAAAGCTCCGTGTCTATAGAACCATAATCATACCGATTGCTATATACGGATGCGAAACATGGGCTCTCACAAAACGGGAAGAAAATAAATTCCGCATATTCGAGAATAAAGTTTTAAGAGGTATCTTTGGAAGTAAATATGATGAAGAGGCAGGACAATGGAGGTAACTCCACAACCACGAATTGGAAGAGCTATATCGCAAACCTACAATAGTGAGAGTAATCAAGTCGCGAAAATTAAGATGGGCCGGACATGTGGGGCGAATAAGCAACGATAGGACCGTGCGTAGAATTTTTGACGGCGGACCAACAGGAAAGAGAACGGTAGGACGGTCACGACGGAGATGGGGGGACAATGTTAGGTTTGACCTTGAGGAGATCGGATTGGCTGGTCAAGCGTGGAAGGAGAGTGCACAGGGCAGGGAACGATGGCAGAGTCGAGTCGGTGAGGTCATGAACTTCCGGGTCCCTACAGCCCAATAAATAGTTATCACAGGTGGCTATTGAAAACCAACAACCAGGGCTGAATCGCGAAAAACATACCTAAATAAGGGAAGATTTTAGCTTTACCTTTTGAATCCGTGGCTAGTGTTCTGTTGCCAGCTAGCGATGGAAGAGGGACAAACTGTCGTTATTACTAATAGATTATACCATTGACCAGAACGGATCAGGTCGCGGACTGCACAGAGTGACAGCGAGGTATCTCACCTTGGGACCGACCCAAGGCCTGTTCTAAGTGCTCTCGACTGGATAGAGTCTATAACTTACTCGATTAATTAAAATTGAGATTATAACAAACTCTACAACTTATTCGCTCTATAACTTATACTCTAAGGTAGCATGGCACTGGCAATTCACCTACCACCCAGACCTTAACCGCTTTTTAGGACAAGTCGGCCTAGCTGTGAGTATATAGCGTTTGGAATGATAGGGAAGAACGTGTGATTCGAACTGATGCTATGACAGTTAGAATCACCAAAAATTGAACAAAAGCGCAACCCATCAGGCTACTGGCCGTGTTTAGAATTCGATTTTTAAACTCAAGTATATTCCACTGATGTAAATTGTTGTGTTATCGCTATGGTATACGGCTCTGATATATTTTCTTATTCGATTTTCGTTCGGTGTTCTTCACTAATTGCTTGTGTGTTGTATGTGTATCTGTTAGAGACGCTACAAGTACATTCTAAGGCCCTACTCAGAGAATGGCGAATATATTAAGAAAGGCCATTGTTTATGAGAGCATGTGGAGCAATTTGTGCGGTGCCGCCGTTCTTTTCATTTGTTGCATTTCAATGCCAATGCCACGCCCCAGCCATGAGTATGTTTATGAGAGCATACTGAGCAATTTGCCGCCGTTTTTCCATTCATTTGAATGCCACGTCCCAGCCATAATTTATGACTGGGCAATAACACATAGTTTAACGTCATGCCGCCATCACTACCAGATTCCACCAACAGGATCTGCATTTGTCCGCAACCAGAAAATTCCAATTTGCCATCAGCAAACGCACTCGACAGCAGAGGTGATAATTGAATTGCCGCCACCTCTAAAAGGACCGCCATAAAAATTACCACTTCTGTTCTTTTTTCTTTATACAGGAACTTGCGTTCCTTTTTTCTTTGCATCCAATAATTTGTTGTGTAGTTTGTAACTGCCTATTGTATTTCGGATTGTTTTTGTATAACGCTCTGTTAGAAGATAATGTTCAATTTTTAGATGATAACTTTTGTTGTTTGTATCTTGTAATGCTTTGAATTTCAGTTTTAATGTATGTATTGGTAATGGTCTGTTGCGAGCAGGAATGTTGTATTTATTAAGTGTAACAATGTTAGTGTAAATATTGGTGTGTTTTGTATACATAGGATTCTAAGAGAAAAATAAAATCAGAATGCATCCGACCATAACCCCGGCGTGTTCTCATTTAATTCTGCTTTCCAGGTTTTTATCCTTTGAAATATTCAGTGGCGTTGCGCCCGAATTTTCAAGATATACCTTTTTAGATGTTTAGTGGCGTTGCGCCCGAACATCTTCCCAAAAATATCACACTAAGGGTGTTGTACCCTAGTGTCCAGTAGGGCTGTACAATTTAGGTCCAACAAAACTTCAGATCACAAGAGGCCTGAATCAAACATTGGACTTAAGTTCTCCGACAGCAACAAAATCAGGCCAAAAGAGGCCCGATACAAACAACTATCTTTATATCAACGCTTTGATTTATGATGAACATTTTTAATGACTCTGCCAGAATATTTTATCCCTGGCTACTGTTTGCTGATTATATCGAGCTTCATATTTTTCCCTAAGGCTTGTCTCAATTATCTAAGCCCAAAGCCGAGCCACATGCCCATCTTCAATAAAGACCCCAAGTCAATATTCCTACAAACAGAGGTACTAAAGGAGACCATACGCGGTTACAAACAAAATCGTGGAACAGTGGTATTTGCTCTTTATTTTATTTTTACGTGACGAGCCTTCATGTAACCATATGTTTGCTAAAACGGCACTGACATATCGTCGGAAGCAAATCTTAAAGACCGCTTACGGATGGAACTTTATTACAGGAAGATTTTCGTTGTAATTTTATGGCCCGAATTATTGTTTCACTTTTGTGAAAGACGTCCTGGTGGACAAATCGAATAAATAAAAATTACAAATATTTTAAGTTGAAGTTGGGTTGTTTTTGTCATTTGATATTCATAAACTCAGTTACGCAAGGAAACACGGTGTATCTATATCTATATTTAACCAATCAGTTAGAAAATTCATTATTTCGCTCAAATGTTTATGATATGAAAACCTCTCACTGTGTTCTAGATAGAATTTTTTTTATAATACGCGCGTACAGGAAGGATTGTTTCATAGTATATCGCCAAATGCGCAGTCTGGGCAGAAGAGGTAAAAGATTGGAAAAGGAGGTATCAATGCAAGTTGGTTTTGATTGCTTCTAGATTATAAGAACGGAGAAGTACATGATCCCTGGCAAAGTAGTGCAATTCGTCCGAAGTACCACTCTTCGAGCGGCTAAAATTGATCTTTTATGCAAACTGGTATTTCCCCTGTTTAGCAATATTTATGGTAATTTCTGAATGTTTGGAAAGGTAGGATACATTCCGGCTCCGTTCTCATGACCGAATTGAATGCGTGTTGCTTGGGTCTGCCATGAGATTCATTGGTCTATCTTGCATTTTACCAGCCACATGCAGGACGGTTTTTTGATCACATATGGCGATTGCATTCTAGTATTGGGGGAAGATATGTTTTGTATATTGTGATTAAATTGGATGCGGTGAACTTTTTTCATGCAGATCGCTTCAGGAAAATAATGCAAAAACTCGAAAACCTAACTTGATGAACAGATTTTCTTCTGTGTCTGATCAGAGCAATGTCGATATCACATGTCTTGTTTTTATATCATTTAACCAAGGTATTTCCTAAAAGATGTCCTCTAATTGAAAAAGGTGTAGAATTACTTTACTTTGAATTATTATTTACTTAAATGGATTACGGTGAATATGTTCAAAAAACGTGGGGTGTGTTGATTATCTTACAGACTTCACAAAGATTTAATTACACCCCATCTGTATTGGTAGTGCTTCAACCCCTGTCAGTTAAGTGTTGATCACAGATATAAGGTCGGCGATGTTTTAATAAATTCCAGACCCTGATAAATTCAAGGAAATACAACTAGTTTAATATTATCTGAAGAATAAGTGTAACACAATTATGAAAAGCATTTGTTCCTCCTCCACTTCCTCCACATTATTTAACAACCATCAAATAGAAAAACAACAGTAGCAATTTATTGTTAAATTATGTTCCCAATTCAATATTAAACACTAATGGGATGGCTTGCTGACCTACTAAATACTTAAGTCAACATAGTCCAATCTGTTAGGCAAATAAACTGACATTTGGAAGGAAGACAAACGCGTAAACATCCCATGCAAACCCCGGCAGCTCCACCTGTCAATTAAGTCGCCTTGGAATGTGATAAACGTCCTAAATGCTAATGGACCCTTTATTTACAAACGTTGAACCGATCAAGATGGATGTCTGGTAACCGCACGGACGGCGTTGTTCATATCTGACTCATTAAACGTGTGAATAATTAACGAACATTTAACAGGATTCTCGGAAGGTTATGCTAAGATGGCACATTTGTCAGGTCCGTCATTCCGTTTGTTTGCGAAGCCTGACTCAGTAGAACGTGATCTGATGCAAGACCGGCTGATTGTGAATAATAAGAAAAAAAGAGGAACTCCTAACAATAAATCAATTAAAAGGCACCCCCGACCAAAGGAGTAACAATAATAAGTTCATCTCATAAGAAAACGTGCACAATTGAATCTTAGTAAACGCTTCGCATCCTACCACTACATCAGGGAGCAGGAGAACACCGATAAAGTTAGAGAACCAAATGAACAAAATTGCTTTCATTCCATCGGCAATTTTTTTGATTAAGTTAATTCATGGGTCGTTGGTTGTACGCATCCTTGAATAAAATAATAATCCCAGGATATTCAATATAACAGAAAAAGAGCCAACGGAAAGGCCATTTGTGTGACTGTTGTCATATGTGCGAATGATAAATACCCTGAGGTCAGATCGAGAAACTTCTTCATTGCAACCGGACACTCATCATCATTACCATCATCACAGCGGTCATCGCCGTCACCATTGCCTTCGAATTCGATGCTGCCATCACTTTTGCTATCAGCGTTATCCCCTCCAGAGTTGGTGTGCTCTTCTGCCAAAATTGAAGCTGATTCCCTTGATGGTAATTCAGTGCGCATTGAATGCCATGGAACCCCCTGATCGAAAGGGATGTGGACATTGCTGTGGATGACGATGAAAGGAAATACATGAAAGTAAAGAAGATTTGTTTAAGAACTTAAGGATACGACGCATTTATCACAAGGAACACATGCCGATAACGAACAGCCGACATGACAGTAAATAGCTGAATTGGTAAATATCGGCGAAGCTCCGGCCAATGCTCTGGTTATTTCAATTGGATGCCTTCGTGAAGGATAACATTATTTTGGGGCGTTGTGGTGTGATGTCGAATTTCGTAGTGTGGACTGCGGATAAAGGGGCGGGAATGGGAGTGCTGGTACAATAAGCTTGAGCCGGCTTTGAGGGTCTGTTTCAGTGACGCGTTAAATTTGATTGGTGAAATAGCTGATAGACGGATTTCGGATGACTGCACGGGTGTGGAGAGGTTAAACATATTGACTTGTATCCTGCACGAGTTGACCCCTTTATCAGTTTTCAACGAATGTAAGGTGGCGTATTGCTTTCACAATACAACACAAATAAAACCGATCAGGTAACATGCAGTTTTATACCAACTCAATTTCTTAATTAACCCCAAACCGCTAAACATACTTTGAATACCTATGCTAATCCGGAAAACTGTGATTGCACCCCCTCGCACCTTCAAACTCGTCTACTGGAGTCTGAACAAGCGACTGGAGCTGCCTACTCTCTGACGATGCAATCGAATTATGGTTAGGGTCCCATGTCGTAAGTGCAAGTGTATTTACACCCGTTTACAGGGTTAGTTAAAAGTAATCCAATAATCATGTAACTTTCCGGCGAACGAAATCAGTGCAAAGTCCTTTATAAGGGCATATTTGTAGGGCGTTGGGGTAAAAAAAAAAAAAAAATACATGTATAAAATTAATGATAAATAGTCTGCGGTGCTGTACCTGTATTGTACGACCCCGCTTCAAATGTGTTTTCTTATGTCTTTTCATACACACATGGGCACACGGGATTTTCAGATACACTTCAATGTCAAAGTCCGGTACGCGTAAAAGAAGGTGGAGAAGACAGGGAGTAGGTATTGATGTGCATTATTGTCTTGAATGCCTTGAAATTTGCAATGACAACGAATCACATAGACTGACGATCGTAAAATTAATGTGTTCACCAACTTTAGTTGAATATGTATAGAATCAGAAAGGAAGTGCTGAGCTAGCTTCCCAATAATAATATTGAAAGACTTGCGTTACAATAGTTGTTTTTGTCTCCTCCCGAGAATTAGAGTGGTATGGATGTGGATGTGTAGCGTTCTACGAACGCACAATTCTGCGCAGGTAAGGTTCCTACCTTCAAACAACTTACTTACCTGAGAGCGTTGCACGCGCCCACAGACGCGTGCCCCAAAGTCCCACGATAGGGCCTGCAACTCGCAGCCAACGTTGAGACCGACACCAAAAAGCAAGGAACTGAACGTCCCCAAAGCTTTTTAGGTCAAGCTCAACAATTATAACTCTTCATGCCTGAAACAAAGGTATAAACATCCATGCGTTCTATTCCTAAAAAAAAAAAACAATTCCCAAAATGCCATACATGCTGCCTGCGCCCAGGAACATCTCATCGAACCGGCAATTCCGAAATTCAATACAAAAGAATTGCTATCATATCTCTGGTCTGGGCGCCAGATGTTCTGTGCAAACAGAAGGCCGTGGAAATGAAATTCTATCAGCGATAATAATGATGTATGCAAAGATGACTTTCCCCTTTCAGGAAACTACAAAATATCCCGGGGGATGTGATAACATGCTGCTAACAGAAATTCGGAAGTTCTGTTAGCAGAGCAAATAGGCAATATTTTCCGGATAGATACAGATACCAGTTTGAATCGGGGTATCTGTGTGAGCAGGATATGGTAGAGGGCAGATAGTTAGTCTGATTTTGATCGTCACCGAGACGAGTTTTCGTCAAGGAGCAGCGGTCAGGGCGGAGAGAAAGATACGCGAGCTTGAAGAAGTAAAGAAACGTTTCGAGTGTGTCGGAAGTTTAGTGTTATCGTAGATTCGATTAGAACTTACGCGTCATTTATGTCACAACAAAATATAATTGTGCAACAAAAGGACGAATTCCAACGGTAAAATAAAGACGTCTGAAAATGAACAAGGAATACAAGTGTTTTAACCGTCGCTATCATTTGCTCCGGTTTCGTTTTGTTTTCAGCGGAACACTGCATCATAGATTATAGACCAACGATCCGCCAAAGATGCACCTGAATACTTTACCTTGACAGTCACCCGCGAACTCTCTTACAGAGAACACCAGTTTAACAGTGCGCCAGTTAAAAAGTGAAGTGACTACATATTTAAAAAGTAAAAGTATGTCAAAAGCAATTTTTGACAACAAATACAATTCCTAAGAATTCACAAACAAAAGACAACAAGGACACACCAGTAAACTAAATATTAATGTAACAAGCGCGACAAACAATAAATATACTCGAGTTCACGCCAAAAGTTTAAATTCAATAGACATGTGGTGACCAAATTAAAACAGTGAAGATAGTCAAAACAATGAAATTCAGAAACCAAACAAAACAAATAATAAACGTAAAAACTTAATTGTAAATACTAAGTGAATTAAAAACACATAAATTAAAATAAAACCTAAAAGCAAATGTGCATATTGCAGTGAAGTGCGAAAAATAGAATAATAATCAACTATAAGAAACATAATATATCACCTCGGTCGCAAGCGCAAAAAACAAAAATTAAAATATATTGCTCGTTAAGCACTCTGTATTTACCAGGTGTACCGGTATAAATGCATTAAATAAAATCAAAATAAGTGCATATAAAAACAGTTGAGTGAGGTGCAAAAAGTGTTCGAGACAATAAAAACAAAAACAATAAAAAGATAACACTTCGGTCGCAAACGCGAAAATTAAAACAAACAATATATTGCTTGTTAAGAAAGCAATCTTTAAATCGTCATTTGGCGCGAGTGCAAGCTTACTGACTCTTAGCAGGCGGTAGGCGAGTTCAACTCAGCTTGCAGGAGAAATCAAGTCGCCGTGGTTCAAAAGGTCGACTTTGTTTTTTTTTTAATGAAAACAAACTGGAAAGAACCAGAATGAACACGGAGGACGATAAAAACACGACAACGCACAAACGAAAAGGCGCCCCGAAAAACTCCATTGTGACGCGAAGCAAAACCGCGAAATTGACGATGGATAAAGGAGATCAACAATTGGCGGACGACAGTGAGCTTCCCTTCCCCTCCAATTTTAACATATATGGGGCAAATAATTCATTCGCTTCTCTTGCATCCTCAGAGTCTGAGGATGAAGAGGAAGAGATAAGTGAATTGGAGGCGAAACTGGCGATGGCAAGAGCCCGATTACAAGAGAGACGCCGAAAGAAAAAAATAGCGGCGCTCGAACAAGAACAAAACCAGCAACAACTACAAAAGCTAAAGCCAAAAGTCGGCCAACAGCAACAATTTCACCATCAACAGCAACATCAACTTCAACATCAGCACCATCAACAGCAACAGCAACAGCAACAATCAACACAAAAGCGATCAACGAACCAGCAAGCAACACAGCAGCAGCAAAGCAACAATAACAGCGGAAAAATAAAGATGCCACCAATCAACACCATAGATGTTGACTGTAAGGAATTGGTAAGTCTTTGTAAGCTAGCCATAGGTAACAATTTTGCAGTTAAAAGACTGACGGGTAACAGGCACGCCATTCAAACATATACGGTGGCAGACCACGACAAAATTAAAGAGGTCTTAAAAAGAGCCACCGCGGAATTTTACTCGTTCACGCCGAAACAAACGAAGAGCGTAACGGTTCTATTAAAGGGTGTCGACCCTGAAATGGAACCGGAGGCTCTGCTCGAAATGCTTCAAAACCTGAAGCAAGAAGATCTCGAGTTTACCGCGGTAAAACCATTCACCACACCCAAGGCAAGAAGGGAAAACCGCAAGCTACCCTTCTTTTTGGTGCAATTAACACCCAACAGTAGGATTGGTGGTCTAAGAAAAATTACAGTCTTGGATCATCAAATGGTCACATGGGACAAATTAAAAAAAGGCAGAGACATCCTGCAATGTGTACGTTGTCAAAGGTTTGGTCACTCGGCGGCTAACTGTGAAATGCAGCGCCGTTGCGTAAAATGCGGAAAGGACCATAAGGCAGAAGAATGCCCTCTGGGAAAAGAAAGGGTAGAAGACAAAGCCCTTCTAAAGTGCGCAGTGTGTCGGAATGAGGGACACCCCGCTAACTATCGAGGATGTCCTAAATTCCGAGAAATAATGGCAAGAAGTGTGACCCGGCAAAAAAACACAGAGCCAGCTCGTACTACAACAATGCCCGTAACATCGCAGCGGTCGTACGCACAAGTTGCTTCGGGTGGGAGAACACCAAATCAGGCCAGATCACAGGTAGCCACAAATACTCCCACACGGACTGAAACAACACCGCAAGCGGACGTTTTCGCAATCCTGCTCAATCTGCAGAGACAGATGACACAGCTACAAAGCCAAATAAACGAGATCTACTCGCATTTGCCCAGTCTAAATAACAAGTCGATATAAACCCTCTAACCACAACATCAATAAAAGCTCTTGTCGTGAATGTAAATTCACTAATAAGAACTGAGAGAAGAGCCAATCTTTTTAACCTGTTGCAAGAGGAACAACCTGATGTACTTCTGGCGGGGGAAACAAAGTTAAACCAGAGACATAAGATAGGACATAAAAACTACGATATTATACGAAGAGATCGACCTAACTCCTCTCAAGGGGGGGGTGTCGCAATCTTTATTAGAAAAGGGATCAATCATAAAGTAATATATAGTGGAGAAGTGCGCAGGTTCCGGGTGCTGGAAGCCTGTATCGTCCGCATACCCCTTCAGCAAGGAAGGGGTTTGTATGCGATTGCGGTCTACGCACCTGAGGAGCACCAACAAAACCTATTTATAGCTGAGCTCGAGACACTCTTTCGATGCTTACAATTGCACCTGGACAAAAATTACTTTATCCTAGGGGGAGATATGAACGCCAAGCATAGAAATTGGGGAAATTATATATCTAATGCCAGAGGAAATCAGTTGGCTGGTTGGTTAGATCAGTATCATATTGAATATAGAACTGACCTGCTAGCTACGAAATATCCATCGTTCCCCAGAGGTAGATCGTTCTTAGATATCTTGCTAATCGACTCACGACTGAGAATACTTAACACCAACAGACGAAACACAAACTGTTTACGGACAATTGAATACGACAGCGACCACTGTGCATTCACGGCAGTAATAGAGCTTCCGAACGAGCTCGCAGATCTGGAGGAATTCGTGATTCCGCAACCCTATAACTACAGGGCAATGCGATGGCCGCGGTTCACCAGATCATTAACAAGAGAACTTTTTTCGAATGACTTGAATCTGCCAGTAAACAGAAACCTGACAAATGACGAAATCGACAAATACATTCAACAAATGGACGAAACCGTAAAACGAACAATGGACAAAACAATTCCCAAAACAACAGTTACAGATCACATTAACATGTACAGAAACGCAACAATAAACGCACTCCACAAGAAAAAGAGCAGACTGCTATCGAAATTAAAACAATTACACAGACAGTTTACAGACAGACAAGACCAGGAGATAATATCACTGAAATCTCAATTAAAAAACCTCCAACAATTACTTAAAGCTAATTATAGATTAGCAACAAATTTGTATTGGAACAACATAATTCGAGCTATAAAAACTAATAACCCGAATATGTTCCCACAAATAAATAAAATATTCAGGAGAAATAATCAAAACGAGATTCAGTGTCTCCAAATTCCACGTACCGAGGTAAACAAGCAGCTGCTAACCAACATTGGCATAGATACAGAGAACGCTATCCTCAATAGTGAGCTCTTCGTGATCGAAGATCCTTTGGAGAAGGCGAACGCTGTGGGAGCTGTCTTTCAGGAAATGTACAAGGTGAATGAAAGCATTCACCGAAACCATGACCTGGAGGACAGAATTCGACTGAATCACCTGCACCTCCGGAATGAAATTTCACATTGGCAATCGGAGAATCCTGGTTTTACGGAATTCAGTGACGATAATCTGTCAATTGACATTAATGCCAATGGTGTAGTGGCTAATAGCCTTTTAATAACAAGGGAAGGAATCCAGAGTATCTTCGACTCATTAAGAAGCAAAAAGTCAGTGGGAATAGATGGAGTACCTAACATCGTACTCAAGCACCTGCCCCCAAAGGCAATAGATATATACACGGTCCTGTTTAACAACGCGTTGAATAATGCATATTATCCCGCGCGTTGGAAAACGGCTATCATTCAGCCCATCCCAAAAAAGGGCAAAGACTGTACAAACCCAAGGAACATGCGTTCGATAAGTTTACTCCCAAGCATCAGTAAAGTATTTGAAAAAATCATTAACAAAGCTCTGCTAAAATGGGTAGACGACAATAGCATTATTCCAAATAACCAGTTTGGCTTTAGGGCGGGTCATGAAACCACACATGCCGCAGCTAAACTTGTCTCCGACATACAATGGAATAAATGTAGAACCCAATGCACAGGTGCCTGTCTGATCGACTTGGAAAAAGCCTTTGATACCGTCTGGATCGAAGGGTTGTATTACAAACTGGTCAGATATGGCATACATAAGCCTTTACTATATGTACTTTACGATATGTCAAAGGACAGGAGGTTCGTGGTCAAAAGTGGTAATGTGACCTCTAATAAAACGTATAATATCAAGAATGGCTTGCAACAGGGCGCGGTACTCTCTCCGATTCTTTTTAACATTTACATTAGCGACTTATTAGATGCACTTCCGCAGGCTATTGCGTACGCAGACGATCTCATAATTTACAGAACAGCTCCGAAAGTTGCGATCATAAATAGTTTAATACAGCGAGACTTCAACAAAGTGCAGCGCTATTGCGATGACTGGAAACTTAAGATCAACTTCCAGAAATGTGAAGCCATCCTATTTAGAACTCCATTATATAAAGCCACGTACGACACAAGGAAAAACTGGCGAAAGCTAGTTATCGTGGGACCGCATGGAGATAAACTGGAAACCAAGAGTTTAGTTAAATACCTGGGCATCTGGCTAGACCAATATCTGTATTTCAACAGACATGTAGAGGCTGCTTTGCTCAAAGCGAGGAAAACTTTTGCTATGACAAGGAGGCTATTTCATAGTAGCCAACTTGACAGCAGGGTAAAAGTCATATGCTACATGACACTAATCAGGCCAATGCTCATATATGGTTGCCCAGTATGGTTCAACATAGGTCCAAATTTGATAGAAAAGATTCGGGTGTTCGAAAGAAAGTGTCTCAGAAGTTGTCTCAGATTATATCGGACACCGGAATCGGACTATAAAAAGTATTACTCAAATGAGACTTTATATAATGAAGCGTACATAAATAGGGTGGATAATTTTATGATTAAATTAATCAGAGGACATATTGCGAGAGCAATAAGCTCGTCCAATGACCTAATTTTCGGGGCTTATTATCCAAACACCTTGTACTATGAGAGCGTGCGTCGCAACGGCTTTGTTCCACCAGAGGCGTTCCTTGACTTGGATATGAAAGGGCTTATACAGGATAGATCCGGAATTCCGCTGATCTATCATGTAAGTAGATCATCTGTAGACGGGCGATTGTGCTACGACCGGGAAGTAGCGCGCACCGAAGAAGAGCTCCTGCGCTTCAGTAGGGCTATCTCCCGCAGAGACCGGGACGATAGTATTAGACAGCGTCAACAGTTCTGGTGGTTGAATGGCATATAAAGACCTGGGTACCAAAGTCGGTAAAAAATCATACTATCATCAGCTAGCTTACATAGGCTTAGCTTTTCTAGAATTAGGGTAGTATAAGATTTAAGTTAAGTTAGGTTAAGTGCTTGTACATAAAAAAAAAAAAAAAAAAAAAAAAAAAAAAAGTAGGTAAGTTAAGTAAGTTAACTTTTAAGAAAAAAAAAACAAAACAAAAAATTGACAAAGTTTTTCAAATTTTTCTTTGTATTTCAACTAAATATCAGTACTGCCACAAAGTTCTGTCGCCGAAAGGCAAATTATACAAATGTTAAGTAATGTTTAGCTTAGAGCGTCTGCGAAGGACCAGTAAGTTATTATATAAGATAATTAAGCTAGAATTTAAGCATTTTTTGTCTAGCCTTTAATTTAGAAATTAAGAATATAAAAAGAAAAATAAAAAATGTTGTAAAAATGAAATGAAAATACTTTACCTTGAATGCACCATTTACAATCAGACTGAATGGAGAGAGGTATTTTCTTTTGCATTTTTTATGAAAATCGTACCACACTTTTTGCAGCTTTAAATAAGTGGTCCGAAAGTTCGATGTTTTCGACAATTCAATGACCATTCGTCGAAATTTTTCTTTGACGACAAAAGGCAACAAATTGTTTTTGGAAAAAGGAATTCGTTCAGTTAAATAATTGTTTAAGTCGGAATTCGATGAGTTGATCATTTTGCCGTCTAAAAATGGAGTCTGAAGAGCTTGATCGAGGCTCGAGAAATCATTGGTCAAAGAGTAGGATGAGTTGCAAGTACTTTATTTAAATTACCCATAGAATGGGAGAGATGGGCCCTTGGGGACTACAAATATTAATATAATGGGATGAATCGGCAATATTCAGCGACTAGAAGCCTCTTATCCCCTGGTGCAAGACTAATGACCTTGCCCAGAAAAAACAAAACATTATGGAAAATTTAACAAGACTCAGGACTTGCTAAATAAGGCCAAGACCGATCCCCGGTTGTAGTGTAGTATATAATCAACTTCGTTGGAACGGCATTTTAATAACAGAATCTGTGAAAAGGAAATAATTGAAGTTTTCTTTTTACACAAACGCACACAAAAGGAAATTTTATTGTACTGCTGGCTCGCAAAAGGAGCCGTTTTTCAAAAAATGTTGTGGAGAAATGAGTAGATTGGTAGAAAAACTGTTAATAAAAGGTTGTAAATACACATTTCTAGAATGTAAAAAAAACAAATGTTATTGGCATTTTCATACAAAATAGCGGCTGTACTCATAATAGTCCAAAAAAATATTTTCTTCGAGGAGGCTCCATCTCGAGAAACGTAACTGAAACAATTTTTGGCCTGGAAACAAACACTGATGTGTTTTTTAAACTAACGATCAAAATACATAAGATGACGTACGATATTTTCAAAATATTGATTTTTAACAAAATGGGGCTTATTTGAGAAAGAATACTAAAAATTCGTCGATTAATTGTTTATAAAAAAAGTTAATCAATATTTCAAAAAGCGGCGACATCGTCTTATGACGAATGTTATTACAAAGTTATGGGTAAAATTTCAAGTCAATCGGATGAAAAATGAGGACGAAACGTTTCACGTTTTGAAAAATGTTGTTTCAAAATGCTATATGAGGGTGGGGTGAAAATATCCCGGCCAGACCTACAGATGACACCAGCAGGTCTAATTACTATGTCAGGTTCTATAGTACTATATCTCATTAGCTTGTATATAATTTTTCAGTTCGCTTGAATTTGGGAGTCTACTGGACAAGACGCCTCGAAGTAAAAAATAAACCAGCTTACTTGACCTCGTTATGCTGTAACTTTTTTATAAAATTATGTTTGCAAAAACGGTTGTGGGAACTTATTCTACACACTATAACAAAGAGAGTGCGAACGGTATAAGAGTGAGGATTAACAACGGAGGTACAGAATACTTGTACAGGTTGCTCCTTTTTTTTTATTACACTTCTCTCGGGAGAGGCGAACCTATAGCCCCGAGTAGGTGCCCCGAGATGCTACTAAATATCTGTTACAGTGTTACTTGTTTTTGAACAGATTCAGGTTGTAACGCTCCGGAAACACTCGCGTGGGAAGACAGTACCACAATGTCCCGGCAATCTCCGTGAAAATATCTGTAAAACTGACAGAGGTCGGCCACGCGCTTTCGCTATGAGAGCGATTGTAGACGTCAGCGCCAAGTCCCCGATCAGGCGGATTACTCGCCTGAAGTAGGTCGAGGGTATGCTTAGGAGCAGAGCTCCAAACATGGGAGCAATATTCGAGTGCTAGTCTAATTTGAGATTTATACAGAAGAAGAAGTCAGGCCGGAGTAAAATATATCTTGACTCTAAGAAAAAACTCTGCTTTACTGAGGCTGACCTGGCAATGTTCGACACTGAGCAGTTTTATGGTTTCCCCAGATTCGAGTGCTTGGCCATTCATCATCAGCTGTGGAACCGATGATCCACTTTTCTTTGCGATTGTTGTAAAGGTGTCTCCGTTGCATTGAAGTCGACGAGATTGGCTTTTCCCCACTGGAACCTTATTCAGATCCAGACTCAAAGAGTCAGTCTGTCTACATCTCAGCTGATGCAACGTTGGTGCACTAATCCGCCGATCACTCGAAAAAGAGGAAACAAGCGCACTATCATCCGCAAAACTGAACACTTTGTTATCTGTTGTGTCCAACAATTCATTTATGTGAAACAAAAACTAGGTTGGAGCCAAAATAGAACCATGAGGCACCCCAGAATTAACAAGATAAAAATCCTAAGACTCGCCGTCCAGAACAACCCGGATCGAATGATTTTCGAGGAAGCTCTTCGCCCAGCCGCAAAGTTTCTGGAAAAGTCCATACGAACGAAGTTTGCTTAGCAATGCCCCGCCCCAATTGCGGTCAAAAGCCTTGGAGATATCCAATGCGACCGCCCTTGACTCACCACGCACCTCGATCGCAGATGTCCATATATCGGTTATAGGGGTCAAAAGGTCTCCCGTAGATCGCCTGCCACGGAATCCGAATTGACGATCATTTAGAAGTCCGTTGAGCTCCAAAAACTTAATTAACTCGGCGTTAATGACCTTTTCCATCATCTTAGACAACATAGACAACAACGCTATTGCCTAATAATTTTGTGGGAGACATGTTTTCCCTTCTTCGGGATTGGGTGAACTCGAGCGATTTTCTAGCAGGTAGGAAATGTTTTCCGTGCATAAGATAAGCAAAAGAGTCTGCCTGCGATAGTTCTGGAGCACAGATGTTAAGGACTATTACTGATATTACGTCCCGAGCGGTTGCCTTCTTACAGTCCAGTCCACGTAGAATGCGTTGAGTAGTACGCGGGCGAAACCTCACATCCCGACCGTACCGGGGCGATCACAGGTGGCTCCAAAAGGCCGGCATCGAGGTTTGAATTCGCAGAGAATAAATTCGCAAACATATTAGCTTTATCTTTTGAATTTGTGACTAACGTCCAGCTGCCCGTGACTAACGGAGGAAAAGGGGAGGAAGCGAGACTTCTGCTGACAGCCCTTGCCATTGACCAGAAGAAACGCGAACCAGTCGGGCACAGAAAGAGTTTATTGGTCACTCTGTCGTTGTATGCCTTCTTCGCGTTATCAATCGCCTGGTTGCACGCGTTTCTGATTCTAACAAAATTCTTTCTGTTAACCTCAGTGGGATTGCAGCGCCATTGCTTAAAAGCTCTATGTTTTGCCGCTGTAATCTCCTCGCATTTTTTATCCAACCAAAGCTTAGCAGATGAATTTCGTTTGATGGAATGTGGAATGTAGATCTCTATCCCGAGAAGAATAATCTCTGTGACCGACTCCGCGCATGGATCGACATCGGAGTCTCCAAAGCAGACACGGAAATGATGCAAACAAATCTCGCAAATCGTCCCAGCTGGCAGCCCCGTACCACCATACACGGCGAAGCCGCCCAGGTCATCAACAACATTATTTTCATTTCGCTCAAACTGTTCACATTACTGGCTTAAATCGTGGACTTTTGTTTTTTGGTTTTTGTGGTACCCAGAGCCTTGCATCTTCAAAAAATATTGGTGCAAAATATGCTAACTACTGAACGCGCTTTCCGTTTATGCTTGTTTACAACGATTTTGTGGATTCATTAAAAATATTTTCGAGCATTGCAGCCTCTTATGGGACCGCAGTGCATTCTGCTTCATTTGTTTGGTAAGACTGCATTCAAAATCAGCAAACCTGCGACAATTATTTTTTTTTAATTTATTGATTGCCTAAATGTTATTAAGCTCTGACATGTACTGTTTGGAAGTTAGAACTAACTTAAAACGTATATCATATATGTGTCGGCGTGGAGCCATTTTAACAATCTGTTATTAATAATAGTAAAACTAAATTTTTTTTGGATCCCACGCTTTAAGATTATTAGTCATTGTCTTTGAAAAGGATAAGCTCTCGGAAATTAATTACAACGATGGCGACCGTCTTATTTACTGGGCAAAGTTATCGTTCATTTTGATTAAACAGTGGTATTTACCATCCCTTGTTGGCAACCCCACAATAAATCTGGTACACAAAATATGGCATTTTCCGCACGAAGATAGCGCGAGAAAAATATGGTAAATATTATCTGTTTAACAGCTGGACCGTAAGGAAATTATTCATGTTATTATTTACAAAACTAAATTGTACGCGTCTTTAAGCATGCGCTTTCCACCTTCCTCACAACCTACTTTGCTGCATTGCGTCCAAGTTTCCAAACAAAAAGACGGATTAGCCATCAGTTCTGCATGAAAATTACATTTTGTTTGGGAAAATATGCAAAATAAGTTGTGCTCTCCTCGCAGATCCATTTATAGATGTGTATCTTTGATTTAATGTGAATTTTAACACTCCACTCCTGGGGGATTAATAATGCATGGTAAACTCTGCTATCCAGGTGTTCGTTGGTATGTATGTATGTGTGAATATTGAATTCTGTGCCCGGCAATGTGGGGCAGTAATATCGAATAATCCTCAGGAGGCTAAAGTGCAAATGGTAAACCTCACCGCTAAAGGTTGTCAGCCAATGTTCGTGTCATAAGTAGTTGAGGAATTAAAACGCCTTGTTCACGTGCCACGTCGCTACATGTCAAATTATATCAGTGCATCAGTCAAATAAATTCAACGATTTTATGAAAGGGGTGATTAGTGGTGAAGACAGAAATCAACTTACGATGCAGGGAATGAAGCTTCATGAACATTTCTCTTTCATCTTGTATTCAAAAAATAAAAACAATGTCTGTAACAATGCAGTTAATATTTTCCAAACCGAATACATTCCAGTGTTTTCACAGTGTCAATTTGAGTACTCAGTTCGTTTCCTTTCACTCATGCCCTAAAGAAGCATTTTGAGGTATTCTTTAATCGTCCAGCACAAAGCCGGTAAAAGAAGAGGGAACAAATAAGGAACGGTGGCATCGATGTTATGACTTGGAAACATATGATCAGAAAAAGTATTCCATATGATCAGAAAAAGTATCCGCTAAAGTATTGTTCGCGCTTGTCTGTATACATATACCTGATTTTTGTGTTAAAAAACAGTACTCTCTCATTGCTGTGTATGAATAGAAAATATTTGGAAGAACTTTCACTCAATTGAACCAATGAAAATTCAGCGCGTGGAGCGCTATTTTAAATCTGCCTAACTTAATATAGAAATCAAATTTTAATTTAGGACGAACACGCATATAGCACCCTTGTCTACTTAGCAAGCAGCATAAGGATGCTTCTGTTTCTATATTAAGATTCTCTTGAGAACAGTCAATATCAAGTATGGAGATACATACTTAAATAAATTACCATTGTTATATGCCAACGCTAGGAGACTACTGAAACGGTAGTCATTAGTGAAACCGTAAATATTCCGCCTTTCTGAAAACACTCTTGTGCATACAAGTCGACCTCCCACTGTGGGTTAATCGCGAAAAGGGTTTTATTTCATATAAAAATTCAGCAAAATAAATCGATGGCGATATACCATTTCCCGTATTCGCATCGTTCCTCTTTTGCTCTCAACACTCCCGCATTGCGGTAATTTTTGATATAGAATAGTGATTTCAAACCCATGGAAGTTACTAGCGCTAAAAGTAAAAAACTATTTAACAAACCCCAAAATAAACTATAATAGACTGCATGTTTTAGCTGAAGTTTTTGGTATGTCCTTTTTACGGCTTCCACGCATTAATGTCCAATGCATATTTGACATCCTTCCCTTTATTATGCACTGGGATGAGTTGGAAGTAAATCAATTCCCAAATTGTGCCGAACGGCACTAACGCCCGGTGGTATGTGACCAGGGATAAATAATAGTCGAAAAACTGACTGACTTAGCATGACCTGCGGCTGCACATATACATTAGTTCGGTCGCCAAATGGTCGTTCCTCCTGCAGAAACGAACAAAGAGATGAGCGCACATTTCGTTGATTATAATCCGCTTGTAAGTTAGGGACTCCTTAATTGAGTTCGTGTACATGACCTGAATATGATATGAACCAATTTTCGCAAAAAGGTCTTTCATGCCAGTGAAAATTTTATCAGTGTATTGTTTATGCAGAAGTTAAGATTACGTGGTCGTTGAGAACACACACAACAGCACATATAAAAGATAGTGCGTTAGCGGTAACATTTCAAAAGGGCAGTATCGGGCTTGGGGAAGGAACTCTAAATATTCATCTAAACCTCGTTTAGTCTTGTACTCATCAGGCATGTTTCAATGGATTATAGATGTGGCTTCTTTCAAGAAATTATTAAATAGTCTGGAGTCTGTGTAAGTTGAATATAATGAAACGACGACAAGGGTTGGTTTTGTGTTGAAAGCTTTAATACCGAAATCTTATCGAAACAAAACCGACTCGGGTTACGCTGTTCCCATATTTATCAGTCAAGGGATTCATAGGACGAAAATGTAAATTAGAATTCCCCCCATAACACCATAAAATTGTATGTTTGACCTCATTGTTTAAGCTGTGCAGAAGAGAACGGCGAGTTGGATTAATTAAGACAAAACGTCAGAAGTGTTTCTCTTTTAAACGGTGAATACTAATCTGATGTATATCAGGGAGGATGAAGGACAGTTAAGGACTTCTTCCTTACCTGAAAAGCATGCAAGGATAAAAACAGTAAACAAATAAAATAAGACGGGTGCAGCTTTTACAATCTTTTACATTACAGACTTCAATGTGTGTGATTTTATGTTATTTCTCTGTCTGTTTTCGAGGAAGATTGTTCCGCAGATCGAAGCATGACAGTCAACTAAGTGTGGATGGAAAATTATTATTCTGCTTTTTGAAAGCAGAGAAAGCAACATGCAAAATAGTAAAATCCTTTGAAGTGAAAAGTCAACGTCATTGTTTTTTGAATTTATAGAAAATATAATCACGTTCTCAATAATCTCAATAAATTAATTAATTTAGTCGGGGGGATGGGAGCGAACATACAGAGCAAAGTCCCTGATTGCTTTCAACCTGGCGAAGGCCAGGACGATCCTTGTCCCTGTTCAATCCGACATGCAGTCTCCACGTGACACCTCTGGATAGCTACTTTGGCACCCGTCAAGTAGTGAACCAATGCATGCAGCGAAATCCCGAGAAGGGTTGGCACAATGATAATAACCTTGACCGTAAAAACAAACTATTATTATTATTTATTGGCCTGTAGGAACCCGGAAGTTCATGATCTCACCGACTCGACCCCGCCTTCGTTCCCTGTCCTGCGGACTCTCCTTCCACGCTTGGCCATCTGATCCGATCTCCTCAAGAGCAAACCTAACATTGTCCTCCCACCTCCGTCGCGGCCGTCCTATCGGTCTCTTTCCCGTTGGTCTACCGTCAAGAATTCTACGCAAGGTCCTATCGTTGCCCATTTGAGCTACATATCCACCTAATCTTCTCTCACTATTGTAGGTTTGCGATATAGCTCTTCCAATTCGTGGTTGTGGAGTTTTCTCCATTGTCCTACCTCCTCGTCATATTTACCTCCAAAGATACCCCTTAAAACTGTATTCTCGAATACGCGGGATTTGTTTTCTTCCCGTTTTGAGAGAGCCCATGTTTCGCATTCGTATTGAGCAATCGGCATGATTATGGTTCTATAGACACGGAGCTTTATGTTACGTGATAGCAGTTTGGATTTCAGCAGTTTACTGACTGCATGACAACTAGCGTTGCCGGAGTGTAATCATCTATTTGTTTTGTCTTCATTTATTTCTAGGCCCACCTCTTCTACCGCTTGCATGATGATTTCATTGGTTTTATCTGCAGTTTCTAGATTATCGTCCAAAACGGCGATGTCAAACGAGTGTTTGCCTTGCGACTGAGTCGTAGGCTTTTTTGAAGTCAACGATCAGTTGGTGAACCGCCTCTACCTATTCCCAATTCTTTTCCAGCAGTTGCCTTATTGTGAACATTTGGTCGCTTGTTGACCGGTTCCTACGGAATCCGCATTGGTAGTCTGATGTTTTTTGCTCTAGCATTTTCTGGGATTTTTTCGATCTGAGTCTTCTCCCATTCGCGTTTTTTGCGTTTGAAGAGTCTCATTGTCTCTCTCCGAATCGTCGCGTATCTTTCTGCGTTGACTTCATCATATATTTCTAAGTGGGTCATTCTGAGGCGTTTACGTTGTTAGATCTTCGCCCTGCACTCATCATCAAACCAAGGTTTGGACTTAATTGTTTTCTTAAATCCCAATACCTTTTGGGCTGTTTGTTTGATTGTGTCTCTGATCGATGTCCATTTAGTGTCCACACTATTGGCTTCCTCTTCCTCACTATTCCCATTCTCTAGGATGCTAAATCCATTCGTTAGTTCGTCTTGATATTCAGCTCATATGCGCATGTTATGTTACGCATTACGCCGCCGGGTGATATCCATTGCTTGTGCTTGAACATCGTGCTTTTCACTAACAGATCTTTTGATACTGCGAATGTAATAATTCGAATTCCATTATCGTTTGAAACGTCGTGAAGGCTTTCTCTACCTATAGTTGGTTGGAAGATAACTTCCTATCTAATTTTCGCACTGAGGTCCCCGAGGAGGACTTCAACATCGAATGATGAGATCCCATCAAATACTTCCTCTAGGGTCTCGTAGAACTTGTTCTTCGTTTCTTCCTCCATAGATTCTGTTGGGGCGTATACGTTTATCAATACATAATTATACCATAGGCCCTGTATTTTTAGCACCAACATTCGGTCATTAATAAATTTCACATCTTTTACATGGGGCGTAATCTTCTCGCTTATGATGAAGCCGGTTCCGAGGTTATGTATATCGGTACCTCCACACGCCAGTGTACACCCGTTGGTTTCGATTATTTGATGTGGGAGTCGGAACTCCTGAAGTTCGAGATGTCCATTTTATACTGTTTCGCGTTTTGTACGACCGTCTGTATCGTGCCTGGTTTATATAACGTTCCAACATTCCACGTTCCCTACGTCTTCTTTTTGCCGAGTGGGTGTTTTCTTGATAATTTGTTCCCTTATGGTAGTGTCGCCTCATCACACCTAGGCCTATCGGGTTTTTCGTGAGATTGGTTTTTGTATATTGATTATTCATTTCTGTTCCCACGAGTCTTGGGGTTTCAAATAGTCCACCATATCAGAGCCCCTCTTTGATATGGTAAGGTCTGCTTACTGCTCTGATTCGACCCGTTGCAAACCATCCAATGGGCACCCCCGGATTAGGAAAAGCAAAACGAATGCCCTTAGAGTATATTATAAAAAAACGTATAGTTTGATGCCAGAATAAGTAAGAGAGACGCAACATTCTTTCACCAGCAAAAGAATGTATCGGATTGCTGTTGATAGGTAGGGAATTGTTGATTTAAATATGAAACGGAATGGCTATAATTACAAGTGATTAAATATTGTCCTCGGAAAAGTCTGAGTGAACGAATTCTTTAGAATGCAATTTTAAGGCGGGCAGCTCAGGGCTGTCGCTTTAGAAATAGCCAGCGCCGCCGTAAAAAGATATATATAAATATTGGCCGTCTCTGAAGTCATTGAATAATTTTGAATATTTCAGGAATTGACGATTTATTTATTTTATTATTATTTTCAATTCAACAAGGGTAGTGCTACGATTCTCTTAGGCACTCCGTTGGGTATTTGTGGTTTTCCATCACTTTGGGTATTGTAAACTTGAGCAAGACTGGGACAAAACCGTTCGTAGTAGTTTGATGGGTGGAGACGACGATCTTTTCAAAATTGTAGCGAGGATGATTTTTGTAAATTTAGCTCTTTGATTGCTCGATCATTTCGTTCAAAAAATGCCCCCTGCTCCTTAGTACAGGTGAAGTTGATGCTGTCTCATTATTGCATCAGTTGAAGCATTAACGTTATTATTGAGGAACAGTAATGATCAATTTGAATTCCTGAAACAGTCTGAGACCATCCCGGTGGCTACTTCGTAGGGTCATCATTATTTTATTGTTAATGACATTTGGGGTGTATTATTAAATACACTGCACCGGAAAAGCCCATAATAACAACAAATATGCACGCAAAACATAACTTTAACACCTTTACAAAGGGAAGGTGAAAATCTCATACTGTTTCCTAAACACGAATTGTTCACATTAAAAGTAATTGCAATGCATTCACGCCAAAATGCCCTTTGATAGTTAAGATGAACTGAATATGGCCAAACAAATTTCTGGTATGTTAACGAGTCAAAACAATTGCAGTAGCGAATAACTTCACGTAGCCCTAGCACATCACCACTAAACAAGGACGACTCTGGCCTGATAGCGTTACAAACATGTGGTGAATTTACCGACTTCGACTTTTTTGGGATGGTTGACATCTAGATTCTGTGTCTTTTTACGGCAACAGAACCATATTATGGAAACGTTTTGATGCCATACCGTATATAGAAATTCCAATGAAAGATATCTAACCGAGAATATTAGGCGGAAAGATAAACAGAGGAAAACTTTTTCAGTCGAACTGAACGAGTGGGGAATGCCTCACCTTATGTTCCCCTCCGTTTTCAAACCTCACGCGTTTAATACTCATATCCATTTATATTATCTATCTCTATCTTTTTCTACATCCCCTTCCACTGCGTTCATAGACATGAAAGAGTATCGCAGAACCTGATTTTTTACGCAATTATTATAAAAATTCAACTTAGCAGATATTTAAAGAAATATTTTTGCTGATTGCAATCCACAAATAATAACAAAATACAATATATCCTACTATTAATCTAATCATATTATATATCATCATCATCATCATCGGCTCTACAACCGGATCCGGTCTTGGCCTTATTTAGCAAGTCTCTCCACCGTTATCCGGTCCATAGCTGAGACTTATTAATTTGTCCATAATAATTCGTTTTTCCGGGCAAGGTTATTAGCCATTTGCCAACCTTTCTCAGGATGTCGCTGCACGCATTGGTTCACGTCTTGGAGGGTGCCAAAGTAGCGATCCAGGGGTGTCACGTGGAGACTGCATGTCAACTTGGATTGAACAGGAACAAGGATCGTCCTGCCCTCGGCGAGTTGAAAGCAGAGGCTCCACCAATATTACATATAAAAATATTAAATTAGTGCGATAGATATACTTCTTAGAATGTTTATAAACTTGAAACGAGACTTCGCCTTACTTGAGAGGCGTGGTTTTAGCAGAAATAAGTTTTATACTTGCTGTATTAGGTTTCAAAATCATTTGATGTTCATTTAAATTTCACTAAATACAAGCCTTAAAATTTACCTAGATTAAAAAACAAATGTTAAAGTACACACGAGCATATTAACACAACAAGCATACTCACATTGTTGTGTTAATTTGAACTGGATTCAAATAAGTTGTAACAATAATCGAATACTACATTTTTACATTTTACATTTTTCTTAGATCTCAAAGACAATTCCAACGGTAACGATAGCACATAAACTAGGATTTCATAGGGATGGAAAATAGAAATGTGCGAGCTATGAGGATTACGATAGTTACATTTTATACTTCATTACTTTTATACTTCTTTTCTGTCGGTCTTCAATTTAATTATCCACAAAAAAAAAACCGAATCACGATTTACATTAGGAACATTCCTCCCCATTCAAGGATATCTTCATTTAGAGGAAAATAATACAAAACTTACAAAGAACTTCTTAGAATGTATATATGACTCCTTTTTGTCGGTTTTGTGCGCGTTACCATTTATTCTTAGAAACAGAAACCAAATATAATAATAGAAACTATGGTGTATATACCTCCAACTCAGTACAATATCCTTTGCAACTAAAAGGATTCACATGAATTCTACCGTTATGGCTGGTTGAATCATTTTATTTTCCATCCATTGTATATTTTGCCTGTTTAGCTATTTGTGTCCCGTACACATGCCGTCATAGTTGTGCAGTGAGGAAAACAACTTAAATTGTTGGGAACTGTTTGGATGGATCCCTTTTATGTTGAACGTTTATATTTCTCCTCTTGTCTGTCGATTTAGTGGATTTTACCAATCCTTTTTTGTCGTTGTTGCCTGTTTTATTTTTATCTATCAAAGACTTTATGTCTTAGGGAGACATACGTAAATTGGATGTACTACCAATGGAATTGAAGGAAGACATAGACGCTTCTTATAACTGGTTTACGGTTTCCTACATTTTTATCCTTTTACAACCCCTTGAAGTAAGAAAACTGAATTACACCAGTATCACTCGTTCGCCCCTTTTTTTCGAATCATTTCATTAGCTGGGCGGACTTTTCTATACCAATGTTGACTTTTATCTTTTAAATCTTAAAGGAATAGAAAAACTTTAGAGAAAGGGTTGTGATACACACTCGATATTTCTAAAAAGTTGATATATTGACGTAGTTCGGTTTTAGGGCCCATTTGTCTTTTTAAGCGAGTCAGTTCTCGATAACACTAAAAAAGGGAGTTTCAGCTCAGGTCTCTTTCCTTGTAACAACAATGTCCTACGACCAGGATATTGTTTTCGGGTATCTATTTATTTTTAGCGAAGCAATCGATTTTAGTTGTTTTAGAACGAAACTAACAAATTTGCAACACTTTTTCTTAGTAAAGACGATCCACTTCATAGTAATAAGTGTATTCATAATGTATCTATTATTCATGCTTTGTTGGAATGAGAGAAAAATCTACCATCGGACAAAACAGAGTTACACGTTACTGTGACATTCTCTTACCTAAAAAGAAATGGCTTTTTGTGCAGGATCAATTGAACTTACAGAGGAGGATTAGAATACTCGAAATTCTCCGCACATAGTCAAGTACGATAACGATCATTCAGGTGACGAAGCGGGGAGGAAAAGTGTATAGAACAGCGAGCGGTTCTGATTTAGTGAAGTCATGGTTGTAGCGATCCTAAATCGCTACTCCCATCCAAATCCCCATTATCATCAAAGGCTAAAATTCCTAATTGCATATTGAATCATATGAGCAATAAATTAACCCAAAGTTAATTTATCGCTCATTGATTCAATTCCACATAAACCCAAATCCCAAATTTTCCATTGCTTCATTTCAAATTCCATACTGAGTCACATGTACAACGAATTTAACCAAAAGTTAATTCATCATACATTGACTCAATTCCTAAAAACATTGACATCATGAAATGCTAAATTCAAAACGCATTTCATGATTTCCCTTTCTAGAACCCATCCAACTAAAGCCTCTAACAAATTCCCAGAACACAACTCAAATTGAAACGCAAACTCTTATGTGTGTTTCTGGGAATTTTGACCATAAAATAGTTGACAATTCTCAACTAGAAAATTTATAAAAGGGCGGTAAATTTGAATTTCGTGATCAGCCGAAGTTCCGAGGTCGAACCGCTGACCAACATCATCAGTCGAAATCCAGAAGGCCAAAGGCAGCTAAGTAAATAAAGTGGTATAATTAAAAATAAAAGTAACATAACCGAAAAAAGCAACATCTTTCATTTGGACTTCACCTGCCAATATATCCTACTACTGCGGGTACCTTCACCCATCAACAGCAAGCGACAATTGATCCACTTGCTGAAGGCGACCAAGGCTGGGTGGTGATTAACCCTGACTTCCCCCAGCCCAGTCCATTTGGAAACCGGACTGACTCCACCCACCTGATCTCTACCAGTCAATCCGACTGCACCCAAACCAGGACCAATCCGAACGGTAAAGAGCCATGGGACTAGAAAACCGAGATTATTCCTCAACATGGTCTAACAACTTCCCATAGACAAAAAAGAAAAAGATATATAGATAGCTGTGTGAACCATATTAGTTACGTTTTCATGCATTCATAAATAGAAATAAATCAAATTGGTATGGACACACTGACCAGTAAAAATTAAAAGAGATTACCTACTAAGAATGTGTAATGATTTTTATTTCCACCCTTTGTACACCACAGACTTTAAATAAAACACTGTCTTGGTTTTTAATTTTTAAACAATATATATGTCAAACTCTTTTATAGTCACAAATTATTTATTATTGTTGTTATATTTGTTTAATACCACACACTCAGCACACATTTTGAGACACATTTGAAAATTCTTCTTTGTTTCATTAATAAACTAATTTTTATTGCTAATCCACACTTAGATGATCAATTTAAAAGATACTTAAATTAGTTCATAGTCTCCGTCACACACATACCTCGGTCTAAACAGCCAATTGGCAAAATCAAATCTTATTTTAAGTTTAACACGACCTTTTTCGGTAAAAGTTCTACAGATTATCTTAACGAGTTAAACCTTTCCCAGAGAGGCCAACCGCACTATCCTTAGACGTCAAAAAGTACACTCAACCGATCACCGTCTCGATCAATTGACGTTAACCAACTCTATTGTCCTTTTTTGGACTCGATCCCAAAACCAGCCTCGTCTTCAACAATGGCCCGAACAACCACTCTCATTCCACTATCGTTGTTCGTTTTTTTTTTGTACTGTTTTTTCGACGTGTGAAACCTGGTTTCTTTCACCAGCTCAAAGGATCTCTCCTTTTTGCCTGGTCCCCCTTTTTTTTGTGTTAAACTCAAAGAAAAATCAAAAGCGCGTTTATTTCGCCTATTGTTTTTCTTTTGCCTAATGGATTTTTCCGTGGGAAAGTCATGAAGGAGGATCAATCGTGCCGAGGCGCATGTTTATTTTGTTTTATTGCCTTTTCGTTTGCTCTAACTTAATGTGGTTAGAGCGAAAACTGGCGGTGATTGTTCTAATGGTTTTAGATAACCATTTTTCTGAAAGGATCATAAAATTGCTGGCGCGCATTGTCATGATTCCCATCGATTTTGGTTCGGACGACGGCATCTGGTCCGCACATTTGCCTTTTAGGAGTTTTTGTTGGGCGAATCCTTGGTTCAATGATTATCTTTCGGCTTTTATGTGAGTAAATTTAGCGTTCAGCTCAATTTACTTGGCATTTAATTAATTAGCGCATATTGCACGTTTTAGCTTGATTTGCTAGCTATCAATTTATGCGGGACCAGTGGGTATATGGGGTAATGCTTTGTTTTAGGTTGTTTCTTTATTCTTTATGGGGATGTTCCTTGGCGTGTAACGCCGCTAGCGGTGGAGACTGGCTCCAAATAGGTAAGTTTTATGGGCTGGGTGGTTGTGGCCGTAACAAATGGAAAGCATTGTTAAGAGATCAACTGTTCGCTCCATTCCAAAAATAAGTAGGTTGAAGGGTCATTTGAATCAACACAGAACTCCACCTTTGTATAACAACAGGCTGATCCGGTCTCAAGGTGTTACCAATATACTAAACGGGGAATAAGTCACTTAAATTGATCCTTAGTATTCATGAAAAATTAAATTCGACCCGTTATGGTAATTGGCGCAAACGTGTTCTTTCAAATAAACTAAATATTGTTCTTAAAACAACAAATGACAATGGCATTTCTCCGTTTTTCGAACTCCTGAGAACAGCCAGATGGTGTTTACCACAGATATTAGTCCAGAGAAAATCGTTGAAGATTATTAATTCCCAATGTTAAGGGAATAGAGGAAAATGAGCGTTCTATTGGTGCATGTTTCTAGGCCGGGCGCAGCATGAACCAATCCGTTCAACCTAAATACAACATTGAAAATTGGTTTAGACAACATCACATTTCGCTCCTTAATAAAATTGATAGTTGGCCTTCCAAAAAGCAAAGTTTAAACAAATTTTTCTCTTTTGAATCAGAGCACCAACACATTTATTCGCAAGGATGAAATCTCAAATACCATTAAGTTGCTTAAAAATAAACAGTCTTCTGGGGGTAACACAAAAAATTCCTATTCGCAATTTTGCTTTGATAAAGGCGAAAATGTAAGCCAGGCAACTGAAACTGTGGTTGGCATTCAGGGAGTCGATATTGTTACGTATGATTACTCGCAATTTTGATTTCGTCCCGATATTTTCCATGTAAATAATGCACCTCGAATAGATAGCCGAAGCCTCGTCCAAAATCAATCCATTTCTTAAACAGATGGTCACAGATTGGTCACATACGACAATATTATTGTGGAAGTCAACTGGCCAAGTTTTTCGCCAATTGGCTTCACGGCTTCTATGAATGAGGGTTTATGCCGTTATTTTTAAAATGACAACGAATTTAAAAAAAAAGTGCAAATTTCTTGAGTGAGGTCTTGGAAATGGAAAAAAATGTCTAGTAACATAACGTGATACCTATTCCAAACAGAAATTTTTTATTGTAAATCAAATCGCTTTACTAAAGAGCACAGTCACATCTTCCCTCTTAAGTGATATTTGTACAAACTTTCTATAGTAGAAGGTTCACTTACCCACGGTATTGCGTATACTGTCGATATAGTATGACAGGGGCTTGACTTCAAAATTAAAGTCATCAATAGGCTTTTACAGGACGATCTCAATTGGATCGCAGAGAAACAAACAAAATTATCTTGCACAAAGTCACAATATAAGAAATGCCGTTACGTATTCGTAGCCGCACTGCAAGGGCAATGGACAGGGGATACAAAAATGTTTACAAGAGTTTTCTTCCCCATCCTACCCTTTTAACAGAGGCCCTTGAGCTGGAAGTATTTTCTTTCTTTTTCTTGGATACAAAGGCTTCAGCCAAGACAAAAGTAAGCTCCTATCATTTATCACGTTTTTATTGGACCAAAAATTACTCTATGACAATGACATCCCCAATTGTCCTACTCGACTACGCTTCACTATGGACATCAGTCAGCGAGTCGCTCAAGGATTCAGAATGACATCCTTCTACTTTGCGTTTTTTTTCTGTTTCCTCTTCTCTCCCTGTTTTTCATCACTTTGACTAGAATTTAAAAGAAAATAAAAATTCGATGCTCTTTTTTTTTATCCTAAATGCGAATACTTTTGTTAATTTTGAATTCGAATACTTTTGTTAATATAAAATTTTTCCAAATAGCGATTCTAAAAATATTAAACGTAAATTTACAGCGCATTGAGAAAACTAGTAAACTGGATTAAGAAATAAAATTGGGAGCATAGACTTTAGGGTTGTAACGTAGAATGCAGGAAACTCTGTATTGTTTCACTGTTTTGAAAAATATATGTATTATCAAACTAAAGAAAGTGTACCTGTTTTTTAAAATGTCTAAACATCTACGTTTTAGTGCCTATGTATTCATTTCCTCAATTAAAGCAAATTGCCTTAGAACTGATGAATAGAACATTTCCGTATGAATTTTCAAGTCGGGCAAATGCCTCATGGCAAGTATTAAGGAGTAGAAGTTTATCTTTCATTCAGGCAACCCTGTTGTCGTTACGGGTTGCTATGAATTGTACGCGTTGAGAACCTTCATAAAAGTAAGCTTTCAAAATAGGATGAGCTTCATGTCGGTGTTCTGCTTATGCATAGTACCACTGTCAAAAATTTATTCCTAGCTATTAGTACAAAGTGCCATTCGGCATCGTTGGTATTGTCCTTTTACTTTATTGTTCATTGTCGAATGTCATCGTTACAGGGAGATGTCCTCTGCATAAAAGTCTCCTACTAAGCGTCACTTCGTCAGCTATAAACCATGTCGTTCGTGAATCCTTGTGAAAAATAATCGCTTATTATTATACCGCTGAGAGTTGATTACAGAAGTGACATGATTTTCCCATTGTCTCGTCCGCATTTAGCAAGAATATCACGAGTAAATTTCCGTGTAATGTTCCATTAATGAGTTCGTTAAGGCAAATTAAAAATGATCTCTTTTATTGTTATGCGAGGTGACATTTTAACATTACATTGACATTACTAAGTAGTTGTTAAGTTAAGACATCTCATGCTTGACTGAGCGATCATGATGGACTAATGGATAAAAGGCCAACGATCGTCACGTCGGAGCTGTGCTTTACAACTCTTTTGCGACCATTATGGAAACTTTATAGTATTGAGAGATATCTGTATTTTACATTTGGAAGGAAAATAAAAGGAAGGATTTGTAGTTTACTTATAATGGTTGCGCTTATTTGTGTGTAGTTTGTTAGTTCGAATAACTAGAAAAAAGGATGGAAAGGAGTAAGTGCCATCATCTGTAGGCGTTGGGTGACGAAGTAATTTTCTGCTATGTTAACCAGAAAACTTCATTATAAGAACAACGTAGTCCAAGCACAATACCATTAAATAGGACCAAAGACTACTGACAATGGCTCAGCAAAATAAGCACATGTTAAGCTTATTGACTCCGATGTTCTTGGAGATTCGTCTTGTAGTCGCTTTTTTACGACAAGACGGCCAAGTAGTAGATGTACTCTGATGCCCAACCACTTAAGGCAGCTTTAATTTTTTGAATTGGTTCTTTAAAATATTACCCATCTGAAGCCCGAAAAGATAGAAAAACTGTATCAAAAGTAAAGGTAAACTATCAAGGTAAGGATAAATAATATTGAACAAAAAATAAAATAACCGTATCAATATCTCAAGAGTAAAGGCTACCTATCAAGGTAATTTTGAAAAAGAAAAAAAATGTACAATCACAATTACCGGAAACAAGTTTAACATTTTCGACCATACCGTGCTATGTCACAATTGCATCGGAACAAATATTTTCAAAAGACATGTCAAATGCAGAATAATCTCTTGCAAATTCAATGCAACTACTGTACAATAACAATAAGAACAATTTAACAGAAATGAAATGAAGAAAAACATCTATTTGCAAAACACGATGGGCAGATAAAAATTATTATAATTATAAATCATCAAGTTTGTTGCCGTCATGCAGCACAACAGGAGAAATATCATTTTCTAGGAAAACCCTCGCCTCAAATACCAAACAGAAAGGACAATCCATCATCAGCATGCAACTCCAGTGAAAACTTTTGTTTTCATCAATTACTTAGGGGGAAGTTTTATCAACTTTTACAGTGAGTTGAGAAAGATTTTCGCTTTTCAGGGGATGAACCTGTCTGAGAATCTGGTGGTGGTCTACAGGAATTAGCCCGATAGAATTTTAATCGAAATTCATATTTCCTTAAGAGGATTCATATTGCCTTAAGAGGCTTGAGAACCTAGGTAAGAGAAGATCGCCAAAATGAAATTAATGTTTTTCTGGCAGCTAGCAATCCTAAGGAAGTTTACGCTGGAACGAAACTGTATAAGCCACGTGGCAAAAGCAACCGTTTTACAATCAGTTAGTTTCCGAATAAGGGAAAACTCAATAAGAATTTTAAACAAGTGCAATTTTCTCCATCCGATTTATGTAAATGCCTTAGTGGTTTATGCTTTGAAATAAATTATAAGATATGTAAGAGCCGTAGCAGTTAAACATAGAATTCAATTGTTTATTTTTGTGCTGAAATAGTACTATATTATCACGTATCTCAGTAATCAAGAGTTATATCATTACTGGTACTTCACGGTGAAAAAGAACTTTCACTTTTTCTGTAGTTGCACATTATGAGATCAAAGGATCGTAGAATATGTATTGTACAGATACTAATGGATGCGCATATTAAAGAATTAAAGCGATCATGTACAGGTATTTGGTGTAATAAGAATTGAGAATTCCTTAGACCATTGTTGAGAAATCTTTTCACCCCTGCAGAAACCAATCAATGTAGATAACTCCACCTATATTAAATATTCCTTCGGCGCAAGACTAATAACCTTGCCCGTAAAAATAAATTATTATGGAAAATTTAACAAGCCTCGAGACTTGCTAAATAACGTCAAGACCGGATCCCGGTTGTAGTGCCGATGATGATAATAATATTAAATATTCCAAGTCAGAGACGGGCTTTGCACTTGATATGGCTGCTCCCGCGGCTGCGTCACAGCTAAAAAGGGCATTCTGGAACTTGTCTTGAATCTCGGACAATACCTTCGAAATTCCTGAAAAAAGTAAAGTGTCACTTAAAAGTCCACCATTTTGCTCCAGCATTCCCCAGTTCAAGAACTTCTAGATGTTTTCAAATCACATTTAAGAAAGTACGTGTTATTTTTATGTGTGGTTAGGGTATGTCTTTCATTCTTTAGCAGTAACAAATCGAATTATGTTTTCGGGGTATTAGTTATTGCCAAAAGTAGTCTCTCACGTCCTGGGATAGAAGACAAACGCGTTTAAAGCACACCTTCATTCGGATATGGCGAGTATTAGTTTAGTTAGTTAAGTTAAGTCAAAATCTATGTTCTTTGGGGTTTTTTTCCTTTTCTTGTTTCTTCCTTTCTTGTTTTTACATGTATTGTTCTCTGTTTGGCTCCGCGCATTGAAAAGATTTACATCAACATAACTACGCCAGAAACTTACATTTGTAGGAATAAAAATAATTATGAATACTCATACTAAAAATGCCTAAGCCATGGTGTGACGGGCCAACAATATATTCGGGGAAAAATTCATCATGAAAAAACTAACTCGACTAAAACACGACATAGCAAAAAACGGGATATACGCGAAGGCACGGGGAAACGGCCATAGATGTTGCGAAAGAATATGTGATAAAATTGATATCGTGAGACAACATACAATTGTTATCGCGAAACCATATAAAAAAATCGAAACCAATGAGTTCACATTTACGTGCAGTAGTACCGACACACATAATCTCGGAACTAGCGTCATCATTATTAAAGGGTTATGCCACTGTAGAGACCCGAAAACCGATCACCTCCTTGGTACTGTTTTCGGATAGGAAAAAGTTTATTATTAATAATACGGAGTTTACTACGTGTTTATATACGGATTAAGGTACAAATTTATAAATAAGCAAAATGGCGGCACAGGCCCGTTGTCAAGAAAAAAACGTGTTTTTAAGGTGTTACTCCGGGGCCGGACAAGTATCATGAAGAGTTTTGATGATGCAAAAATAAAAAAAAAAAAGAATTCTTCTTAAACTACATGAAAGTATGTAGAAATTTGGAAAATATTGATTTTTGAAAAAAATGGTAAGCTTTTGAAAATAGTCGATTTTTTCCGCAAAATATTAGAGTCTTTGGCTAATAACTTTTAAATTTTTTAATATTTGGCAAAAACCGTACGGGTTTCTAATTAAGAAGCTACAGTTAAAGTTTGAATTCAATCGGATAAAAATTTGGGGAGTTATCTGTCACCCCATACAAATTGCCTTCCAAGTGTACAGCCGTTTGAAGTATCCGTCAACGAGGGCTCGCCTTGACTGATTCCGCTTTGATCGTGTTGCAGAAGCTGAAGCAACAAACCAAACAACGATTTAAATAAGTCAAATAATTCAAATGACTCGGCGAAGACCCATACTTATGCAGAGCCTAAGAGTATGCAGTCGGGGAGCACCTGGCGCAAAACTAATGACCTTGCCCGGAAAAAACAAATCATTATGAAAAATTTAACAAGCCTCAGAACTTGGTAAATAAGGCCAAGACCGGGTCCCGGTTGTAGTGCCGATGATGATGATGATGATGAAGAGTATGCAGTGGCAAGGTTGCAGGCGAACCTTGGCCATGCCGCTGGATAGAATTCGAGGTGTGCTCTGAGGCAACGAGCAAGGGAATGAAATGATTTCTCAGTTCGAACCGTTGTCAACTGAATAATCCTCTCTTCAGTGCCTTGGAGGGAAAACGGGGCTCTGGCCATTAAAGTCGGTGGCTGTTCAACTAGAAAGCAGCGGAAAGAACCTGATCTTTCTTTTTCAAGCAGTGATTTGAGATATTATATATTGAAGGCTGTTTTTTGCTGTTGCCTTGCGGTGGTCGATTCAACGTAAATGATTTTATGTGATATAAAATAAAATTCCCTTGCAAGAAGGTGATAGTGTTTAAAAAGAGAGTTGAGTTAAGTTTTAAAAGAGGTGATCGTGTTGAATATATTATAGTAAATTAAAAATAATTTGTTTTCTTTTCAGTCAAACCCGAAACCGAAACATTGGTCGTTCTAGCTCGATTTTACATCCGCCAATCGTCTGGGACTGTCGCCAACAGATTCATCACCAAATTCATCAACAAATGAGCCGGATTGTATATCCGCCAACAGAATCGCAACAAGTGTCAACCATTAAGCTTCTTCCGGCATGTGATCAACGTGGGAGCAGCGCCTCAACACAAAGTAAGTGGCATCTTACATAATTCCTTTTATTTAATCAAGCGATCCTTGTGGATTTTAACTAAAAGAGTGTTGTGTCGTATGTGTGCCTTCGACAAAGTGACTGTGCAGAGGCGATCTGCGCGAGTTGTCTCGGGTTATTTCCTATTGAGCTTAACCGAGGCGTGTTGTCGCTGTGTGTGCCTTCATGTAGGGAGCTGTTCAGTGGTGGATATGGATAACTCTTTAATAGAACATTAATTAACACATTACATTCGATGCGATCTGGTTTTTATTGATAAGAAAAAAATGACTAACATTTTATTTCTCCTGATATTTAAGTATTAACACGAAGCATATTACAATAGTGCCCTCCAAGCGTTCTCAACAAATAAATTATAAATATAATTCACCCTTTATATACGTGTATTTATTCCTCGTTAATCCACAAACACTGGCAATTAGTCCTGTAAGAATTCTCACGAACATTTGCAGAGTGCACACCGTCAACAAGGTAGCTTACGGCAACATTCCACGCGAGTCATCTGGGCTGCATCTCCGCGCACTTGGCAGCAAATTGCATAATTCGCTTCGCTGTGTTTTGTACTCTACACAAGACAGGATGAGTAATATGAAGATTTCAGCTCTAATTGATAGCCTACAAAATGTTTCGTTCGAATTGACCGCCGATTACAAAGCATATTCGGATTTGGACCAAACATCCAAATCAATATATATGAACGAGGCGCGTTTGAGGAATTTGGAGCATTCGTTCGAGGAAGCAAAGTGACTACATCAAAGGGTCATCGAACTAACCTTCCATAGGCTGAAGGAGCTATACTACAACTATTCATCCGAACTCAAGTCACAGTTGGAGCAACTCGAGACACCCGCTGGGACACAGTTCGTTCAGCTGTTCAATGGGAGGAACAAAGACGCCAACGGCGGAATTAAAGTCTCCCGCTATTAAAATACCAAACTTCTGCGGCACTTTTCATACTTAGTCGGAGTTCAAAAGCTTGTTCGCGGGCCTCATCATCAGGAATACCTCCATATCCGAAGTGCACCGGCTACCCTACCTCAAGGCAAATTTGTGGGGAGAAGCTGAGCGGCTGTTGAGAAACACCGCGATAGTCAACGGCAATTTCGACTCAGCCTGGGCAACTCTGGTAAAACCTTATCAGTATCTGCAGTTGCTCAAGGATACTTCCTTCGACTTATTTTTCAATCAGCCACCACTCACACATGAGTCGGCTGACGGAATCAAGGCGCTGGTGGATACTACAAACAATCATTGCAGATTCGTGGAGTCTCGGTCAATTCATGGGAAGATGTCTTGATTTATCACACCATCCGGAAGCTTCCCTTCAATGCGCGCAGTTTATGGGAAACGCATATTGCAGCGTATGTGGACTATCCAGCTTATGACGTGCTGGAGGATTTTCTGCTCACGAGGGCAAGAGCCTTGGATGTCATGGAACAAACTACGTCCAGTATTCCTTACAGGAAGTCCAAGGAAACACCTTCTGCAGTCCGCGTCCACAATTCGACCATCGTCCGTGTTCAATGTGCTCGGGTACACATTCGAGTCACAAGTGTTACAGATTCCAGGCACTCTTACAAGAGATGAGACATGGTAACCAAGCGTCAATTGTGTGTCAACTGCCTGTCAAATACTCATAGGACTCAAGAGTGCACAAGCAAGTATAGTTGTTCTCAATGTAAACGGAGGCATCATTCGTTGCTGCACTCAGACGATATATATCCTTCCATGCCCAAAAATGACTCTGCTTTGGTGACGACTCCATCTGGCACATCCGCTGCCCAAATTTATCAGGCACAATTAACGGAGGATTCAGCGGTATCCACCAGAAGATCCTCAATATTCAACGCCTGCATTGTCGAAAACAACCATGTTAATACAGCTCTCATGAAGGTATACACAGCTGAGGGACAACCTTTGATGCTGTGGGCTCTCCTGGACCCTGGATCGGAAGCATCTTTCATTACTGAGTCAGCATCACGGTTATTGAAGGTCAATAGGGAGAAAGGCTCCGTCTCCGTCTATGCCATCGGAGAAACAAGGATAAGTGCATCAAGGCACAAGGTATCACTCATCATTCACTCTAAAGTCAACGAAACCTTCACATTGCAGGTTCAAGCCTTTGTTTTAAGCAAACTCATCGTGGTACTTCCCATGTGGAATCTCCAACGCGTTAACTGGGACCATCTAAAGGGTATAGAGCTGGCTGATCCGACTTATTACAGGCCAGGTAAAATTGACACCCTTCTTGGAGGCGATGTTTACTTGGCGCTTCTTCTGAACGGAATGATCAAGAGAGCGCCCGGGACCCCCATGGCACAACGAACTGAATTAGGGTGGGTGCTCTCCGGTGGCGTGGTTGATAACCAATCTAAGCTGGACTCTCGGTTGACAAGAGTCGGCGAAATGGAAGTTAAGGAACAAGGAAAGACGCCTTCACCTATCTGTAAATCACATCAGTGGAATGCGAACTGTGAATATATGGTCCAGCCACCAGTTAAGGAAGGAATGCGCCCAGTGTTAGGATTATTTCATCCAGCGGCGCAATTGTCAACGAAGGCTCCTGCTGGTCAGCAGATTATGCTTCCTACTAGTAACTCAAGTACGCAGCCTCTCTTACTTAATCAAATATCAGTTCGGCAGAGTATGCCGTAGGCTATTCAACTAGAAAGCAACGGAAAGAATCTGTTGTTTCTTGTTCAAACAGTGATTTGAGATATTATATAATTGAAGGCTGTTTTGCTGTTGCTTTGCGGTGGTCGATCAAATGTAAGTGATCTTACGTGATATAAAATAAAATTCCCTTGTAACAAGGTGATAGTGTTTAAAAAGAGAGCTGAGTTGAGTTTTAAAAGAGGTGATCGTGTTAAATATATTATATTAAATTAAAAATAATTTTTGGCTTTTCTTTTCGATCAAACCCGAAACCGAAACAGATCGTTTTCTATGCAATAACTGTAACAAGTCAGGCCTATCGACAACTGAAGGACCTCCATTATCTTCATATACCTTCGTATACCGAAAAATTAATCCATTTTGGCTTGTATTCTATACTATAGATACTGTGTCTCATTAACTTGTATATACATTTTCAGGTCGATTGCTTTGTTAATATACATTTGAGGTCAGGCCGGAAACATTTCACCCAACCCCGGACGTCATGCCGTGATCTGATAAAGTTTTGTCTATGGTATAAAACATTTTTTTTTACCTTTTTGAATAGCTTATCCATCAAATAAGCCAATAAAAAAATCGATTTTTTGAAAATATTACAGTGACATAACTTCTTAATGGGCGAATGCTGCTGGTCAAAATGCAGGGCCTAAGATAGAATTATGTAATAAACGTACACGCCCCAGCAGAATCTACTGACGAAGAAACGAAGGACATGTTCTGAGATCCTAGAGGAAGTTTTTGACGGAATTTCATAAATTGATTCCTACAGGAATTATTGTTCTTTACACTCAAAAGTTGTTTGAATGTAGCTTTCAGTATAAAATTTAAATTTAAATTTAAATGCATTACAATTAAAAAAATATTGAGGAATACAATCAAGGAGTGAATTTATAATTTATTAAATGGAATTTAACTCAGCAACGACGAAGAAAAAAGCCGCCTGCACAACAATAAAAAATGACATTGAGGCAGAAAAATAAATTTTAAAAAAATTCAGCGTAAACTATGTTGGTTACCAAATTCAACAGGACAAGCGGCCTAACTTTTTCGGTTACCGATTTTTTTTACAATTATACTCCTCTCAGGAGAAACGAACCTATAGCGCCGGAAACACTCGCGCGGGAAGGGAATTCCAAAGCTTTCCGTGTTCTAATCCAGAGATGTTCCCGCCGTCGGGAGATGAACCGCAAATTGGTGAATTGGTGCGATCCGTTACATTATCTTATGGAGCGCATATGAACGGAATTGCGCGGTACCATACCATGAATTTCCGAAGAACAGTCCCCGGGATAATATCTGTAAAACAGGCAGAGGACCGCTACGCGGCTTTAAGGTGGTAGCGATTACAGCCCTGACGTCTGCGCTGTCTCCCCGAACAGCGAATCGCTCGTCTCTCAAGTACGTTGAGTGTTGAGCTTTCATGCTTTCCCTATATTCGAAGGCCTGACCATTCACCATCGTCTGTGGAACCGATGATCCATTTTTCTTGGTAAATGCTGTATATTGGCTTTTCGTTTTATTGAAGTCGGCGAGATTAGCCCTTCCCACTGCAGAATCTTATTCAGATCCCGATTCAGAGAGTCAATCTGGCTATATCTCAGCTGGTACGATGTTGATATACAAATCGGCAGATCACTCGAAAAAGAGGAAACGAGCGCACTGTCATCCGCTAAACTGAATATTTTGTTATCCGTAGACTCCAACTAATCACAAATAGAACCCTGAGGCACTCCACAACAACCCGCATATATCGATCCTCGAGGAAGCTCTTCGTCCAGTCGCAAAGCTGCTGGGAAAGTCCGCATGAATGAAACTTGCTCAGCAATGACGCGATCAAAAGCCTTAGAGATATCCAATGCGACCGCCTTTATATCGGTTATAGGGGTCAATAGGTCTCCCCTGGACCACCTACCACGGAATCTGTATTGACGACCATTCAGAAGTCCGTTGCACTCCAAATACTTAATTAACTCGGCATTGATGACCTTTACCATCACATTAAATAACATGGGGAGTTATGTGGGAGACACTTTTCCCCCCTCTTTGGGATTGGCTGAACTCGGACGAATTTTCAGCAGGTAGGAAATGTGTGGCGTTTTTTTAGCAGATACACACACGACTAATAGTGAAGAGCAACGCCACCAAAAAGGCATAGCAATAACATAGTATTTCCACCCCACTTGAGCGTACCTGAGTTTAGAGATCGAATTCGTACACACGGCAGTGCCTGATAGGTTCATCTTTGGTTATATCTTTTAGTGATTCTAACCGGGATAGCGTCGGTTCGATTCACATGCTCTTCATGGTGTAATTGGTCACCTCGACGCGATCTATACGACTCAACACACACTCCCATGCATACACCGAATTTTACTACTACAATCCCACGACTTCTTTACAGAGCACCGGCTCACTCGCCTGCTCTGACGCTATCTTGGTCGCATTACAAAGTTGATCGTAACAAAGTTAATGGGAAGTAAGCGGGTCGCGATTCTAGCAAATACACACATGATTCATTGTGGAAAACAACACCACCGAAAAGGCAAGTCGAAAAATCAAAGCACATCCGTTAAAGCCATATACCATAGCAATAACATAGCATTTCCATATCAGTTGAGTGTACTTTTGTTTAGTGATCGATTTCAGATAAAAACTGTATTCACGATGTATTTGAAAACGGAATGTCATCAGTCCCATACTCCCCTGGACTCATATACATATACCTCTCTAACACCCCTTCTGTCCACACATTCCATCGGGTGAACGCGGGTGGATATCACATACTCAACTCAAAGTGGCGACTGCTTTCGCCAGCAATTTACAATTCCAAGTAGTGGTAGGATTTTCTTTTGTACCGTATCTGTGAAAAGCATTTTAACCGTAACAAAATAGACGTTAGTAATAAAACAATTTAAATTAGCCTGAGTATGCTTTTGTACTTAGGCTGCAGACGTTAAAGTAGTGCTAAAAAGCAAAACTTTTGTTTTATTTTAAAGTACGTTACTCAGGATAACATTAAATGATTATTTTTTTAAGGACACACGTTTCTGTGATTTTTTTCTTGATATAGAAAAATAGTACGATTTATAGATGAAAAAAAAAAAAAAAAAAAAAAAAAACCTTGTTTATTTTTTGAATGTAGAGGCTAAAAAAGTTTTCTGAAAACAATGACAATAAAGTAGCTCACACCGATTTTCCTGTCTACAATTGTACGATGCGCTTGCAAATATACATCTAAAGCTTTGTAAGAAATTTACCTCTGTGACTCCTTCTTTGGTAGGGAAGTAGAATAGGGTGTGGTTTATACTAAGGCTGTATAGTGACTTACCTGAAAGTAAACAATGAAAAGAAATTGTTAAGGATTGTACTTCAATAAATTAGATTTTTTTTTAAGGCTGTGTTGATTCCATGGAGTATTGAATCAATTTTTGTAAAAACTAGTCTGAAAGTTATTGCTTCCCATTTCGTTGGTTTAAATTTAAGGTCTGTTGTGAGTTGATGAACCTGACAAATTGCACAAAGAGACGTGAGTACAGAGAAGAATAGGATGTTTTAAACAGGCACGTATAAAGGCCAGTCTCTCAGCGAAATTTAATTTAATTCAATTTTTATTAAGTAGATAGTACATTTATATTTTACAACTAGTATTTTAGAGTTTTAGGACAGCAATTGCTTTACAACTATAAACTTAAATCTATATAATGAAAATAGCACCATTTTAATGAATAATAAATGATTAAGGGAAATCTACAAGAAAAAATCCTTATTTGAATCTTAAGACTAATATTCCACAGTTTTCCGGTTATTTTATGTAATAATGATCTCGAAAGAATTTTCATAGACAGAGTAGTGATTTAGGATAACGCAAGACGGGAAACGAGAACATTGTCAGAAAAAGAACAGTTGACGAAGAAGTTTTGATTGATTTTGCCAATAAGAAATTCTACCGGTTTAACGTTAGCGTTTTCATGAAGTTCATGTGTCGAATAACGCCATGGCAAATTCAGCAACATTTTCAGTATTTTATTTTGACACCTTGCAATTTTATTTTGTGTGTGCGAGCACAATTACACCATACAGGGGCCCCGTACAGGAGTATAGCTTGAAAATGGTTTAAAAAATTATAATTTTATTTTCGGGGCTAAGCTTTGACTTTCTATACACTAATGGATACAGAACTCTTACGACTTTGTTTATTTTGTCAATTGTGGTAGTGATGTGTTTTTGGAAGACAAGTTTTTTATCTAGAATGACACCTAGATATCTACAGTCTTCGGACCAATCGATATCAAATGCACACATACTGAGTTTAGTGCTATTCGGCAGGTAGCAGAATTTCCTACCTCTCAAAAACCAGACCGCTTGTGTTTTATTACAATTTATTTTTATTTTCCATTTCCAGAAATATACTGCTAGTTTGTCAAGATCTGCTTGCAAAGAGTTGTAGACGTTAGTGAATAAGCCACCAGAAGAGAAGATGGCCGTATCATCGGCAAACATAGATACCTGAATGTTTTCACCTAGACATGGTAAATCTGTGACAAACAACGTGAATAATATGGGTCCAAGGATCGAGCCTTGGGGTACACCATAGTGGATTTGGTGAGTAGAGGATTTGTCGGTTCCTATACTCACAACATATTTTCTCGAACGAAGAAAGCTCTGGATAATTTTGATAAGTAGTATTGTCAGCTTAGGTTTTAGTAGCTTATAAATCAAGGCATCGTGCCATACCGTATTAAAGGCTTTTTCGATATCTAGAAGAACCAGTCCCGTTGGCTCCTTGCCGATGCATTTTCTAGCTATGTGCTTTTTAATGCGCAAGACTTGGTGGATTGTGCTGTGACCACTACGGAAACCGAACTGAAGCTTTGGTAGGATGTTATTTGCTTCCACGAAACGATTAATTTTTTCCTTAATGATTTTTTCTAAGAGCTTACTCAGACAGATAAGTAGACTAATAGGTCTCTAGCTTTCGGGGCTGTTCTTCGTTTTGCCGGGTTTCGCGATACGTATTACTTTTGCTGTTTTCCTAAGACAAGTGTTGAAAATGAACGTTAAATAGTTACTTGCAGCAGGTGGAAGTGCTTTAGTTAATTTGTTGTTAATATTATCAACACCATCAGCTTTCGATTTTTTTATCAATTCTTTAACTTTGCTAATATTAGTCACGTAAGTACGTTCAGCTTTGCTCTCAGTGTGCAAATCCAAAAATGCACATCGAGAGGGGAAGCGGCATCGGTTGAAAAGTATTCTTTTCATACTTTTCACCAGACGGTGAGGTTTTTGATCCCCAGCGAGTGGCCGTGTCTAGCGAGGTCAGCGACCGCGGTTGATGCTTGGGATATTATCGACGTGTGGGTAAAGATAGACCAAAGGAATGCGACAACTCAAACTGTTGCTTTATGTAACAACAGCGTGGCTTATCCAAGCTTTGCCGTTGTTAATCGGGCATGACATTCTTGACTTCCCATAGGAAATCTCGTGGGATATATCCAAGAATGTTGTCCCTTCATACCAGCACATAATGCGAATCATTTTAATGATTCGCGGGGGTAGATTTTTAATTTTGAATATTAATGTGAATCAATTTAGTGATTCGCGGGGGTAGTTTTAATCTTGATTCTAATGCGAATCACTTTAATGATTTGCGGGGGTAGTTTTTTAATTTTGAATATTAATGCGAATCAATTTAATGACTCGCGGGGGTGGTTTTATTCTGTAACATTTTCTCCCCCCTTATTGAAAAGGAGTTTCATTCTTTGGAGAGGAATGAAACTGGGTGTGCGACGTTAACTGTATGATTCCTGGAGTATTCAGTCGTCCCAAAAAAAAAGAGTGATCTTATATGGTGTTCATCGGCTAGAGGTTGATTTTTTTTTTTTTGTTTTTTCGATAATTTATCTTCAATAGGTTGTGCTACATTTTACTTTTAGATTGCTTCTTTTTAGTTATTTGTTGTATTCATTACTTCTTTTTATGGTACTACCAATGTATTTGAGATTTTTTTTTTTTTATATTTATTAATAATTTTTTTTTTTTTAATTTCTTTAAAGATGTACTTAACATTTTGTCTAGATTTAATTTCATTTTACTTTGTAATTATTTGTTTAACATGGTCTTTAATGCTTGCGTGTTTACATGTTTAAGTCAAATATGAATGTTAAATAAAAATAACTATTTATTGTTTCATATTTCTATTGTATTCTCTTAAGGATTAAAAGATAATTATAATAAAAGAAATAATAGGTTTTTTAGTTTTCACATTTTACATTCCTACTTGCTATTTGAATTAATTTGAATACTAGTCTATTTACATATGTTTTCTTGTTTTGTGTGGTTTTTTATTTCATTCTTGGACGTTTTAATTCCTTTTTTTTTTTTTTTTGTAACTATACTAGTTTAATATATTTATTCTATGGTTTCAATGTTTTTTTTTTTACCTATATTTTCTATAAAGAGTTAAGTGGATTTAAGATGTTTTACAACTATCATTATACTAAGTAAATCTGATAATTTTATTTATTTTCTAATTTTACATATTTTACTTTGAAGAAAATAATTTTGGTTACATTCATTTTTATTTCATTTTTGGACATGTATTAATTCTTCTTTTTTTTCTTTTTTTTTTTTAAGTATATATACTTATCTATTACTATCTATATAAAGAGTTAAGTGAATTTTAGATGTTTTACAACTATTATTATACTACTTAAATCTGATAATTCTTATTTATTTGCTTATTTTACCTATTTTACTTTGCGGAAACTTATTTCGGTTACATGTTTGGACATGAATTAAATCTTCTTTTTTTTTTTTACTATATATTCTTATCTATTACTAGCTATATAAAGTTTAAGTGAATTTTAGATTTATACAACTATTATTATACTAATTAAATCTGATGATTCTTATTTATTTTCTTATTTTACCTATTTTACTTTGCGGAAACTTATTTCGGTTACATTCATTTTTCGTATTTGCTTTACTTTCTTAGTATTACTTCATTTTTGTTTTCATTAATTTTTAGAATAAAGAAAGGAAAAAGAAAATCAGCATTTCTAAAGTCACTTATCTATTTTATATACATTTTAATCTACATAGGGGAATTACTATGGATTTACATTTATTTCCGGCAGTTCTCATCATTCACAATAAAGCTTTAGCCTATTGTTATGAACCACCACGTTCCTTTTTCCCATCCTGATGACAGAATTAACAGGACCCTTGACTTCCACCACACTATAAGGTCCCCTCCAGACGGGAGCTAATTTTCCCTGCTTTTGTTCATTCCGTATCAGGACCTTGTCCCCCACATGAAACGTGAAAGGACGTACTGTCCGGCCATAGTACCGTTTGCTCTTTGCTTAGAACTCAGCAAATTACACCTCGCTATCTCGTATGTCTTTTGAAGTTTATACTTTAACAGCTAATGGTAGCTCTCATGGTTATACACCGGTTCCGGTGGCTGTCTTATACACCATAAGAAAACTCCGGAATGTATTCGAACAAATACGAGGGTTGCCTCTTATGTTTCGGGATTTGGCAACCCTAGTGTTGCAATCCGGCAATTGACAGCTCTGTTGTAAAGTTGGACATTTTTGAGGTTATACGCACTCAGAACGTTTTGACATACGAGCGCTATTTGTGTTGTTTACAGTAACTTAAAAGATTCATCTCGGCCCAAAAATGGAATTAAATCGTCAACATTTTCGTGCGATTATTTTTTACAACTTTCGGCGTGGATTAACTCAGCAACAGTGCATGGATGAACTTAATTCAATTTTTGGCGATGAAGCTCCATTAAGGACCAGTATTTATCGATGGTATGGTGAATTCAATCGCGGTCGTAGTTCACTCCAAGATGAATTTCGTGAAGGTCGTCCAAAATCAGTTGTTGTTACGAAAACCATTGATGGTGTGCGCGAACTGATATTGGAAGATCGTCATGTGACCTATCGTGAGATTGAGACAACCTTAGGCGTTAGTGGGACCAGCATATATTCAATATTGCATAAACATTTGACTGTCAAAAAAATTTGTTCGCGTTGGATCCCACACAATTTGTCCATTGCCCAAAAAAAGGCTCGTGTCAATTGGTCGAAAGAAATGCTCAAAAAATACGGTCGCGGTGCTTCGAAACACGTCTATGACATCGTAACAGGTGATGAATCGTGGATTTACGCGTATGAGCCCAAATCCAACAAAAGTTGTTCGCGCACGAAGCACTTCCAAGCAAATGGTCGCCTGTTTTTTCGGAAAAACTGGACATGTCGCAACCGTACCACTAGAACAACTCAGAACAGTCAATTCTGAGTGGTACACAACCATTTGTTTGCCAGTTGTCTTCCAAGAAATCAGGAAAACCAACCGCCGAAGATGGATCACTCTTCACCACGACAATGCGAGCTCTCACACATCGGCTGCGACAACTGTATTTTTGAGCACCCAAAACGTCGATTTGATGGGTCATCCGCCGTATAGTCCTGACTTGGCACCGAATGACTTCTTTTTATTCCCCTACGTAAAAAACAAACTGAGAGGTCAACGTTTTTCGACACCTGAAGAAGCGGTTGCTGCATTCAGAATGCATGTGTTGGAGATACCTCAATCAGAGTGGCAAAAGTGCTTCGACAATTGGTTCAAACGCATGCAAAAGTGTATAGATCTTCATGGGGAATATTTTGAAAAACAATAAAGTGATTTTCGATGATCAATATTTGTTTTTGTTCTCTAATCCCGGAATATAAAAAGCAACCCTCGTATTAGACGGCACTTCCGGGGTGAAACCAAAGAGGCAATCCATGGGCGTAAGTTTGGTACATTCGTGCACGCTAGTATTGTACACGAATGTGGCCGTCCTCAGGTTCTGAATCCACGATTGGGGATTGCTACCCACGATGCTGCGTAGATACTCTACGAGCGGCCGATGGGCTCGTTCCAGAGCTCCATTCAACTGTGGGTGGTACACTGAGGTTTGCAGTTTTCTGATACGGAGTAGCCTGCATACGCTTTTAACAGGCCGCTGAGAAAATTGCTACCTTGATAGGTGACAAGCTGCGTCGGCACACCATATCTAGCAACTATCTGGTCGAAGAAGACCGAAGCCACCGTCTCCGCCTCCGCATTGGGCAAGGCGTAGCAATCTATATACTTAGACAAATTGTCTTGAAACGTAAGTATATACTGATTGCTTATTGGAGTGCAGTCCAGAGGGCCTACTATGTCTAAATAGACTTTTTCAAATGGCCTCTTGGCAATGTCGGTAATTACCATTGGCATACGCAGGTTTGGTGAAGATTTCATCCGCTGACATGTTTTGCATACTTTAATGTATTGCTTTATGTCGCGCATCATGTTTTTCCACCGATAGTTTCTACGTATTTTAGTGTGTTTTCGCCACCCCTTGGTGTCCGCCCAAGGGATGATCGTGGTAATCCCGGAGTAACGTCTGGATCTCCTCAGGGTCATTAATCTCTATTCCCTTTTCCGTGCAGGAGGGAATGGGATCCTCGCATGGAGGTGAATCGTCGTCACTTGGACGTCCCTGGGATCCTTCGCTTGCCCTTTGTCTTTTAGCCTGGGCGCGTGTTACTACATTGCATTGTTGTAGTGAAAGGTTTTCATCACCATCTTGCGGGATGCGGCTTAGAGCATCCGCATTGGTATTATACTTACCGGGTTTATATTCGATTTTATAATCAAACTCCGCTAGTTTGTGATGGAATTTGGTCAAACGTGAGGTGGGGTCTTTCACATTAAACACTCCCTTCAGTGGTTTATGGTCTGTATACACCGTAAACCTACGACCCTGCAGATAGCAGCGGAAATTCTTAGCCGCCCACACAATGGCTAGCAACTCCTTCTCAATAGTGGAGTAATTTCTTTCCGCTCTATTCAAGGTGCGACTGGCGTAGGCTATAAGCTGATCTTTGCCTACCTCGCCTTGGGATAGCACGGCTCCGAGTGTTTCGTTGCTCGCATTTGTGATTAGGTTGAAAGGTTTTGTAAAGTCTGGATAGACCAACAGTGGTGGCGAAATCAACATTCCCTTTATTGTCTCAAATGCTTTCTGTCATTTGTCTGACCACGTAAATGTCACGTCCTTCCTTAACAGATTTGTTAAGGGGCGCACTATCCGGGAAAAATTTGGTACAAATTTCCGATAGTGATTCGCCAAACCGAGAAATGACTTGGGAGTGGGGAAATCCCGGACAATAGCAGTTGTGTCAGGATTTGGCAAAGCCCCTTTTTCCGAACAAACATGTCCCCTTTTGCAGGAATCTACACTTTTCTGGTTGCATTTTGAGGCTGTGGTACCTCAATTGTTCGAATACTTTCCGGAGCTTGTCATTATGGTAGACTATGTTCTTATGATATATATGACACTGTCATCCAGATACACAAAGCATTCGATACCCTGCAATCCAGTTAGGACATGGTTCATGAGCCGCTGGAACGTAGCCGGTGGTCCCTTGAGACCGAATGGCATACGTTTGAACTCATAGTGCCCATAACTTAGCACAAGTCTTAACAACTGTCTTATTTTGATCCTTTGGATCTACCAAGACCTAGTGATAACCACTGGTTAAATCAAGCGTGGAGAAGTATCGTGAATGACCCAGTTGGTCAAGTATGTCCTCAATACGAGGGAGAGGGTACGCATCACCGATGGTTTTCTCATTCAGTTTCCTGAAATCGACTACAACTCTCCATCGGGCTTCTCCATCGGGGCCCGCTTTCTTTGGAACTACCAATAGGGGTGAGTTCCATGGACTCTTGCTGGTTTGAATTATGTCATTCTCCAGCATCTCCCGAATCTGCTCATTAATCACCTGCTTTTTGCATTCGGGCAGCCGGTACATCCTTTGGTTGATAGGCGCTTGGTCCTGCACCAAAGGTATTTCATGCGAGATCGCACTAGTACACGTCAGGTAGTCGCCTTTCAAATGAAAAATGTCGTTGAATTCCTGACATATTTCCATTATCGATTGGCACTCCTGGGGACTTAGGTTCTTTCCTAAGTGGAGCTCTTCATAAAGTTGTGCCAACCTAGGATCTGGTGTTGACTCAACAGACGGCTGACCATCCGAGAACAGATGTCTGATATATTTTAGGTTTTGTTCCTCCGAAGGTTGGTTCTTGGATACGGGCTTACTCGATTCGTCATCAGAGTTAAATCCCGTCGACGTGTTTACTCGCATCTCCAGTGGAATAATTGAGTAGCCCTTGGCTGGGTGCAATCCACCTTTACCCGGTCGATGGTTTGTGGGTACTCCATGATGTTGAGTGCAGCTATTTGTGCACTCTTTGCTCTTTTCAAGATACAATTTGAGAGTAATATCCCTCTTTGTACCTCTTTGGGCACCAGGATCATCTCCTCCCTGATTTTTAATGGGAGGTTAAATATCTTTCTCGAGCGTCCCTGTACTATTGTCGGTCTGTTCAAAAAGATTTCGACCTCAGAGGGATTTGTTGGTGATTGGTCTACCAACTCTTCATGCCTTCTGGTTTTTGGGGTGTAGCACTTTTGGAGTAACTGATTTTCGACAATTTTTTACAGCTCTTCCCCTGTGTGGGTAGGGTCTTCGGGTGATTTCCGACCGCGGTCTGGACCTTCATCGGTCCCCTTGGTGCAGTTTCCCGTACGGGCGGCTTTTGTCGAGACTTTCCTGCATTATTATTAACAAAGTCTACAGAAAAACGTTCGGGATTTATGTTTGTCTGGGGGAATTCCAAACAACCACCCGGTCCATTGACTGCAATTTCTCGAGAGAAAGTCGTTTCCCAGCAGCCCGTCCTCCGACACTCCCGGCAATTAGTAAATTATTTGGAAGCTACAGGGAATCTCCTGGTGTAACTTGAAACTCCCATAGCAGCGTCCTCTGGATCTCCCTTTCCCAAAAATCGTCTGGAGTGTCGTTGCTCTCCTCGCATCCACTGCATAGTTCGGGTGCAGTGCTTTCACCTTTAAGAAGCTGATTTCAGCGACGGTGTCCACTATTAGGCGCGTAGTGTTTCTACGGCCAATGTCCAAGGGAAGTTGGACAATCGGGACCTTCATCGGCGAAAACTGAGAAGAGCTTTGGCTGAGTTGGGAATTTAGTTCGGTCGGGTTGGGATTGCCCGACCCGACCTTTGGGAGTTTTCCGATGTCTCCCGCGTTGATTTTTTCAGATTATCTGCCATCGTGTGGCTGCGTCGACCGCATGATCTCCACCTTCTCCTGCGTTTTTGTAAATACCGCCCTGCCTTGGAGCCTGCGTAGATTCCGAGCTATCAGAGCTAGAAGGACTTCGGCCTCCTTTGGGTCGGAGTTTTTGATTTTTTGTGCCCGAAGGTGCTTCCATGGTCTGCTTGTGAGCCTTAGTGGGCTCAGAACTGGCAGAGCTGGAGCGGCTTTTCCCTGTTGTGGGCCTACGTTGTTGTGGTCGGGGTTTCCGGCGTTTTCCATCTTTGTCGGACGCGTTAACGTGGCCCTTGGGTTTTCTTCCTACCACTTCCTGCCATTCTTGATTCACCGTGCAGGTTTGTGGGCGTTGGCGCTAACGTGTAGTCGTAGCCACTTGGGTGCGTGTTGGGTTGGGTGTTGCTGGAGAATTTTTTGTTTTTATCCACCTCATCCTGTCTCCGCACTTGTTCCACGTGTGACCTGTACGGCCACAAAACTCGCAGCAACTTCGAATGCTGTACACTCGGTGGTTTGATGTTGCTGGTTTCTTGGGCGCAGGGGGTTGGTGTGCTCCCCCATGTGTTCTCTTCTGGGACTGTGGTGGCCTATTTTGTGTTGGTGGTCTATTTTGTGGTGGTGGTCTATTTTGTGGTGGTGGTCTATTTTGTGTTGGTGGTCTATTTTGCGTTGGTGGTCCGGGATTGCGTAGTGGCGGAGTGTAATGCGCACGGCAATCTTTTGTGTCATGTCCATACTCCTTGCAAACCCAGCATAATGGCGTATTTCGCCTTCTAAGGCACTCGTCATATGTGTCCCTTCTTATGGCAAAAACTGCACGTCATGCGTGCCGCCATCGAGTAGGTCTGACGAGCGCCTTGGTCCCACCTGGTTTGTTCCGCATAATATTGACCACTTCTACCCCGTTGTGGTCCCGGGGCTTCAGGTCCCGCTGGTGGATACGCACCTCGCGAATGGTATGAGGGTATCCTAGGCAAAGCCTGGGAGTTACTTACCCGTGTTGGCATTCCATACTGGGGTTGACGTGGGTAGCGTTGATTGATCTCCCATATATGTCCCCCATGGGTTGATACACTCCACTCACAGGTTGATATTGCCCTTGAAACAATTCCTGTGAGTTTTGATGTCGGTATTCCGGAGTTGTTGTGGCATCCATTGGCCCTCTGCTAGGTTGAGTCGAAATATTTACCGGTGCATTCACAGGAGGGGGGCAATTATAATGAGCTTCCTGTGAATACTGTGATTGTTCTGCCGGTCCGTGAGTCATGTCGCTTATCTTATTATAAACTTGGCGTATTTGTTGGTCGTGTGGAGTGTTTGATTGTTGTGAACTCTGGTGAGGGTCCGAAACTGCGTATACATGCGCGGGTGTCGTGCAGACCGCATTCCCAGTCGAGCCTCCCATTTCCGATAACTCGCGTTCTCGCAAAATCCTCCTGTGGTATTGGTCAATTTCGATGAGCCGAGTCAAGATATCATTGAGGGGGCCATCTCCGATAGGTAGAAGATGATGCCGGTAGTGATCCTCTCTGATACCAACCATTATTACGGACTTCGCCATTCTTTCAATTTGGGCGGGAATGTGGCACCGCTTGCCTGTCCGTAACAATGTTCTACTGCCTCCCTGCAACGCACAATGGCCTGCTTCACACGGGAAACAAAATTTGTGACATCTTCCGCAGGGAATTGTCGCATTCTTGAAAGTTGTGAACACAACTCTTCGTATGACTCTTCCTTCACAATATGCATTGTGGGTCATGCTGTGGTGCACCGTCTTGTTGAAACCACATGTTCACCAAGATGTCGTTTATCATAACCCTATAGCGTTCGCCGGTAACAGTAACCGTATTGCCGATGGCTTCCTCAAAAAAGTACGGCCCTATCACTCCTCCCGCGTGAACACCGCACCACACATTGGCTTTGGGTGAATGTAATGGCTCTTCGTGCATCACACGCGGATTTTCAGTGCCCCAGAAACGAAGATTTTGCTTATTGACGTAACCGCTTAAGTGGAAATGCGCTTCATCGCTCATGATGATTTTCGACACAAAATCGTTCTCTTCGTTGTTGAGATTAAGGGTGGCTTGACAGTAATTCACACGCGACTGGCAGTCAGCAGGCAGTAACTGATGCACTGTTTGCACTTTGTACGGGAACACGTGTGAGTCTTTCACTAAAATTTGCCGTAGGGTCCGTTTGGTGATGCCCAATTGCGTGGCCCGTTGTCTGGTTGATGTTTCCTCGTTTTCTGTGACATCGGCAGCCACAGCCGCGATATTCTCGGCCGAACGACCAGTCTGGTGACAGCCACGCCCTGCATGGTCTCCTGTGGTTTCAGTCGAGTAGCTAAGCGCCGCAATGTTTGCCCGGTTGGCGCGACACGATTAGGAAATCCGTGGCGTTCCTGCGAACCGCACCAATCACTGTGGGGTTAAATACCTTTTCGCCCAGCTAAAGGAGTCATACATACTGGTGTCCGCAACCCCACGTATCCACAGACACGTGGCCCAATTCATCTATAGACTCCTCATGCCGACACGGTTATCGAAGGATACTACACCAGAAACGAAGTTGTTTGACGACCCATTAGCTGGGCTGCGCCAGATGCCGACAGCCATCAAAATCCCATCCGATAAAGGTATGGCCAAGAAATAAACAAATTTATGATCTTCTCTTGAGCCATCCGCAATTCGGGTTTTCCTTGTCGAAAGGATTATTGTGGGGACAGAAGGTAAACAATAAACGAACCGGCACTGTTGCTACAAGGAGATAAAAACCTTGTAACAATATTGCACCCGAAGATAATGATTTCGGCCGAGGAAATCATAGGGCCATAAGCCGCATGTGGGCAAAACACACAAAGGGATACCGCAGATGTGTGAAAAGCCTGACGATCCTTGGCAAATCTCCGGCTACATGGACAGCAACGTTCGCATCAAAACGGAATCGTAGGACAAGAGAGGGTGCGATCTCCCGGCGAGGAAAGAGACCTTGAAAAATAATCCCGGCAATTAGTAAATTATTTGGAAGCTACAGGGAATCTCCTGGTGTAACTTGAAACTCCCATAGCAGCGTCCTCTGGATCTCCCTTTCCCAAAAATCGTCTGGAGTGTCGTTGCTCTCCTCGCATCCACTGCATAGTTCGGGTGCAGTGCTTTCACCTTTAAGAAGCTGATTTCAGCGACGGTGTCCACTATTAGGCGCGTAGTGTTTCTACGGCCAATGTCCAAGGGAAGTTGGACAATCGGGACCTTCATCGGCGAAAACTGAGAAGAGCTTTGGCTGAGTTGGGAATTTAGTTCGGTCGGGTTGGGATTGCCCGACCCGACCTTTGGGAGTTTTCCGATGTCTCCCGCGTTGATTTTTTCAGATTATCTGCCATCGTGTGGCTGCGTCGACCGCATGATCTCCACCTTCTCCTGCGTTTTTGTAAATACCGCCCTGCCTTGGAGCCTGCGTAGATTCCGAGCTATCAGAGCTAGAAGGACTTCGGCCTCCTTTGGGTCGGAGTTTTTGATTTTTTGTGCCCGAAGGTGCTTCCATGGTCTGCTTGTGAGCCTTAGTGGGCTCAGAACTGGCAGAGCTGGAGCGGCTTTTCCCTGTTGTGGGCCTACGTTGTTGTGGTCGGGGTTTCCGGCGTTTTCCATCTTTGTCGGACGCGTTAACGTGGCCCTTGGGTTTTCTTCCTACCACTTCCTGCCATTCTTGATTCACCGTGCAGGTTTGTGGGCGTTGGCGCTAACGTGTAGTCGTAGCCACTTGGGTGCGTGTTGGGTTGGGTGTTGCTGGAGAATTTTTTGTTTTTATCCACCTCATCCTGTCTCCGCACTTGTTCCACGTGTGACCTGTACGGCCACAAAACTCGCAGCAACTTCGAATGCTGTACACTCGGTGGTTTGATGTTGCTGGTTTCTTGGGCGCAGGGGGTTGGTGTGCTCCCCCATGTGTTCTCTTCTGGGACTGTGGTGGCCTATTTTGTGTTGGTGGTCTATTTTGTGGTGGTGGTCTATTTTGTGGTGGTGGTCTATTTTGTGTTGGTGGTCTATTTTGCGTTGGTGGTCCGGGATTGCGTAGTGGCGGAGTGTAATGCGCACGGCAATCTTTTGTGTCATGTCCATACTCCTTGCAAACCCAGCATAATGGCGTATTTCGCCTTCTAAGGCACTCGTCATATGTGTCCCTTCTTATGGCAAAAACTGCACGTCATGCGTGCCGCCATCGAGTAGGTCTGACGAGCGCCTTGGTCCCACCTGGTTTGTTCCGCATAATATTGACCACTTCTACCCCGTTGTGGTCCCGGGGCTTCAGGTCCCGCTGGTGGATACGCACCTCGCGAATGGTATGAGGGTATCCTAGGCAAAGCCTGGGAGTTACTTACCCGTGTTGGCATTCCATACTGGGGTTGACGTGGGTAGCGTTGATTGATCTCCCATATATGTCCCCCATGGGTTGATACACTCCACTCACAGGTTGATATTGCCCTTGAAACAATTCCTGTGAGTTTTGATGTCGGTATTCCGGAGTTGTTGTGGCATCCATTGGCCCTCTGCTAGGTTGAGTCGAAATATTTACCGGTGCATTCACAGGAGGGGGGCAATTATAATGAGCTTCCTGTGAATACTGTGATTGTTCTGCCGGTCCGTGAGTCATGTCGCTTATCTTATTATAAACTTGGCGTATTTGTTGGTCGTGTGGAGTGTTTGATTGTTGTGAACTCTGGTGAGGGTCCGAAACTGCGTATACATGCGCGGGTGTCGTGCAGACCGCATTCCCAGTCGAGCCTCCCATTTCCGATAACTCGCGTTCTCGCAAAATCCTCCTGTGGTATTGGTCAATTTCGATGAGCCGAGTCAAGATATCATTGAGGGGGCCATCTCCGATAGGTAGAAGATGATGCCGGTAGTGATCCTCTCTGATACCAACCATTATTACGGACTTCGCCATTCTTTCAATTTGGGCGGGAATGTGGCACCGCTTGCCTGTCCGTAACAATGTTCTACTGCCTCCCTGCAACGCACAATGGCCTGCTTCACACGGGAAACAAAATTTGTGACATCTTCCGCAGGGAATTGTCGCATTCTTGAAAGTTGTGAACACAACTCTTCGTATGACTCTAGCTTGTGGAACGCCTTCTTTAAATGTTGCTCGAATTCGAGGAAGGTCCCCGGTGATGCTACACTTATTAGGCTGTATGCCTCACCCTCCAATCTCATGGCCAATCACCTAAGAAAACTGGCTTCCTCCTCCCTCGGCAGACAGCTAAGGGTTTTTCTGCAAGCCTCTATAAACGTATGAAGTTCCTGACTTGCCTTTCGCCCCTTTGTTCCAGAGAACTTTGGAATTGTTCTCGTTATGAGGTCAAACATTTTACTTTCTTTTACTTGTGTACTTGGGGGCCCTGGTGGCACAAGAGAAGATACGTTTGCTATCCCTTGGGTATCTGGTATACCTTACGTATACCTGCGCTCCTCGGTTGAGGTCTCTTCGAAAACTGTAGCTGGAGCATAACTAGCTGGAACGACTAACTGGTCCTCTTTGGTTTGTTTCCTCGTTTTCATTTGGAGGAACTACTGATCAAAATAACACACAAACCAGACCGAACAGAAAACAATGAGAACAAGGGTAGACACAAATGGGTAGGTCAAGAAAAGAAAAATTAACACTGCTAAAAGTCGTACTAGGATACCTATTTTAAAAGGGAGAACACAAAAACAACAGATTGATGCCCCAAAGAATGAATACATGGAACTTCCAGAAATGAATAATCAAATTTTTTTGGTCTTTCGTTATCTAAATACCAGCGTGGTTCGCGCAAGGTCAACCAAATAATGACTATATACAAAGGGATACAGCCTGCTTAATTCTCTCCTGATTTGCTTTTCTCTTTCTTTTATTCTTAATCTATTTTGTTTTTATTAGTTTCAATACTTTGTTTTTCTTGCTTTGAATTGGGGATAAAAGAGAAAAAATGTTTTTGTATACTTATTCTATAAAAAATTTAATTCCACAAAAATTTTCGTTTAGGTTTTGTTTTTTCTTTTTGTTAAAACCTATCAAAACAGAATATCCCACTTGTTATATATTTTAATTTTTTCTTACTGGTTGCTCTTTGGTTTAATGCAATGCGTGCATAAAAATATCATTCAATTTTAATGTTTATTAAATTCACTTTGTAATATGTCCTTAAAAAAAATTTTTTTTTTTTTTTTTCAAGAAAATTCATTTATAAGTTTGATTTCATCAAGATTAAAATAAGATTTAGTTATATGCACAATATTTAGAATAATTAGATTAATTTACATATGTGTCTTTACCTCAGTTTGTTTTGCCAAATATTCGACTGCTTTATAGTTGATCGTGTTCACGTTGATCGTCTATTACTTGGTAAGTCTCCAGTGAAAAATAGCAGCAAACTCCGAATCTTCTGATATTGACAGCTTTGCGTCGATCCGCAATTTCCTTCAGTGGTGTTCTTTTTAATTTTAGATATAATTTTATTAAATAGTCTTTTTACCGATTCATACTGCCGAAGGCAGGCTCAGCTCCGGATGAGAGGGTAAAGGTGTCTTTCGCAGTATGATCGTATATAATTTATTGTGTAACTTTATTTTTATTTTATTAAACAAAAATGTTCTCATTTATTTATTTGAATTTTGATTAAAATTTTCTTTAAATGTTTTGTTGCGATGGTTCTCAGTTGTTGTTTACTTTCATTAAAAGAAATTGGTTAAAATGTTAAAATGTTTTTTGTTCAAATTCGGTTGTGTGTAGTAGAAATTAAATATATTTTATTTCTTTCTTTGTATATGTTCACAAATATTAAGATGTATTAATTTTGAATTATTTTCCGTTCAAAGTCTTTCTTAGTTAATCCAAATTATATCACAATTTTATTTAAAATTCGCGTTTATACTAACACTTTCCCATTTCGGGAACGTAGAGGACGTATAGAGCCACTTGGCTCTCCTCGTCATTGGCTTTATACCTCCGAGATTTTAACTTTATCTCGGATTTAAGGTGATACACCGGTAATATTCCCAAATAACGAGCGCCGACTGCGCCAATTGTAACACTTTCTATTGTATCACTTTTATTACACAATATATATATTTTTTTATCTATTAAACGACTTACGTGGTTATCCTTTGTGATCTTTACCTGCAGCGTATGGAGTTCCTTGGGAAGATGTATAGCGGCTGCCTGTTGATCTCCTTGTGCGAACTTTTCTCTATCGAAGGTGCCCTGGAGAAACTTGCTGCACAATTTCGAATTAAAACACTTTAGTTCTCCTTTTGTTACAGTCTTTAACTTTTTATTTAAAGTACTTTTAAATTTAACTTTTTCGTTTGTTTTTAACAACTTTAATTTCGTTTTACTAGATGCTAATGTTTTAATAATATATTCGCGCACAACCGCGACCGTCGACCACTTTTCCAAAAATCTCCCTATCGTCAACGATTCAATGACTTTTATCAAAAAAAACTCAACTCATAACTCAAACTCACCCTTTGATCCAACAGGTACTTTTCTTTTTTCTCGTCCATTCTCGATCGCACCCTCGCCCTCATCTTCTCATTGCCACGCCCATTGAGGTCCGCAAACTCTTGCGAATTTACCCGACGGTCAATGAACTAGAAGAATGAGAAAATGCAACGACGAGCATGACGATTATAGGATTGCTTGGCTTTCGCTTGCAACGAAAGTGAAACCAGGCAGGTGACAGCATGACCCCGTTTCATGTTTTCTTTGCTCTCAGTGTGCAGATCCAAAAATGCACATCGAGAGGGGAAGCGGCATCGGTTGAAAAGTATTCTTTTCATACTTCTCACCAGACGCTGAGGTTTTTGATCCCCAGCGAGTGGCCGTGTCTAGCGAGGTCAACGACCGCGGCTGATGCTTGGGATATTATCGACGTGTGGGTAAAGATAGGCCAAAGGAATGCGACAACTCAAACTGTTGCTTTATGTAACAACAGCGTGGCTTATCCAAGCTTTGCCGTTGCTAATCGGGCATGACATTCTTGACTTCCCATAGGAAATCTCGTGGGATATATCCAAGAATGTTGTCCCTTCATACCAGCACACAATGCGAATCATTTTAATGATTCGCGGGGGTGGTTTTAATTTTGAAACAAATGCTAATCACTTTAGTGATTCGCGGGGGTAGATTTTTAATTTTGAATATTAATGCGAATCAATTTAGTGATTCGCGGGGGTAGTTTTAATCTTGATTCTAATGCGAATCACTTTAATGATTCGCGGGGGTAGATTTTTAATTTTGAATATTAATGCGAATCAATTTAATGGCTCGCGGGAGTGTTTTTATTCTGATTTTAATGCGAATCAATTTAATGATTCTCGGGGGTGGTTTTATTCTGTAACACAGTCAGTAAACTGCTGAAATCCAAACTGCTATCACGGAATATAAAGCTCCGTGTCTATAGAAGCATTATCATGCTGATTGTTCTATACGGATGCGAAAGATGGGCTCTCACAAAACTGGAAGAAAACAAATTCGGCGTATTCGAGAATAAAGTCCTAACGGGTATCTTTGGCGGCAAATATGACGAGGATACAGGACAATGGAGGAAAGTCCACAACCACGAATTTGAAAAGCTATACCGCAAACCTACAATAGTGACAGTAATCAAGTCGCGAAGATTAAGATGGGCCGGACACGTGGCGCGAATAGGCAACGATCGGACCGTGCATAGAATTCTTGACGGTAAGCCAATGGGAAAGAGACCGACAGGGCGGCCGCGACGGAAATGGGAGGACAATGTTAGGTTGGACCTCGAGGAGATCGGATCGGATGGTCGAACGTGGAAGGAGAGCGCATGGGACAGGGAACAATGGCGGAGTCGAGTCGATGAGCTCATGAACTTTCGGGTTCCTACAGGCCAATAAATAATAATGTGATTATGCTTTCGAAACCGAAGTAAATTGCGTTTTTGGTTTTGTTTTACGTTACTGCAGTAATTGCTTATATTCTATAGATAATTATTAGCCAATTTCAACGCATATTAGAAATATTTGCGAAATATTTTAAAAAGACTATTTTAGTAGTACAAAAAGTAATATAAGAAAAGTAAGATGTAAGTTAATTAATAAAAATGAAAGTCGTTAAACGAAGTTTTAATTTTACTAATCGTACAAGACTGATGATAATTAATCACATTAAAATCGTCGACGTCCTTAATGTACTACCTAGATAAGACCATTTAATAAATGTCCCATGAGGAGGCGATGCATTTTCCAGTTTTTGGTGGTGTGAATTTTCTCAGCACTTCTGAGTTGCTATTGAAAACTCAGTATTCTGAAACCACTCTCCATCATGGGCGAATGTTTACTTTCAATACCCCTTTATATACAGAACGAAAACTTTCTCTGCATCTATAAAACTTCGGTGTAGAGTCTTTAGTTCTTTTTGTTGCTCATCGTTTTCCGGGTTAAAATCTTTCACAAAAAGTAGAGAAACCTATTAAATATAGAACGTGGGTGTGTGGTACCCTTTTGAAAAATTAGTATGGATCCTTCAACTCCACCTTCTGACATCAAACAAATATATGTGGTCCCATCATGAATAAATGAGAGGGATAAGAACACCGGATTCCATCAACGCCTTTCCGTCGAAAAATAACAAATTTCAACATGCTGCCTTTTTCCTAACATCCTGTTACGCCACACACGCTCTCAACTACAAACAACACCTGGCTCATAGAATGAAATTCTTGGTTTGGTTTCACTTAACTTACTGAAAAGTGTTGGGAAATGTAAAACGTGCTCGACACCCTGTAGTTCGCAGCCTGACTGATAGGCAGACAATAGTAGAAAGGAAAACGAGATAACCGTGTGTCTTGTACCGGTATACCAATGCAGAAATGTTAAGAGAACGAGAATGTGGTTCTGGGTACAGATGAGGACAGGCGAGGCAAAAATATGAGCTAGAGCACCAACCGATGGCAAGAGCGAGATAGAATGCATATGAATGTTGCTAGCTAAGTCGGCGTTGTAATTTATAACATTATTCCTAATTGTGTGCAAAATTCTCATATAGTTTGTCTTTTATATGTACACTGAATGTTATCAGTCTGCACGGCGGAAGTAAAGAGTGCGACATTTGGTAGGAAAAGTTTCCATTTCCTCTAAATAACATGCCATCCAAATATGAAATGCTAAATAGGGGCAGGATATTTTTAGTGCAGCAAAGTTTAAACGAGGGGTGGCTAATAAATAATCTCTGGAGACTAAGGTAAAAATTCTTCGAACTGAAGCGTTGTATGTGTTATTGTGTTTATGGAGCAAGGTAGACTTAATTAAGTAAACACAGGCATAGACAAGATTTAAATTTGTTCGTTGGACCCTCCTGCTCCCCAATTCTATCAGTAAGAAACAAAGTTTCTACTCCAGGAGAGACAATGACATATTGCAAAAGGGAATATGTGGTTGCCTTCAGACGTGGATATATAAATTAAGGGCAATAAAACTGGTTGCAAATATACTAGATGGCGTGGTCTGTTGGCTAGATGCCTCTGGGACAAATCAAATGTTATTTATAAAATCACAATTGCATACCAAGATGTGGTTGAACTTTAGACAATTGCATGTGAGTGGCCTACTTTCAAATACTAGCAAAAACTTCTTTAAAAGTCGAATGTTTGCCTTGAGAGTCATGAAGACCAGCAGTGGGTGTGACAGTCAAGCCAATACATACTAAAATAAAAGTGATCTCGTTAGGATTAATTGGCAGAGTTCGAAGTTTTCCTACTCTGTTGCCAATATAGGGGAATTGTTATTTGATTTGTTGCCACGGAGAAATACACACATTCCACCACAAACCACACAAGAGCAACTTTTCTAGATGCAAAGGCTTCATGCTTTCACACCAAAATGACAATTTAATTTGTTGGCAAAGCCGTTTATCCTAAAATAATCGTCATTTGAAAGGGTGCATTTTTTATTTTTATTTTTTATTTTATATACGAGGGTTGCCTCTTATGTTTCGGGATTTGGCAACCCTAGCGTTGCAATCCGGCAATTGACAGCTCTGTCGTAAATTTGGACATTTTTGAGGTTATACGCACTCAGAACGTTTTGACATACGAGCGCTATTTGTGTTGTTTACAGTAACTTAAAAGATTCATCTCGGCCCAAAAATGGAATTAAATCGTCAACATTTTCGTGCGATTATTTTTTACAACTTTCGGCGTGGATTAACTCAGCAACAGTGCATGGATGAACTTAATTCAATTTTTGGCGATGAAGCTCCATCAAGGACCAGTGTTTATCGATGGTATGGTGAATTCAATCGTGGTCGTAGTTCACTCCAAGATGAATTTCGTGAAGGTCGTCCAAAATCAGTTGTTGTTCCGAAAATCATTGATGCAGTGCGCGAACTGATATTGGAAGATCGTCATGTGACCTATCGTAAGATTGAGACAACCTTAGGCGTTAGTGGGACCAGCATACATTCAATATTGCATAAACATTTGACTGTCAAAAAAATTTGTTCGCGTGGGATCCCACACAATTTGTCAATCGCCCAAAAAAAGGCTCGTGTCAATTGGTCGAAAGAAATGCTCAAAAAATACGGTCGCGTTGCTTCAAACCACGTCGATGACATCGTGACAGGTGATGAATCGTGGATTAACGCGTATGAGCCCGAAAGTAAACGGCAGTCGACTGTCTGGGTGTTTCAAGATGAGCCAAATCCAACAAAAGTTGTTCGCGCACGAAGCACTTCCAAGCAAATGGTCGCCTGTTTTTTCGGAAAAACTGGACATGTCGCAGCCGTACCACTAGAACAACGCAGAACAGTCAATTCTGAGTGGTACACAACCATTTGTTTGCCAGTTGTCTTCTAAGAAATCAGGAAAACCAACCGCCGAAGACACATCACTCTTCACCACGACAATGCGAGCTCTCACACATCGGCTGCGACAACTGCATTTTTGAGCACCCAAAACATCGATTTGATGGGTCATCCGCCGTATCGTCCAGACTTGGCACCGAATGACTTCTTTTTATTCTCCTACGTAAAAAACAAACTGAGAGGTCAACGTTTTTCGACACCTGAAGAAACGGTTGCTGCATTCAGAATGCATGTGTTGGAGATACCTCAATCAGAGTGGCAAAAGTGCTTCGACAATTGGTTCAAACGCATGCAAAAGTGTATAGATCTTCATGGGGAACATTTTGAAAAACAATAAAGTGATTTCCGATGATCAATATTTGTTTTTGTTCTCTAATCCCGAAATATAAAAGGCAACCCTCGTATATGCCAACGAGTGTTTTTATAAAATTTTGAAGCGTGTGTCTCGCCATGACGAATTGTTAAACTACATCATTAAAAAGAAATGACATCTAGCGAAATTTCTACCATTTTAAGTGCAGCCATTACATATTAGGAAGCCCATTATGCCCGTAGTCTTATGTATTATGAATAAAATGGCCCAGTTGCTATTGACAATGATTACGTCTCTTTTCGTTATTTGGGAAATTATTAATACAAATTAAAATTTAAAACGAACCCAACAGTTAGTAACGATTTCAAAGGATAAAGCTAATGTGTTCGCGAATGTATTTTCCGCGAATTCAAACCTCGATCCCGGCGTTTTGGAACCCCCTGTGATCGCGCCGGTACGGTCTTCCATGCGGGATGTGAGATTCCGTCCGCACACTATTCAAGGCATTCTACGTGAACTGGATTGTAGGAAGGCAACCGGCCCGGACGGAATACCAGCAATAGTCCTGAAAAAATGTGCTCCAGAACTATCACCGGTTCTTGGCAGACTCTTCTGCTAACTTATGCACGGAGGACCTTTCCTGCCTGTTGGAAAATCGATCAGGTTCAGCCAATCCCAAAGACGGGAAAAAAGTGGCTCCCACAAAATTACTGTCCGATAGTATTACTGTCTATTTTATCTAAGGTGATGGAAAAAGTCGTCAATGCAGAGTTAGTTAAGTAAGCAACGGAATTATCGTCAATACGGAGCGTTGCAACCTGCAATTGTTCAAAAAGAACTGCAACAGTTATTTGATGGCATCTCGGAGCGCCCACTCGGCATTATGGGTTCACCTCTCCCGAGAAAAGTCTAACAGAAAAAAAGAAAAACTTATTAATATCCAAAACACATATTATCACGGCTCATGAAAATAATTTCCGTACACAATTTTGTTTGTACAGAAAGTTTTTTACAGAAGTAAGAACAGAATCATACAATGATAATTAAAGGTCCTATTAAAAATAGGATCAAAGAGGTGTTTGGTGTTCTAGTTTGACTCATTGGCAGTAATCAAATACTAACTCCTTGTCCGGGAATGTTTTTAATTCGAGAGCAAAAGGATTTACACATTTGTCTTGGATAGGTTTGGAAAAAACACATTCGACTTTCACCTTGGACTTTTCATAGAAAATTGTTTTTCTTTTTGTGGTGTTCTTTGCGCCTTGTGTAACTTTTCTTATAAAGGCTATGGTGTTATGAGCTGCCGAATGCACAGTCTTCTGCTTCAATTTGGCATATTTGCCACAAATATTTGTGCATTTACTTGATATGTATCCTATATATATTCGTATTTTGTACCACTTTTGCCTGCATAGCATTGTAAGTAAACGGCTTTAAGGTACAACATTTAAAAATCAAAAGAACAGTATGCTCAACAATCTTCGAACCACTTATTCTTGACTTACTTGGCCAACCTCTCTATTTGCATATTGTATGTACTAACAATCTAAGATCAACTAAAAATTGACATCTTGTACCGAATAGTGAACTGAGCAGCCAACGAAACCACTTCAAATTAAAGAAATAGGATTTCCCACAAATAAAATAACTTACCCACAAATAACGCCGACGAACTTTCCTAGCAAAAGATAAAATATCTTGTTTTCTACAAAGTTTAAAATATACCAGTGATGGTACCAATTTTTGTTAGTTACATTCGCAGAAATCTCACTTCTCTGTTGAACTGTGAAGAGATATTCTTGATATGCCTTTTTGATGAATTGAAGATTTGCGCAAAAAAATCTAATTTACGGTTAAAACTTCGTTTTCCACTATATACGACAGGAAATAGCACACAAAACGACAGTCGCCGTATCGCTAAACGACATCCGTAGTTTTCTGGAAAATGCCGAGAATTCTTGCTGTTCAGAAAAAGCCATTCACCACCCCACAGCATTCAGTAGACTAGCAGAAGAAACCAAATGCGTAAGAATGAGTGAGCTGTGAAGGGTATGCCGTAGCCAGTTGGCAGAAGCAATTTACTTGAAGCCTTTCCTTATTTCTCATATCTTGTATTGTAAGAGTGTAATCTTATTACGTGACGAAAAAGTATAGAATGAAACATCTACCACGTTGTTGCTGTTGCAAAATTAGTTTTAAGCAACTCAGGTGAATTTATATTGCTCAAGTGAGGAATTTGATTCAGTGCTCGCATCAGGTGCCCTGACGTGAAAATTGGATTTTTTTCTCGAGGATATGTAAGCACGGTAAAATAGATGAGCTCATTTTCATGCGCCTTTTTTGTTTTATGCACCAATTATTTGCCTGCCAGAAAAATGGACACTTCTGTTCTTTTTGATACATTTAACCATAAGACGTTTTGACGATGGAGTTCGTCAATATCAAAGGGAAATTATGAAAGTTGTGCCTTCTGGTGACCGAGGGAAATCTCCCTTTAGCTATGCATTAAAATAGCGCATTTGTACATGTTAGATGGTTCATAATGTTGGTAGATGATCGATATCCGTAAAAGCAAATGCCAGTTGATAGTGATAAGCTCTACCCTCGAGAATGTAAAACTTTCATTTTGATTGTTCTTCTAAAACAGATGCTCAGGGATATGTGAAAAATATTAATTGCATAAAACATCTACCAACTTTCGTGAGGTTTTGTTGCAGCAATTTACTCATCGGACGAATAAATTTCCATCCAATTCTGTGTACATATTTGAGGTCGTTTCATTATTAAACATAAAACTTGCAGTGGTATCTTAAATCACCGCTTGATCCTATTTATTTTGCCCCAGAAAACAATTCGCCATCTTAAAATATACAGAAGGGCAAAAACCACACATAAATTTTACCCCGCACATAAGAAAAAAAATGGATACCCCAAAAAATTCTTTTTGTATTCTCTAATCCTAGATCAGACGAACGCGGTTGGACGTCCTTGCAGTAGTTGCAAGTAACATATTTTAACTTCTTATTCAGCACGAGCGTATGGTTTCTCTAGTTGTTAGGGTCTATGTGGAGCGTTGCAGATAGTTTGGGGCTTACATCTGAACCATAAAGAGATGAGGGAGCGCCCTACAGGTTCAGTCAAATTAAACTGCTGCACATTTTTCCCCTTATGTGATTGTATGCATCCTTATTACGAATTTTATGGCAAGCCGGAGTTCTAAAATTGTGTGCGAGGAATATATATATTTGAGCATGTGGACATTCGTAGGACTACGCAAGGATATAGCTTTTCAGAACAAAATAATTCGCCCATCTAATCTCTAACCTTATTATGTATGGAAATTGTTAGTCTCTAAAAATTGCCATGGCGAGCATGTACTTTGGTTTGTCTTTTTCGCAACTTTATTTGCGAGTTTGTAGATTTTATATGTGCTGTGGTGTTTGTCTTTAAACTACGGTCGGCATTGAATTAACGCACCTTTTTAATACATTTGCTCTGTATTTTAAATCCAACCGTTAAAACTCATCCCAAGGGTTTGCAAGATTGCTCTAAATTATACACGAGACGATATCTGTATGAGGATGGGATAACAATAACACTATTTATTCTATTATTCGCTATTCTCTCTTGAAGGTTTAATGAGGCTTATTTTACGCACGGGTTTCGAACTCGTTTTAGTGTGAATCTTGTACAATTTCTTTCATACTACATTATTCAAGCGTGTTTCTAAACTTGAAAATATATTTAGGAGTAGAGGCAGTTCCTCCGTTTGATATATCTTATAAAGACCGTCATGGTTGATGGCAGTCATATAACTCAATTAGGTTTTGGGTTAAAATGTCATCGATGTTAATTTCCCATACAACTATTGTCTGATAGATTCTACTCTGGACAAGTATTGTGCCACATTTGTTATCTTGAAAACATTGAAAAGTTGGTCGACATATTTCTTCATTTCTGCCTTCTTGATGTATTAATTAACACTTGTAATGAGATAATCTTTTTGCTGCAACCACTTCATCAAACAGCGAACGTCTCTTAGTTTGCCACATGACCCCACCACGTCTTTACTCTTTTAAGTATTATCACCAGGAGCATGGATTACAGGTCTAATGCGTTAACTTGACAAGTTTTGACCTTACTGTTTGCTCGTAAGATTTTCAAATTAGAGAATTTTATTATTTCTACTTAGTGTTGGCTATTGATGTTTGAGAGTAATGCTAATCTAGCCATTTATCGATGTCAATTAGCCAATGAATACTTTACATTTTTAAAGTAGGTTTTACTTTTTTACCAATATAAATTAAAAAAATGATTTTGGGTGATGGAAATCTTTATTTACATTTTTTTCTGTTAAGTGGGAAAGATGATGTCCGTCAAGTGGCTGCCGCCAGTGTTTATACACATTTGTACCCGTTTTATCGCATTTTCCATGATTTTCCTTACGATTTCCGGTAATAACTGTTCGCATTCCTGCCGAATATTCTCCTGAAGGGCTCCGATTGTCTGAACCTTGTTGGCATAAGCGCGCGATTGCAGTACCCCAAAGAAAGAAGTCTGGGGTGGTTAAATCGGGTGATCTTGCTGGCCATACCAAATCGCCAAAACGAGAGATTACGCGACCAGGAAACGCTTCCTTCACAATATGCATTGTGGGTCATGCTGTGGTGCACCGTCTTGTTGAAACCACATGTTCACCAAGATGTCGTTTATCATAACCCTATAGCGTTCGCCGGTAACAGTAACCGTATTGCCGATGGCTTCCTCAAAAAAGTACGGCCCTATCACTCCTCCCGCGTGAACACCGCACCACACATTGGCTTTGGGTGAATGTAATGGCTCTTCGTGCATCACACGCGGATTTTCAGTGCCCCAGAAACGAAGATTTTGCTTATTGACGTAACCGCTTAAGTGGAAATGCGCTTCATCGCTCATGATGATTTTCGACACAAAATCGTTCTCTTCGTTGTTGAGATTAAGGGTGGCTTGACAGTAATTCACACGCGACTGGCAGTCAGCAGGCAGTAACTGATGCACTGTTTGCACTTTGTACGGGAACACGTGTGAGTCTTTCACTAAAATTTGCCGTAGGGTCCGTTTGGTGATGCCCAATTGCGTGGCCCGTTGTCTGGTTGATGTTTCCTCGTTTTCTGTGACATCGGCAGCCACAGCCGCGATATTCTCGGCCGAACGACCAGTCTGGTGACAGCCACGCCCTGCATGGTCTCCTGTGGTTTCAGTCGAGTAGCTAAGCGCCGCAATGTTTGCCCGGTTGGCGCGACACGATTAGGAAATCCGTGGCGTTCCTGCGAACCGCACCAATCACTGTGGGGTTAAATACCTTTTCGCCCAGCTAAAGGAGTCATACATACTGGTGTCCGCAACCCCACGTATCCACAGACACGTGGCCCAATTCATCTATAGACTCCTCATGCCGACACGGTTATCGAAGGATACTACACCAGAAACGAAGTTGTTTGACGACCCATTAGCTGGGCTGCGCCAGATGCCGACAGCCATCAAAATCCCATCCGATAAAGGTATGGCCAAGAAATAAACAAATTTATGATCTTCTCTTGAGCCATCCGCAATTCGGGTTTTCCTTGTCGAAAGGATTATTGTGGGGACAGAAGGTAAACAATAAACGAACCGGCACTGTTGCTACAAGGAGATAAAAACCTTGTAACAATATTGCACCCGAAGATAATGATTTCGGCCGAGGAAATCATAGGGCCATAAGCCGCATGTGGGCAAAACACACAAAGGGATACCGCAGATGTGTGAAAAGCCTGACGATCCTTGGCAAATCTCCGGCTACATGGACAGCAACGTTCGCATCAAAACGGAATCGTAGGACAAGAGAGGGTGCGATCTCCCGGCGAGGAAAGAGACCTTGGAAAATATATAGAAAGAATATTCAAGGAAAGGTTTTATTTAAGAGTACGAAAGAAAAACAGGGGGAGTTCCTTTCCTTCGGGAAAATTTTATAAACCAGTCCAGTGATAACATCCGACGCACAAGGTCGCGATAGAGAAGTAAAAGCTAGAGTTTATAACGGAGGAAGTTAGAGTCGCCAATACAGACTAATTTTGTTTTTATTTTTGTTTAATTTTCTCACATTATATTAAAAAACGACGTTTCGATCATTGTATTTGATCGTCATCAGGTCTAAAAAAGTTAAAAATGATGTTAAAACTTAATATTTAACCATAAGACTTAGTGGTTTCTTTTAAGTGTTATTGAGTAACATTGTTGTTTAATGTTGTTTTTAGTAATTGACTTCTCTTTCAAATTTATTGTCAGAGTAAATTCTATTTATTTAATTTATTTAGTTAAATTTATTTTCAAATTGTTGTGAAACTAATTTATATTGTAATTTCCCTGTTTCCATTTTGTTGGTAAGCTTGGTTTAAATTAATTAATGTGTGTCTTATGGTTAAATATTAAGTTTTAACATCATTTTTAACTTTTTTAGACCTGATGACGATCAAATACAATGATGGGTACAGATGAGGACAGGCGAGGCAAAAATATGAGCTAGAGCACCAACCGATGGCAAGAGCGAGATAGAATGCATATGAATGTTGCTAGCTAAGTCGGCGTTGTAATTTATAACATTATTCCTAATTGTGTGCAAAATTCTCATATAGTTTGTCTTTTATATGTACACTGAATGTTATCAGTCTGCACGGCGGAAGTAAAGAGTGCGACATTTGGTAGGAAAAGTTTCCATTTCCTCTAAATAACATGCCATCCAAATATGAAATGCTAAATAGGGGCAGGATATTTTTAGTGCAGCAAAGTTTAAACGAGGGGTGGCTAATAAATAATCTCTGGAGACTAAGGTAAAAATTCTTCGAACTGAAGCGTTGTATGTGTTATTGTGTTTATGGAGCAAGGTAGACTTAATTAAGTAAACACAGGCATAGACAAGATTTAAATTTGTTCGTTGGACCCTCCTGCTCCCCAATTCTATCAGTAAGAAACAAAGTTTCTACTCCAGGAGAGACAATGACATATTGCAAAAGGGAATATGTGGTTGCCTTCAGACGTGGATATATAAATTAAGGGCAATAAAACTGGTTGCAAATATACTAGATGGCGTGGTCTGTTGGCTAGATGCCTCTGGGACAAATCAAATGTTATTTATAAAATCACAATTGCATACCAAGATGTGGTTGAACTTTAGACAATTGCATGTGAGTGGCCTACTTTCAAATACTAGCAAAAACTTCTTTAAAAGTCGAATGTTTGCCTTGAGAGTCATGAAGACCAGCAGTGGGTGTGACAGTCAAGCCAATACATACTAAAATAAAAGTGATCTCGTTAGGATTAATTGGCAGAGTTCGAAGTTTTCCTACTCTGTTGCCAATATAGGGGAATTGTTATTTGATTTGTTGCCACGGAGAAATACACACATTCCACCACAAACCACACAAGAGCAACTTTTCTAGATGCAAAGGCTTCATGCTTTCACACCAAAATGACAATTTAATTTGTTGGCAAAGCCGTTTATCCTAAAATAATCGTCATTTGAAAGGGTGCATTTTTTATTTTTATTTTTTATTTTATATACGAGGGTTGCCTCTTATGTTTCGGGATTTGGCAACCCTAGCGTTGCAATCCGGCAATTGACAGCTCTGTCGTAAATTTGGACATTTTTGAGGTTATACGCACTCAGAACGTTTTGACATACGAGCGCTATTTGTGTTGTTTACAGTAACTTAAAAGATTCATCTCGGCCCAAAAATGGAATTAAATCGTCAACATTTTCGTGCGATTATTTTTTACAACTTTCGGCGTGGATTAACTCAGCAACAGTGCATGGATGAACTTAATTCAATTTTTGGCGATGAAGCTCCATCAAGGACCAGTGTTTATCGATGGTATGGTGAATTCAATCGTGGTCGTAGTTCACTCCAAGATGAATTTCGTGAAGGTCGTCCAAAATCAGTTGTTGTTCCGAAAATCATTGATGCAGTGCGCGAACTGATATTGGAAGATCGTCATGTGACCTATCGTAAGATTGAGACAACCTTAGGCGTTAGTGGGACCAGCATACATTCAATATTGCATAAACATTTGACTGTCAAAAAAATTTGTTCGCGTGGGATCCCACACAATTTGTCAATCGCCCAAAAAAAGGCTCGTGTCAATTGGTCGAAAGAAATGCTCAAAAAATACGGTCGCGTTGCTTCAAACCACGTCGATGACATCGTGACAGGTGATGAATCGTGGATTAACGCGTATGAGCCCGAAAGTAAACGGCAGTCGACTGTCTGGGTGTTTCAAGATGAGCCAAATCCAACAAAAGTTGTTCGCGCACGAAGCACTTCCAAGCAAATGGTCGCCTGTTTTTTCGGAAAAACTGGACATGTCGCAGCCGTACCACTAGAACAACGCAGAACAGTCAATTCTGAGTGGTACACAACCATTTGTTTGCCAGTTGTCTTCTAAGAAATCAGGAAAACCAACCGCCGAAGACACATCACTCTTCACCACGACAATGCGAGCTCTCACACATCGGCTGCGACAACTGCATTTTTGAGCACCCAAAACATCGATTTGATGGGTCATCCGCCGTATCGTCCAGACTTGGCACCGAATGACTTCTTTTTATTCTCCTACGTAAAAAACAAACTGAGAGGTCAACGTTTTTCGACACCTGAAGAAACGGTTGCTGCATTCAGAATGCATGTGTTGGAGATACCTCAATCAGAGTGGCAAAAGTGCTTCGACAATTGGTTCAAACGCATGCAAAAGTGTATAGATCTTCATGGGGAACATTTTGAAAAACAATAAAGTGATTTCCGATGATCAATATTTGTTTTTGTTCTCTAATCCCGAAATATAAAAGGCAACCCTCGTATATGCCAACGAGTGTTTTTATAAAATTTTGAAGCGTGTGTCTCGCCATGACGAATTGTTAAACTACATCATTAAAAAGAAATGACATCTAGCGAAATTTCTACCATTTTAAGTGCAGCCATTACATATTAGGAAGCCCATTATGCCCGTAGTCTTATGTATTATGAATAAAATGGCCCAGTTGCTATTGACAATGATTACGTCTCTTTTCGTTATTTGGGAAATTATTAATACAAATTAAAATTTAAAACGAACCCAACAGTTAGTAACGATTTCAAAGGATAAAGCTAATGTGTTCGCGAATGTATTTTCCGCGAATTCAAACCTCGATCCCGGCGTTTTGGAACCCCCTGTGATCGCGCCGGTACGGTCTTCCATGCGGGATGTGAGATTCCGTCCGCACACTATTCAAGGCATTCTACGTGAACTGGATTGTAGGAAGGCAACCGGCCCGGACGGAATACCAGCAATAGTCCTGAAAAAATGTGCTCCAGAACTATCACCGGTTCTTGGCAGACTCTTCTGCTAACTTATGCACGGAGGACCTTTCCTGCCTGTTGGAAAATCGATCAGGTTCAGCCAATCCCAAAGACGGGAAAAAAGTGGCTCCCACAAAATTACTGTCCGATAGTATTACTGTCTATTTTATCTAAGGTGATGGAAAAAGTCGTCAATGCAGAGTTAGTTAAGTAAGCAACGGAATTATCGTCAATACGGAGCGTTGCAACCTGCAATTGTTCAAAAAGAACTGCAACAGTTATTTGATGGCATCTCGGAGCGCCCACTCGGCATTATGGGTTCACCTCTCCCGAGAAAAGTCTAACAGAAAAAAAGAAAAACTTATTAATATCCAAAACACATATTATCACGGCTCATGAAAATAATTTCCGTACACAATTTTGTTTGTACAGAAAGTTTTTTACAGAAGTAAGAACAGAATCATACAATGATAATTAAAGGTCCTATTAAAAATAGGATCAAAGAGGTGTTTGGTGTTCTAGTTTGACTCATTGGCAGTAATCAAATACTAACTCCTTGTCCGGGAATGTTTTTAATTCGAGAGCAAAAGGATTTACACATTTGTCTTGGATAGGTTTGGAAAAAACACATTCGACTTTCACCTTGGACTTTTCATAGAAAATTGTTTTTCTTTTTGTGGTGTTCTTTGCGCCTTGTGTAACTTTTCTTATAAAGGCTATGGTGTTATGAGCTGCCGAATGCACAGTCTTCTGCTTCAATTTGGCATATTTGCCACAAATATTTGTGCATTTACTTGATATGTATCCTATATATATTCGTATTTTGTACCACTTTTGCCTGCATAGCATTGTAAGTAAACGGCTTTAAGGTACAACATTTAAAAATCAAAAGAACAGTATGCTCAACAATCTTCGAACCACTTATTCTTGACTTACTTGGCCAACCTCTCTATTTGCATATTGTATGTACTAACAATCTAAGATCAACTAAAAATTGACATCTTGTACCGAATAGTGAACTGAGCAGCCAACGAAACCACTTCAAATTAAAGAAATAGGATTTCCCACAAATAAAATAACTTACCCACAAATAACGCCGACGAACTTTCCTAGCAAAAGATAAAATATCTTGTTTTCTACAAAGTTTAAAATATACCAGTGATGGTACCAATTTTTGTTAGTTACATTCGCAGAAATCTCACTTCTCTGTTGAACTGTGAAGAGATATTCTTGATATGCCTTTTTGATGAATTGAAGATTTGCGCAAAAAAATCTAATTTACGGTTAAAACTTCGTTTTCCACTATATACGACAGGAAATAGCACACAAAACGACAGTCGCCGTATCGCTAAACGACATCCGTAGTTTTCTGGAAAATGCCGAGAATTCTTGCTGTTCAGAAAAAGCCATTCACCACCCCACAGCATTCAGTAGACTAGCAGAAGAAACCAAATGCGTAAGAATGAGTGAGCTGTGAAGGGTATGCCGTAGCCAGTTGGCAGAAGCAATTTACTTGAAGCCTTTCCTTATTTCTCATATCTTGTATTGTAAGAGTGTAATCTTATTACGTGACGAAAAAGTATAGAATGAAACATCTACCACGTTGTTGCTGTTGCAAAATTAGTTTTAAGCAACTCAGGTGAATTTATATTGCTCAAGTGAGGAATTTGATTCAGTGCTCGCATCAGGTGCCCTGACGTGAAAATTGGATTTTTTTCTCGAGGATATGTAAGCACGGTAAAATAGATGAGCTCATTTTCATGCGCCTTTTTTGTTTTATGCACCAATTATTTGCCTGCCAGAAAAATGGACACTTCTGTTCTTTTTGATACATTTAACCATAAGACGTTTTGACGATGGAGTTCGTCAATATCAAAGGGAAATTATGAAAGTTGTGCCTTCTGGTGACCGAGGGAAATCTCCCTTTAGCTATGCATTAAAATAGCGCATTTGTACATGTTAGATGGTTCATAATGTTGGTAGATGATCGATATCCGTAAAAGCAAATGCCAGTTGATAGTGATAAGCTCTACCCTCGAGAATGTAAAACTTTCATTTTGATTGTTCTTCTAAAACAGATGCTCAGGGATATGTGAAAAATATTAATTGCATAAAACATCTACCAACTTTCGTGAGGTTTTGTTGCAGCAATTTACTCATCGGACGAATAAATTTCCATCCAATTCTGTGTACATATTTGAGGTCGTTTCATTATTAAACATAAAACTTGCAGTGGTATCTTAAATCACCGCTTGATCCTATTTATTTTGCCCCAGAAAACAATTCGCCATCTTAAAATATACAGAAGGGCAAAAACCACACATAAATTTTACCCCGCACATAAGAAAAAAAATGGATACCCCAAAAAATTCTTTTTGTATTCTCTAATCCTAGATCAGACGAACGCGGTTGGACGTCCTTGCAGTAGTTGCAAGTAACATATTTTAACTTCTTATTCAGCACGAGCGTATGGTTTCTCTAGTTGTTAGGGTCTATGTGGAGCGTTGCAGATAGTTTGGGGCTTACATCTGAACCATAAAGAGATGAGGGAGCGCCCTACAGGTTCAGTCAAATTAAACTGCTGCACATTTTTCCCCTTATGTGATTGTATGCATCCTTATTACGAATTTTATGGCAAGCCGGAGTTCTAAAATTGTGTGCGAGGAATATATATATTTGAGCATGTGGACATTCGTAGGACTACGCAAGGATATAGCTTTTCAGAACAAAATAATTCGCCCATCTAATCTCTAACCTTATTATGTATGGAAATTGTTAGTCTCTAAAAATTGCCATGGCGAGCATGTACTTTGGTTTGTCTTTTTCGCAACTTTATTTGCGAGTTTGTAGATTTTATATGTGCTGTGGTGTTTGTCTTTAAACTACGGTCGGCATTGAATTAACGCACCTTTTTAATACATTTGCTCTGTATTTTAAATCCAACCGTTAAAACTCATCCCAAGGGTTTGCAAGATTGCTCTAAATTATACACGAGACGATATCTGTATGAGGATGGGATAACAATAACACTATTTATTCTATTATTCGCTATTCTCTCTTGAAGGTTTAATGAGGCTTATTTTACGCACGGGTTTCGAACTCGTTTTAGTGTGAATCTTGTACAATTTCTTTCATACTACATTATTCAAGCGTGTTTCTAAACTTGAAAATATATTTAGGAGTAGAGGCAGTTCCTCCGTTTGATATATCTTATAAAGACCGTCATGGTTGATGGCAGTCATATAACTCAATTAGGTTTTGGGTTAAAATGTCATCGATGTTAATTTCCCATACAACTATTGTCTGATAGATTCTACTCTGGACAAGTATTGTGCCACATTTGTTATCTTGAAAACATTGAAAAGTTGGTCTACATATTTCTTCATTTCTGCCTTCTTGATGTATTAATTAACACTTGTAATGAGATAATCTTTTTGCTGCAACCACTTCATCAAACAGCGAACGTCTCTTAGTTTGCCACATGACCCCACCACGTCTTTACTCTTTTAAGTATTATCACCAGGAGCATGGATTACAGGTCTAATGCGTTAACTTGACAAGTTTTGACCTTACTGTTTGCTCGTAAGATTTTCAAATTAGAGAATTTTATTATTTCTACTTAGTGTTGGCTATTGATGTTTGAGAGTAATGCTAATCTAGCCATTTATCGATGTCAATTAGCCAATGAATACTTTACATTTTTAAAGTAGGTTTTACTTTTTTACCAATATAAATTAAAAAAATGATTTTGGGTGATGGAAATCTTTATTTACATTTTTTTCTGTTAAGTGGGAAAGATGATGTCCGTCAAGTGGCTGCCGCCAGTGTTTATACACATTTGTACCCGTTTTATCGCATTTTCCATGATTTTCCTTACGATTTCCGGTAATAACTGTTCGCATTCCTGCCGAATATTCTCCTGAAGGGCTCCGATTGTCTGAACCTTGTTGGCATAAGCGCGCGATTGCAGTACCCCAAAGAAAGAAGTCTGGGGTGGTTAAATCGGGTGATCTTGCTGGCCATACCAAATCGCCAAAACGAGAGATTACGCGACCAGGAAACGCTTCCTTCACAATATGCATTGTGGGTCATGCTGTGGTGCACCGTCTTGTTGAAACCACATGTTCACCAAGATGTCGTTTATCATAACCCTATAGCGTTCGCCGGTAACAGTAACCGTATTGCCGATGGCTTCCTCAAAAAAGTACGGCCCTATCACTCCTCCCGCGTGAACACCGCACCACACATTGGCTTTGGGTGAATGTAATGGCTCTTCGTGCATCACACGCGGATTTTCAGTGCCCCAGAAACGAAGATTTTGCTTATTGACGTAACCGCTTAAGTGGAAATGCGCTTCATCGCTCATGATGATTTTCGACACAAAATCGTTCTCTTCGTTGTTGAGATTAAGGGTGGCTTGACAGTAATTCACACGCGACTGGCAGTCAGCAGGCAGTAACTGATGCACTGTTTGCACTTTGTACGGGAACACGTGTGAGTCTTTCACTAAAATTTGCCGTAGGGTCCGTTTGGTGATGCCCAATTGCGTGGCCCGTTGTCTGGTTGATGTTTCCTCGTTTTCTGTGACATCGGCAGCCACAGCCGCGATATTCTCGGCCGAACGACCAGTCTGGTGACAGCCACGCCCTGCATGGTCTCCTGTGGTTTCAGTCGAGTAGCTAAGCGCCGCAATGTTTGCCCGGTTGGCGCGACACGATTAGGAAATCCGTGGCGTTCCTGCGAACCGCACCAATCACTGTGGGGTTAAATACCTTTTCGCCCAGCTAAAGGAGTCATACATACTGGTGTCCGCAACCCCACGTATCCACAGACACGTGGCCCAATTCATCTATAGACTCCTCATGCCGACACGGTTATCGAAGGATACTACACCAGAAACGAAGTTGTTTGACGACCCATTAGCTGGGCTGCGCCAGATGCCGACAGCCATCAAAATCCCATCCGATAAAGGTATGGCCAAGAAATAAACAAATTTATGATCTTCTCTTGAGCCATCCGCAATTCGGGTTTTCCTTGTCGAAAGGATTATTGTGGGGACAGAAGGTAAACAATAAACGAACCGGCACTGTTGCTACAAGGAGATAAAAACCTTGTAACAATATTGCACCCGAAGATAATGATTTCGGCCGAGGAAATCATAGGGCCATAAGCCGCATGTGGGCAAAACACACAAAGGGATACCGCAGATGTGTGAAAAGCCTGACGATCCTTGGCAAATCTCCGGCTACATGGACAGCAACGTTCGCATCAAAACGGAATCGTAGGACAAGAGAGGGTGCGATCTCCCGGCGAGGAAAGAGACCTTGGAAAATATATAGAAAGAATATTCAAGGAAAGGTTTTATTTAAGAGTACGAAAGAAAAACAGGGGGAGTTCCTTTCCTTCGGGAAAATTTTATAAACCAGTCCAGTGATAACATCCGACGCACAAGGTCGCGATAGAGAAGTAAAAGCTAGAGTTTATAACGGAGGAAGTTAGAGTCGCCAATACAGACTAATTTTGTTTTTATTTTTGTTTAATTTTCTCACATTATATTAAAAAACGACGTTTCGATCATTGTATTTGATCGTCATCAGGTCTAAAAAAGTTAAAAATGATGTTAAAACTTAATATTTAACCATAAGACTTAGTGGTTTCTTTTAAGTGTTATTGAGTAACATTGTTGTTTAATGTTGTTTTTAGTAATTGACTTCTCTTTCAAATTTATTGTCAGAGTAAATTCTATTTATTTAATTTATTTAGTTAAATTTATTTTCAAATTGTTGTGAAACTAATTTATATTGTAATTTCCCTGTTTCCATTTTGTTGGTAAGCTTGGTTTAAATTAATTAATGTGTGTCTTATGGTTAAATATTAAGTTTTAACATCATTTTTAACTTTTTTAGACCTGATGACGATCAAATACAATGATCGAAACGTCGTTTTTTAATATAATGTGAGAAAATTAAACAAAAATAAAAACAAAATTAGTCTGTATTGGCGTCTCTAACTTCCTCCGTTTTAAACTTATATAATAACAGACGATTTTAACTTTACAATACACATAAAAGCTAGCGTGTCGCCACGAATCCTTTTTAAATATAATAATAAATAAATTAAAATCTCTAGATAAAGAAAAAACGGACACAGCAGCTATTAAAACTTAAATCCACCAAATTTGTGACACCGACGTGATCTGTATACACAGCACATAGTAAACAGAACTTTAAGACTGTGGGGTTCGAAGTATGGATGCCGGCGTACGGCAAGTATTCCTTTAACTACCCCAACGATGATCCGCAAAGAAAATTGTTCACCCGAGAAGATGGAATAAATAAACGCACTGAAAGTTATTTTTAGGTTAATCCTTTCTTTTATTTCACTTATTAATATTTTGTTTTTATATATATAATACAAGAATACTGTTGATATGAAGCAGCAGAATGCAAGGCACGCCAACACATTAAGTGAGTAAGCCACGGTGGCTTTTCCACGAGTTAAAACAGTGTACATTATAAAATCAAACAATGAAGACTTGCTGACCGAATGGAATTGGAATTGATGTAATTTAAAATCGAACTAGTTTTAATTCACTTTAATACTCCTTTTCGGCGTCCAGCCATAATTTAATGAATAAAATTTCTTACTAGAAGAGTTTACTGATTTAAAACAATACAATTGAAGCTCACGGACGCACTCGCGTGCGGACACGGCGGTGTTGGAAAGACGATTCGTGACGGTGTGACCATCCAGGATGATAGGTGAGTAAAGACTGATTCGAAAAGGGATAAAGTTGGGTAATTTAATTTTTGCACTTGACAACCAAAAGAGAACATACTTCTGCTCTCTCATTGCCACGTTCGTCGATGTGTGGTAGAATACATAGGTAAATTGATGATCGAAGAAAGCGGGAGAATGAGAGAACAGAAACACGATGTATGATAATCTTGGGGTGGATTTGGTTGTATGTGCATGAATCAATGTAGTTCTGAGCGAAACCTATTGACTTAATTCGGTAATATGGTGAACTCAGGAGTACATTGATCTGTACGAAGACAGAACTGTGAAGGAGGGGAAAATTAAGCCGATGCTATTCACCTGCAAAAGGAGAGCATTGATTCCCAGCGAATGAAGTATCTGGATAAAAGCCGAAGCGACGCCAAATTGGCTAGGGTAATTTATCATGAAAACTAATTAGATATTTTGATAAATTCCCCAGCGGTTTCGCTATGATGCGACGGCGTCGTTTGCTTCGACTTGTTGTTGCTACCCGACATGACATGATTTCCGATGGAAATCCCATGGGCTAGCAAAAATGGAGTTGCCGTATGGCAAAAGGTAGCTGAATTCAATTCTGCATTATCTGCATAGAATAATGATTTCAGCTATGCTCTCTTTTACAGGTAAAATAGCCGAACGCTGTTAGCGGTCGAAATTAGGTTAGGATTGTGGGATGGTTCTCCATGTGATATAGAGAAACCCCACAAGACTACGACCCCGACTTCTGCACAGAGCACCGGCTCACACGCCTGCTTCAATGTCCTCTCGCCCCGTCGTTCGCACACGAAGCTGGTCGTAACAAAGTTACTGGGGGGGGGGGGGGGGGGGGAGTAGTGTGGCGTTTCTAACAGATACACACACAATATACAAGCAAATAGTGAAGAACACCGAAAGAAAATCGAATAAAAAAATGCATGAGCCGTATACCAAGCAATAACATAGCAATTCCACATCAGTTAAATGTACTTGAGTTTAGAAATCGAATTCGTACACGCGGCAGTGGCCTGATGTATTGAGCATTGGTTAAATTGTAAATGATTCTAACCGCTATATTCTTCACTATCGTCGCAAAACGCTATAAATCGACGTCGAAATTCACGTTGCGCTAACACCACGACCTGGTCAAAACAATCAACACAATTATTCCACGCTCTTGCGGAGTATAGCGCTCCATTGCTTGTCTGTTTGTATACTGCACCTGACTGGTTCACAAATGTCAAATAATTGACGTACGACGCCATTTGCAAAAATTATAACTTATGTTACATTTCATTACCGACCTCTATATCTTTTCATCACCTGAGTGATGCATCATTCGCCCTCCATCTAATATCAATAAGATTTCCTCTCATTAAAATCCAACTATCCATTCAAACCCGCAATCTGCTTACAAAGCAATATTCCAAACATAACTTCCAATTCCGCATTCAATGCCTCATATCAAAATCATATTCTGCAATCAATGCAACAATAAATTCATTCAAAAGTAAAGCCTTCAAAATGAGTCATATCACAGAATTAAATCGCTTCACCGTAGATTCCGCGGCGTTGACAAAAAACAGACGGACACCTGTTCGCCGTCGGCGCAGCCTCATATTTCAATAACATATGTTTACAAGTGTAAACATAAGTCGGTTTTCTTTGAAGATCGGCTCAATGGCAGCGGACTGCCAACATATGCGAAATACGAATCAAATGACGGAACTCATCGTACGGGGTAATGGACTGAAATTAGATCGGTCAATGCTTTCGTACATCGTTTAAACGAATGAGTTGATGCGGTTGCAATTTTCGCAGGTAAACCAATTAAGAAATTGGTAAAACCTATATCGCTGCAATTTTTGCAGCGATTATTGAAAATTGCGAATTAAGAATGACAGGCAATTAACCCCCAACTAGGCTACACGCGCTGGGTGGAAAAATTGCTCCATCTGCAATTGCGGATAATTAAATTGGTATATAAGGGGGCTGCAAGTGAGTTGTAAGACACTCAGTAATTGAAAGCAAGAAGACTGCGGCCATCCATAAGTAGAGCGGGTCTTCTTGCGATTAAATTACTATAGGGTCGTGTTTAAGTAACACAATAAACACAATAAAAGTATATAGAATAGAATAGAACACAAAAATATCGTATAATAAATAAACATAACTAAATTCAACCATCTAAATAATTCATTATTTAATGTTTATATCGGAGGTCAAACTTCGGTATAACACTTATAAAACCACGTGTGCTTCTGCTTCGCGATTCGTATCATCGGATCAATTGTGGAATTGGTTTTGGGTATCTTAACTAAACACAATTACTCAATTGCACTATCGGTTCGCGCGACAAGTCTTCTGTGGGATCCGAAATAAGCAAACGGATCTCCACGCAAGTGTGCGAGTGCAGTGGAAAGTGTGAAAATTGTCTGAAAGCGTACAGTGCAGGAAAATTTCCCACCTTTTCATTTCCTTGTGTCTGTTCCCTCTTTTTCACGCCTCTCTTGTGCCCTTCAGACATTGATATTCTCAATTGATTTATAATATGTGGTGGGTTTATGGTGTTTGAGTGCGGTAATAATCGTCACGGAATAGATGTGACCTGAATATCGACACTGATATAATAGCGCACCTATTACAAGGGCTCACTGTAGTGGTTGCTTTTATTCATCTATCGCTGCTCCTGAATTGCATCCTTTTCTGATTGATATTGGTTTTCTGTGCCAGGTCATTTCGATGGAACGGGAATTTCGCGGTAACATTCACGGCCTAAGATGCCATTTCTCATCTATGCGATTTTATACTCAGTCCCGGCTGCCTTTGGTGGCGTTGGCGGGTGGTTCAAGTGTGCGTCACGAACTTTACTCAAAACACACTCATACGCATACCACGAAACGAGCTTAAGTTTATTTAGAAAAAGTCAACTTAATCAAAACCGTCTAATTTATAGTAACCCCATTCTCCGACGATTTTCTTGGGAGACCTCATGCATGCAGCGCTTCCTTAACTGCAATGTCAAGTGGTGTCCTCCCGGCCAAAACATTTATGGCATCCTCGGATACCGTTCGGAATGCACAGCATACTCTTAGTGATGCCAGCCGATGTTCTGAGTTCGCTCCCTTCATGTACGACTTATACTGTGCGGCTCCTGTCCATATGTGAGCTGCATACATTATAATGAAGGTGTTGCCACTGCTTATGAGCTTCCTTATGTGGGGCCTGTGTCCCCCAACATTGGGTAGCAGTCTCGCCAAAGCTTTGCGGTGGCCTTATGGATATATTGTTTTATGTTATATAATTATATTAAGAGGTGATGAGAGTAGTGATCAATACCAGTGCCTTTGTTCTTTCCACGTAGTGGTCTAGCCACATACTTACGAAGTAATATTGCTTATCAGACTCTGCCACAATGTGGGCTCTGTTTTAACCCAGAATTTCATTTCTCGTAGCTAAAGCTATATGATGATCTGACTATGATGATCTTGACTCTACATCCGCACACTGAAATCGTTACTGCGGGTGATTTTAAAGACTGAATAATAACTCTCAGTGGCTGCGCCACTCCGGATACGCAACATCTGAAGGTAAATATGTCCGGCTCTTTGCTGATTCAAATGTCAATGAGCCAACACGGGTACCAAACATAGACGGTAATTCCGTCAACCCCTTAGACCTGTTTCTCACCTCCCACCCGAACAAATATACAACTAAAATTTCTTTGGCCCTGGGCGCTGCAGACTACTGGGTCGTGTCAGCTAAATTTGCTTTAACCAACAGTAACGTTAGGAAGGTCTGAACAACTTTTTGGGAAGTTAAACTGTTCGTTATTTTACGATGTTCTATTCTCTCGAAAGTAATGGAATCACTCATTAATCGTTATATAGATATAGATTTAATATTATAGTTGTAAAGGAATTGCTATCCTAAATCTCTTAACTACTAGTTGTAAAATATACCATAAATGTAATTATCTACCAATTACTCATTAATCGTCAACTTTCGAAATATCTGGAATCAAATGACCGCCAATATTGCTTTCGTAGCAACAGGTCCACCGGAGATTTGATGGCATCCCTTAGCGAAAAGTAGAGCCATTCCATCCACTACATCGGTGAAAGTAAGGTTGTCACATTGGTTATTGCAAATGGATTCGAAAGAGTTTGACATCCAGCCATTTTGTCGAAATTACATTTATATGGAGTGGACAATTCGCTGATCCGATGGATAAGAGACTATCTTTCTGCCCTTTTAGTCCAAGTGGTTCTTAATGGTGGCAAATATGCGTCCCATCAAATTAATTAAGGTGTTCCCCAAGGTTCTGTACTCTCTCCTATTCATCTTCATAAATGATCTCGTGTTCATTACTCACAACCAAACTCGCTCGTTTGCTGATGATAGCACGTTGAGTTTATCATATTCGTGCGAACATTCCCGACCAAACACTTCGAATGTCATTACCAATCAGCAGGTCGTGCTTAATACATTGAATTCCGACCTCAACGAGATATATCAATGGGGATTATCTAACCGCGTAGAAATCAATGCAGGAAAAACTCAGTGTTGCCTCTTGGCGTCAAAGGCGAACCCCAAAGTAAATATACTAACGATGAACGGCAATTGCATCAACTAAACCAAGAAATATTCAATCCTTCACTCGAATTAGTTCGATTCTTAATTGGAACGATCACATATTTGAAGCTGCGAAAAGTGCGGCCAAATGTATAGGAGTTCTTAAGAAATGTAAAAAATATTACACTCCATCCAACCTGTCACATTTACAAAGCGTACATCATCATCATCGGCACTACAACCGGGAGCCGGTCTTGGCCTTATTTAGCAAGTCCTGAGGCTTGTTAAATTCTCCATAACGATTGGTTTTTTTCCGAGCAAGGTCATTAGTCTTGCGCCAGATTACAAGGCGTACATTCGTTCCAAAATGGAGTTCAACTCCCATATTTGGTTAGACGCAATCCAAAACTGCACTACACTTGCCGATAGGATGCAAAAAACGAGCAGTAAATCTAATTGAGGACCGAACCACACGAACGTGGTATGCTCTGCCCGATCATGTGTTTCCCCGTCGTTATAATGTCACCTCCTTTCCTTATCCACTTCGTTATTTTACGCTCGCACTGTGTTCTGATATTTAAGAGTACTTCAAAATCGCCTTCTGTGCGCGGGTTAGTGTAAAAAAAAATGCATTCATTAGAAGAGAAATTTGAATGAAACTGTGGGGAGCGAGATCGTGGCGCCAGCATGGGTGCAGGGTTCTACCTCGTCCTCACCAATTGTTCGCTGACGAAACAACACCGAGAGAAGAAAAACTGTTCGAAACACTTTCCACCCAGGAAACAAAACTCCGCAACAAATCGTCCACCAGAAGTAGGTAAAATGAAACACGGTTTGATTGTCTGTATAAAAGGTTCTTTTATTTAATTAAACTGTTTGCAACTGGTTCACAATTATTTTACTCGAAAACGGATTCTAATTACACGAACGACTAAACGGATGCACAAAAGAATGTAAGACGATGTATTCTACTGTATGGCATTATACTGATTTACACACGAAAAATTACTTTTAATTGATTATGTTGCGACTACTTGTATTATGCAGCTCTCACTTCGGCTTGTACGCGTCCGCAGCGCTACGGACAGCGAGAGCAATACGACCGGCTTGGTCGGTGGATGGTAAAGGACTCAACGATATTAATTCGCTGGCTAAGGAAATTTGGCCAGTGGTGCTGGCTCTCTTAATTGAAGGCTGCATTTTCCATCCCAAGAGAAACGTGAAGTCTCTCTTTGGGGGTAGGCAACCTGATCTCATAGAGGAGATCATAGAGATACACATGTATGTGTGCACATTGGTTCTTTCATGGGACAAAGCCATGACAACGTATCTGAAAGCAAAGAAAAGGGAATAATGTGCATCAATGAGATGTGAGTTCGGCTAAATAAACAAGCCGAATCTCATTGGGTGCTAATTGGGGTTTCTGTTTGTTTATGCCTCTAGTCATGAGAAGCAGATCCAGAAATATGGGAAGGTAAAGAGATCGGGTAGATCATTGTCTAAGCTATGCATTTCAGCTGTAACGATAGCCGCAGTGCGCCTTGCACATGGTGCATTGATTCTAGCTTATTTACAGGGAATTGGTGTTTATTGCATCGCTGCCAAGGGTAAGTATACCATACCTATTTGCATTTGCCTATGCTGTAGGATTTAATTTATGATTTAAGACGCGAGATGCGTATATTTGCTTTTGTTCCTTGGGTACAGGTCGCCAGCCATTGTATATGGTGAGGCTGGAAATAGGCGACGCAATGTTTATGATCCCTGTTATGATGGTTACATCATATGTAAACCAAATTATTTCCTTTTCAGAAATTCTACTAGGGAAAATGCGTATGTAAAATTGGGATTTGCCTGGCAACCGAAGGTGCCGAATTGGGCTTGGGATTTATGATGTTTGGAACAGAATTCTTAATGGGAATTTTAAATTCGTATAAATGAATGAAAGGTCAGAATTCTCTTCCAGGAGCTTTTAGCTAAATACGTTTGATAAACTTAATGCGTGAAGCATATACAGGTGCTAATGCGATTGCGTTAGCAGAAACTAATGAAAGGTGGGTTGTAGTTATGGGCGTTCTTCGGGTAAGTAGACAGTGGGGTTTTGGCGGAACCGCCACAATACCACGTAAGCTGCACCACATTAAAATCGGCATACTGTAAGTTAGATTCGCTAGTTTATGTAAAAGTGCTTTCACCTGTCATATTAACGAAATCCTAAGTGGATGAAATTCGGTAAATATCCACCGGATTACCATCATACCTCTTTTCCCATAGACCCGTAAGAATAATGATTTTTTTTCGAGGTCACTGCTTCGGAGAAAGCAAGGTTGTGATAGTGGACTTCTCAAAAGCATTGGACAAGGTTTGGTGTCTAACTCAGTTGCCGAAATCACTTTTCTTTGAGTTGCGTGCCAGTTGAAAAAGGGACTAAAAAGTGATCTCTCTGGCAGGTTAATTCAAGTGATCCGGGATGAGATCAAATAGCTGATGCTGATGTACCCTAGAGGTCCATCGCCCACCCACCCCATTTCTTATTTATATAAATGATTGCTTGCTAATAATTTGAATGCTGGAAAAGTGCAGTTAATCACGGATTAATTTGAAGAAATCTGCCGCCGAGGAAGACAAGGAATTGGAAGCAATATTGAAGGAAGATCCATCTCAAAATTAAAGAACTTCCACGTATATTAGATGTAACCTAACAAGCAATTTCACATCGTTTAAAATCGTTAGGGATGATTCAAAAACAAGGAAATTGGGTTCCATACGAACTGAAGCCGAGTGACGTTGAACGTCGACTATGCAAAAGTGGAATGCTGCATGCCAGGCCAAAAAAAAGAAGATTGCATTGTATGGTCACTGGAGAATAAAAATGGATCTACTACAATAACCCAAAGAAGACAAAATCATGGGCACCACCTGGCCATTCTTCAACATCGACAGCAAAACCGAATATTCATGGGAAAAAAAAATCATGCTGTGTATTTGGTGGGATCAGATTGGTGTCGTGTGTTATGAATTGCTGAAACAGAGTGAAACCACCACTGGAGTTATCTGTCGATCGCAATTAATGGGATTGAGCCGAGCACTCAAGGAAAAACGCGCACATTACTACTCCAGACATGACAAAAATATTTTTCTCCATGATAATGCTCGTCCGCATGTTACGGTGCCGGTGAAAAACTATTTGGAAACACTTTATTGGGAGTCCTACCCCACCCGCCGTATTCACCAGACCTTGCCCTTTCTGATTATCACTTATTTGGATCCATGGCACATGGTTTGTCCGAGCAGCACTTTTCAACATATGAAGATAAGCTGAGAAATATGAAAATGGACAAGAAGATCTCGAATTGTGAACCACATTCAATCGAAAAAGTCCTATGTTTCTTATATAAACAACAGCAGCGATTTCTTCAAAACTGCTAAACATATTTATTATCGTTTACGAAAGCCATAATATTAATACTTCAAAATGCACTACAATCCCCTTATTGCATTATTACCAAATAATTATCCGAAGGCTTTTACAACTGATTTCATGTGTTCCGATCCATAGAGTGTTTTACCGGGGCGAAGCGACTGTGTAACTGTCTACCCCTCTGTAAACACCCCATATATGTCACGAAGGGATGTACATTCTCAAACCCACAGCGATGAATTTATGCTCTCCACATTTCAATTGAAAGTGATATAACACACACTTGTCAAATACCTGAGTGCAAATGACAACCAACCACTTTCGAACGCCATCATTGAACTTCTCGCCACGTAGTCACCCCTTCAGTCAAACTGAAGTGCAAACCGCAAATTGATAGATAGGTGCAACGAATAAGTGAATGAATGAATGTGTTTCATAGCAAACGCTTACAACAAACAACAAAGTAATCAATTTCATAAAAATTCAAATTAAAATCATAAACCGCGATGAAAAGCGTCAAGAGTATAGTGACTTGGGAGTGAATTGGCCTCGCTCACTTCACATAAACAATGTCCACATGGGGTGTAGAGACTACATTTTCCCACTTCGAACATACATTACTCCTAAATAAAAAATTTGTTTGCACCCGACGGGGAGTCAATTACAAGGTTTTTGCATTTTCTTTTAGCGCCACTGCCATGTCGGGTGTGAACTGCCCCACCCAAGATTTTCTGGGATGAACTAATGCGCTCCCCAGACAGAAAATTGGTGCTTCTAAAATGGGAATATGCGTACGAGGGAATCACTAGCGAACAGGGTGGTATAAAACGTGATGGAGACAGGGATAATTACTTTTTCATTTCATTCGTTTTCATTTGCAGGCGCGCGAGTGCGAATGAAGAAGCCACCATACTGGAATGAGGGCATATTCGCATTCACACAATTGGAATTTACGTTGATCGTAAATTATATGGTCTCTTAGTAGATAGCTTTCCCCCGTAACAATGACTGTTAGCCGGGTTCCTCCATCAAATGACTCCGTTTCATCTCAGCTCCCCTTTTTGAATGAGCGATATGAAATGGCCTCGTCGTCCCAACAAGAATCTCATTTTGAAAGGTAAATTTCCTATACGCATCAGCTATCTGCAGTAATCGCGCACAGTTGCCCTTAATAGAGATTACTGGCATTGCCTTCCTGTGGGTAGGACTGATCTTTACTGGATTAGGAATGTACACATAATGAAAGGGAAAATTTTCGTATTCGCTTCCTACCTCGTTATTTTATTGTACTCTGTGTGATATAAATGGCTGAGCATGTGAAACAATGCCGCGTTTTTCTTTCCCTCTCATCGCTTATTGAGCTCCTTCCCATGTCATCGTTTTGTTTCATCATCCCATAACATCCTGAAATGAAGTAATTGCATGTTGTAGCAGTTTCCTTCCCTTCGCATTTTCGAGCTCGCATCAACTTTGCCACAAATATACCCTACACCAAGTTCTACCCACCACCGCCCAAAGGCCAATGATTCTTGAGAAGTTTTCACTTTTATTTAATTTTCCCTGTAATTAGAAAGTCTGCGTGTAAATGGTGCAAAAATTAAACTCAGGTAGAAGGGGGAAAAACAGGAGCACGACAGAAACGAAGCAAGTACTTTTATGAACCGATTTCGTTATTTAATTGAAACGGGAATTCCTTCAGTCGAATTTACATTTACAAATTCATCGTCACCAGATCATACTGAATCAGGTTGGTATAGCGGAGTCATTGTAACTTTGACTACCTTTTGCCATTTCAGATCTGCTCTCAAATGTTGTGTTTCATGACTTGGTGCCTAATTAGAGAACAGTAAAACAAGAGGACTTAATTATTCTCACAGAGTAACAATACCCTGTTTGTTTTTCATGAACACAAGGTGAGAGAACATATAAGTGTAGTTTCGGCAACAAATTTTAATTTTAGACATTTTGGAAATTTTTAAATTTGCACTCAAGTGCGAAATCTTAGTGTCGTGGCTTCTACAAGATGTTAATGGAATAAATAAGTACTAGATTGTTCAACAAACAGAAATTTTAATGGTACACGTGGTCAGTAAAAGTCCACTGTGAGTGACTCAAATGGTCAAGATTTCGCATTCAAGGATAACTACTGAAATGACGGCTCTGTTGATGTAAAACTAGCTGTATGTTTTCGTAATATAGACGAAAATGATATAGTCAGTATCATATTATAAAGAAACTAAAAGTTATTACTGCAATAAACAGCTGAGATGTGTTAATTAAAAATAACCAGTAAAATGCCTATATCTTTAAAATCGAAGTCCTACAATCCATCCTTAGCCAAGTGATCAAATTAGAAAGCTATCTCTCTTTCCCGCGCCTTCTTACTTTCTCTAAAATAAATGCAACAGAAGTAAATTGATTCACATCGCTTTGCAACGAAGTGAAGAATGTGATTCGAACTCAGGCTATAAATATGTTAGACCCAAAGTATCCACACAGACCACAGCTGCGTGTACTCGAGGATGTTTAAACTCGCTACTTAAACCCTGAACTACTGCTTCTAATGCTCAAAAACAATAGCTTCGTGGTAGTTAATATAAAAATATGTTGAGAGATATCAAGAATTCATGGTATGACCACAGAATGCTAATTCATAATAGCCCATGTCTACAATGTACCAGGTGTACCAGTGTGAAGTGAGCATCAAGATACAAATGTATCGATAGGGAACGTTTGTTGTGAACGAGCCCTTATATTTTTTTTTATTTGGTTGTTATGACATCTGTCAACCATATTTAGTATGCAAATGTCGAATTTTGTACCAGAAAATGATGATGTTTTCGTTTGAAGAAAAGTGCTGCAGAGTCGCATCGAATGCTTGTCGAAACGTATGGTGATCGTGCTCTATCGGAAGCAACATGCACAAGATGGTTTAAGCGGTTCAGAGATAATGATTTTGATTTGCGAAATGAAGAACGTGGAAGACCACCAAAAGAGTTTGAAGACGCCGAATTGCAAGCAATATTGGATCAAGATGACACTTTAAGTCAAAAACAAACAATTGCTGACCGTTTAAAAGCTGTGGGAAGGATCCAAAAGTGTGGAAACTGGGTACCACATGCAGATAGAAAAGCGCAACACCGCATGTGAAACGTTGCTTCTACGACACGAAAGGAAGTCAGTATTGCATTGAATTGTGACTGGTGATGAAAAATGGATTTTTTTTTTAAATCCTAAAAGCAAAAAATCATGGGTACATCCAGGAGAAGCGTCAACATCGACTGCAAAGCCTGATCGGTTCGGAAACAAGACAATGCTCTGTGTTTGTTGAGACCAGAATGGGGTGGTGTATCATGAACCACTAAAACCTGGCGAAACTGTTGATGCAGCATTTCAATGCCTACCAAGAAGCCGAAAATTGGGTCTCCACATGATTTGCCTCAAAACACGACCGGTTTTATTGGCGTGGTATCCACAAATTGCCAGAAGGGTGGTCGAAATGTGTAGAAAGAAAAAAAAGCGCTCACTTCATACCGGTACACATGGTAAACCATACTAGTTGCGGATTGAAACTTACAACAAGAGGAAAATTTAGGTAAGTGGGTGCTATTCATTCAATCACGTCATTAGCACAGAGGGGAACCTGTCCTTATCGTCCTCCTTCATCAAGGTATATTTTAATAATAATGTTATAGCCTTTAAATTTCAAAGTTCCTCTGAACTTCGGCCTAGATACACGCCGCAGGCAAATCAACGATGCCTACTGAAATAACTTGACCATTATTTAAAATTGGAGCCAATCAAAATATCCCTGAAAAGGATGGTTAATGGTATTGCTTTATCACATGCCGAATTATTAAAGTGCACTTACATTACCAAAAACTCACTATAAAATTAAAAAAAAATAAAATGTTGTTTCTAGCAATTGCACAAAACATTCATTCACTAGTACAATATATGACACCAACTCTAAGTTCTTCAGTAGTTAGGGTTTAAAAGAACACTAAAAGCCTAAGATCGAAATGTTTCCAACTATTTTAATTTAACCAGTAAACTTGAAAGTATTTCTCATGTTATAATGAAATTCCTCAAGGACATTTTCCGAAACATCGAATACTTTCTAAACTATCACGATACAAAAACTTTTCACACTGGAGATTCATTTGAAAACATTTTCTTATTTCGATTTGGAGTATCTGACGATCCAGTATCTATTCGAGGGCATGCAAGCAAATCCTCTGCCGCGGCACCACTTTCCAAGTGACGGTTGTGAAAACACGATAAATTCTGTCAAATATTTAACAACGTAATTGCATGTGAAGTGCATATAATCCAAAATGGATGGGAAGGACTATCTTCGCATCCCGAAGTACATATCCCCGGGAAACCGCCATTACGATTTGTCTGCAGGCGCCTTCATCTTCATGAAATGAATAAATCCAATCGAACCTTTAGTTATCGGAGGGCTCCCCCTGGCATTTCGTACCGGTGTGTCGTTAAATCCTAGATACGACCAAACAATATATGCTGCAAATAATGATAAATCCTCTCTTACTCCAAATGGTTTTCAAATTTTCAGGATATTCAATCTACGGTTGTTTCCAATACTAGTATGGTATCACACAATGAGCAAGAGAATTTCTGGAATATATTATTGCCCATAATACAACAGAACTACGGTTAATCTATGGTTTTCGGACTTTTTCGAATTCCTTATGCGAGCACGAAGAAATGGCTTCGAATTGTATTGACTTCACTTTCATTAAAATGTGGAATTCTGTAGAGTGTGTGACTTTTAAATTGTAGGCTGAAGAGAGTTGTTTTTAAGTCGTGTTATTAAAGCGTTACTGTAGGCGATCGTGTTAACAAATATAAAGACATAAATGATGGAAATGGCATTACAATTACTCAGGACCTGCTGTACCAAATAAAGCATATTTTGTCCTGAAAGTGCTTTACAAAATTGCGGAGTCATTTAAAAAATTAAAATATACTTTACTTCTGTAATTCTGCAAAGCTTATATGCTAAGCCGCCAATTTATATTTACTCAATCGCTATTTTAGAGCTACGTTTAGGGTACCAATTGCTTCTCCTTCTTGTTATATGAATCAGGGCTTTGTGGTTATTTTCCATATTTTTCTGATTGGAGGACGACTCGAAGTAGTTAACTTTTTCTTCGAGGTTAATAATAGAATAGGGTAGTACAGTGAAGTAAACAAATTAGTTGCGAGATCCATTATTATCTTTAGTATCTTTTTAAAGGTAATTATTTGTTTTGTCTATTCTTTCCAATATGAAGCTCTAAATTTCAGCCAATATCCCAAATTCTAGGTTTCCCTCTCTTGTGACAGATTACGGGCTTCGTACCTAAGTTCTCGTAGCAACCTCTATAGGTAAATAGATATTAAAGTGGATAATTATCTTATGATCCACAAAATAAATATATTTCTCGGTAATATCAATTATAGTTTGGTGATCTGGCAGAAACTAGAGGGCCTTAGGTAATTGAACAGTGGCCAACTGAAAGGAGGAGGAGGTATGATGACTTTTTTTTACACTGTTTTAGAGGGCTTCAAACTGAATAATAATATACGCTTCAATTTTTGTTATAGGAAGTCTTTCAAGGCAAATGCGTAATGTTTCCGGTTGTATAACTCTAACAATGTATACGAAACCGGAGTAAATTCAAAAGACCAAAGAGTGATAGGAATGCATTCGTTGAACGAGCAAAATTCTCACATGATCAGAAAGGAAGAACAAAAATACTACAACACCAAGACAGGATAGATAGCGCTATATAATTTTTTAAAAATTAGATATGATTAAAATATCATTCTTTAGTATCTAAAAATATAAATAAACAAAAACAATGTATGTTACTTCACTTGATGATTTTATTATTAACGAAAAGCCCACCAAAGGGGAAGCTCCCGAATATGGATACGAGCTCCTATTTCAAATAACAAGAGGTACAAGCTCATATCGGTCATTTTTGAGGGCTCTGCACCGTAAGTCCATATGAATGGGAGGGAGAAGTTTCAAATAGACAGCCCTCTTTACGCAATTGATATTCTAAAAGTGCACCTAAAACAATGTTTGAGTTCGTACAAGATCGTTCCTTGGTGTCTTTTTTCGCTTTAAAACTTTTAATTCTAATTTTAAAAAAATTAAGTATTTCATTTTCTGAAAGAAAACAAGATTGAAAAACGTTGCCAAGGGTATAAATACCATATAGAGTATTTTAAGCATGATGGTAATTAACTGCAGTTATAGTATTCCACTACATAAGCCCCATATAACGCATATCATATCATATCATATACAATGCATTCAGAAACATTTCTTCTTTAATTACCTACCTGTGCTGCACAATAATTTCCCAAGGTACGCAATAATCAATTACGAATCATGCATACCGTAACCCACAAGTGCACGTATCAGCATATCAAAATATTAAAAGCAAGCGCCATACCAGCTGGTATGGCCATTCCCTAGTAATTGCTTACGCCTGTAAATATGAAACGTGTGGATAAGTTTTACCATACACCAGAGTCATAACAGGTGGCATGTACTCGCTTAGAGATTTCCCAGTAGAGTGGTTGCAAATGGTATCAGGCAGACTTGATTTTCGACCACAACAAGAAGGTCGAAGAAATTAAATAAAGGGTAAATAATTATAAACAAAACAACATTTCCTTTGAATTTAACTCTAAGCGAACCAACCCTTCCCTTTAAAATAAGGAAGCACGGTTGCGTCGCGTTATAACATTTTGCTGGCAGCGGTGTGATTCTCTAAATATTTTGCAAACAACTTTTGCACACAATTAAATATAAAAGTTGGTCGCAAATTTACTCGGGAGGCGTGTGGCGGGGGATGTGCGTTGCTGCCGCGTGGTCGCTCTACAACATTGAATGCTGGGTGGCTGTTATTGGGCACGTTCCCACTCTTCTGGCGCATAATTGTAAACAGTATTTCGGATTTTTATATCCAAAATTGTTGTTTTAGATCGAACTTTGAATGTAGTAACTGGCACTCGATATATATTTCACTGACTTTATTTTATTATATTTTACAATTTTGTTTTATTATATTTTACGTTATGTAACCGTTTTTAAAATTAATACTTAACCATAAAAACGCGAACATAAAAAAATTAAAGTAAGATATGAATGTCAGTTTGAAGGATGTGTTGAGTCTCGTGCCGATATTTGACGGCAACCCAGACAAGTTGGCGAAATTTATCGCTTATGGGGATATTCTTTTTTCACAGGCACAGAGCGATACACAGCATGCTTTCCTACTCAACGTTCAAAACTAGACTGCAGGGCTCGGAATATAACCATATTCAACTTGGGAAGACCTTGTATCTGATATAAAGGAGGAATTTAAAATACTCAACTGTTGGTCTGCGGCACAAAATAGTCTGATGACAGCCAAGCAAGAGATCAAAGAAGGTGTGAGGAAGTTTGGGAACAGACTCGCACATCTCCTGTGTCTCCTGGACAAAGCACTGTCGAACCTGCTGTGCAAACATATCTCATAGAAGAGAACCACAAACTCACTTACATGCGTTCGAAGACGGTCTTAGAAACCCCAATCAAAAATTTCCTGTTAAAGCGCGAAACTCCCTATACCACAGGGCAGCAATTAATTACGCC